>CM068960.1:37427458-37443231 GCA_035128595.1 Eptatretus atami | reverse complement strand
GTCCAGGCTGGAGTTCCTCAAGGCAGTATTCTGGGTCCAGTTCTTTTTCTGGTTTTCATCAATGATCTCTCTGACTCGCTGGAAAATCCTCTTTATCCTTTTGGTGATGACCCCACCCTCTGCCGTACCATCTGTCATCCCTCAGTTTGGAAAGCAGCAGCTTCTTTGCTCTCTGCAGATCTGGATAAAATCACAAAATGGTCCAACACGTGGAACATGTTTTTCAATCCTGAAATCTACACTCTCATATCCTCTGAAAGGAGTCCGGAACCCCCCCCCCCCACCACCTCACCTAATCTACTTTCTCACAATCTCTTGAATAAGTCTTTCATCAACTCCTGGTCTCACTACTGGCCATTTCTTTCCTGGAAAAGCCCATTTCAAAATGGCTCCAAAGTGTCAACCCGACCTGGCATCTCCATGTGCAAAGTCCTGGCCCACCTGACCTCCTGACCACATACAAGCTCGTCACAGCTGAATGAGTAAGCTCTCCCCATTGGCTGGTGTCCTGTCTCTCCCTTCTCCGCTTCACGCTGGGAAACCAAGACATTGAGGATCCTGGATCTCCTGGTGAGGGAAGCTTGGGCTCTCACTGTCCTACCACAGGCAGGGTCGGTGGTCTTTCTGTCTCTAATCTCATGATCTGGTCTCATTCCCCCCCCCCACCGCCTGTCTGCCAATTCCACCCCATATTCCCAGCGGGCACTCAAGTCGCCACAATACCTTTCTGGTAAAACACAAAAATGCACGAATCACTGCTCACCTTCACTCTTTTTATCCTCTTTTGCCCCTGCTTGAAAAAACCCCACACTCTTTTCAATCCCACTCTTCCCTCCAGATATTCAAAACAGCTGTTCACCACCATCTCTTATCTTCTCCCATCCAAAATCATGATCTTTTCTACCCCGTTAATCAACCCCAAATCCACCTGCTTCAAATTCCCTGCTTTCCTTCCCGAAAGTTCCCTGTCGTGTCAGGTCCTGAAAGTCCCTTTGGTGTCCATCTTGTTTACCATGTGTATCCCACCCCATCCCTCTCCCTTCCACAGATCTCCAAATGTCTCTATTCCCCACTGTTTTGTCCTTCCCTCTCCCGCCCCTCTTGTCTCCTGCCCCCCTTGTGGTGTCTTCTGTGTGTTAGCTCTCATGCGAGCCTCGACAGGATACGGGAACAAGGCATTGTCCCCAAAAGTCACACTTCTGGGATTCCTAGAATTAAATAAATCATGTTCTTTTCAAAAAAAAAAATAAATTATGATTCTTTATACCAAAGAGAAATTTACAAAAGGAATATAAATTAGCTTTATTTTATGAAAAATGATGCAGCTTAGATGTCCTCCAATTTGGCTTCGCAAGAACGGGCTCTTCTGACTCAGACATTTGATAACATGTCGTGTACCATATAACAGTCGGACATAATTCTGGCTGCACAGCCCTCGAATTTCTCTGCACAGTGTTGTCCTTGAACTGCTGAATTGTATGGGCTTATTGATGTATACACACTCCTTTAGGTAACCCCCAAAAAAAATAATTCGGGAGGCGTCAATAAGGAGAACGTGATGGCCAAGAAATTTCTGAATTTCGTGAAATTATTCGTTTCCATGCTCTTTGGGTGAGAATATGATCTGATGAAATTTAAAATAAAATTCCACGATTTTGGTTCTTTGTTCAGTTGTGAATTTTTTCCATGAGTAATTCCAAATGTTAATCTAAATTCTGAAAAGAAAAGAAAAACAAATTAAAACAAAAGATACAGTGGTGAGGCATTAAGGGCACCAACGGTGGAGTTTAAGAAAAAAATAGAGAGAGAATTGACAAACAATAGGAAGGAACGGGGTGACAGATGGATAAGAGGAAAATAGAGAGAGATGGACAAACAATAGGGAAGGAAGAGACGGGGTGGACAGGATGGATACAGAAGGAAACTTCTCCCCCCCCCCACCCCTCTCCTCCCCCCTCTTTCCTTCCGCTCTCTCCTCCCTATCTCCTCCTCTCTCCATCTCCCCCTCCTCTCTCCTCCATCTTCCCCTCTCTCACTCTATCTCTTCCCACTCCCCTGTTCTCTCCCTCACTCCCCTCCTCTCTCCCCTGTCAATCCCACCCTCTCCCTCCCTCCTTCTCCTCTCTCTCTCTCTCTCCTCTCTCTCTCTCTCTCTCCTCTTCTCTCCCTCTCTCCACCTCCTCTCTCTCTCTCTCCACACTCTCTCTCCTCCCCACCCTCTCTCCCTCTCTCTCCCCCCACCACCTCCTCCTCTTCTCTCTCTCCCCCCACCTCCCTCCCTCTCCCTCTACTTCCCCTCTGAAATGTCCGGCTCTATCCTTTTTAAACGGCTTAAATTTCCTTTTCATGTTTTTTCACATTCGTTGTTCAGTTGTAACTTTTATTTTAACGTCCACCATCATAGGAACGACACACACACACACAACACACACACACCACACACACACACACACACAAACACACCACACGTACACAACCAGCACACACACGACAACATGATATGGTACAACCCAGTCTGTGAAACACTCGGGATGACATAATAGCTCGTCGGGATTCAAACTCAGGTGAGACAGCTTTGGGGCAAGTGTGGGTACCTCACCTCATCATGTCAGAGTCCAACACACTGTTCATAACAGAACTGTGATTCCATGTTGTGTTGATACGTTAAAAAAAATTGTAAAAATATAAAATCAGACATGCAATAATTATCTTCAAAGAGAGTGAAAAATCATAATTCTGGAGCTATTTACCCCCTTCCACGTACCCTATTATTTAATTATATCGGGTAAGAAGAAACGAATTTTCCTAAAAAATTCCGATTTAACTCCAGATTTCGACATAATTATTTCGGCCATGAGTTCCTCCTTTGGTGTCCTTTGGTATATATATATATATAAATCGTCAATATATGGAATCATATTTTGAATGCCAGCTTTTAATAAGTCTATAGATACATTATTACAATCTTTCCCAGGAGCCAATCACATTGCAACAGCCAATCAGCATCAACCGCAAACAGGCAAACGGACAGCCATCTCTGTCATATACAGTGTATGTATACATACATATATATATATATATATTAATTATAATATATATATATTATATAATATATACACAGGGGGCTGCAAAAGTAGGAATACAGTAAGGATTATACCAGTATTATCAGTATTATAATAGTGGTGCTAGGATTCATTGTGTGTGAATGTGTGAATGCGGGGGCAAACAGTTTGAACATTTGAGGATTAATATGTTTTTATATTGATATGTTTATTATTGGTATGTTTTATTGATATGCTTGTAATCAATAAATTACGTTTTGTGCGCACGTTTTGTTTTCCATTACTGTATACCTATTTTTGCAGCCCTGTATATACAACATACATATATACAATTTTGTCAAAAAAGTAACGCAGAAAAAATTATCTATTTTTGGCCAGGTGAAAAAAACAGGTAAAAACTTGTTTGTTTTGTTGTTTTTTTAAAACTAAGGCCAAAAATCAATTCCTGATCCTCAAAAACCACCAAAAATATTTTTCATAAGCAAATATGAAAAAAACAAAAAGTAGAAAATTGCGGTGGGGGGGGGGGGGGTGGGAATTGATTTTTGAGTCTGTATGAAGTAATCTTGGTTATAGAATGTGAGAGTCTGAATGTTATAATATATTATGTATTGTCTGTCTCACATCACAACAATAACAGTGTTATTGATTTTGTCTGAAGTTGCTAAAAAAAATTCATCATAGCCTAATTTTCAGGTATGATATATTTACCCCCTGCCATGTAAATTTTTACCCCCAGGGGGTAAAATTACCCCTGGTTGAGAATCACTGATATACTGAATATCCCCACAGCTGCAGAGGTATTTAAACACAAGAGGAGAGGAGACCAATTCCAGCTTCATGCCAGTTAACTGATCTCTACATGCCACAACTGACACCGATAGTTACGTTAA
This sequence comes from Eptatretus atami, assembly GCA_035128595.1. Taxonomy (NCBI): domain Eukaryota; kingdom Metazoa; phylum Chordata; class Myxini; order Myxiniformes; family Myxinidae; genus Eptatretus; species Eptatretus atami. The sequence continues at coordinate 37,439,276 of CM068960.1, read as the reverse complement.
ACTTCATGCTTTTACAGGGGAGAACAATCAGAAATTTAAAGTACAATTCATACAAACAATCTTTATTTTAAAGGAAATATCATGAATGGCATTTGATTCTTTTGAAAGCAATCATTTTGCACTTGGCATGCAGGTCGTTGAAGAAAATACAATGTTTATTGATGGAAATTGATTGCAATTACGTTAAGCTGAAAAAGGTCAAAAAGACAGGAACTCAGCTATGCCTTGGAAAATTATGAAACAGGTGAGTTATCTTAGAGAAACCTGCTTACCTCTGCCAGCAAAGGTGGACTGAGGTTATGTTTTCACCCCTGTCTGCTTGTTTGTTTGTCTGTTTCTCTTACTGTGAGCAGGATATCTCAAAAAGTTTTGTACGGATTCAGATGAAACTTGGTGGACAGGTAGGGTGTGTGACAAGGACAAATCGACAAAGAATGGCTGTGGGGACGAATGCAATGGGGTGGAATAAGATGAACACAGAAAGAAATTGATTGTAATTACGTCAGAGCGATTCCAAGGTGGGAAAACTGGAAAATTGGAAGGAGGAGGGCTTCGGGTGGGGTGGGGAGGGGGGGGGGTAGAAAATATCATGGTGTTCGATTGTGTATGATCTGAGATGGTGTTTAACAGCTGTATTGAAGACCTAGAAGGAAGAATGAGATTGAAGAGAACGTGGAAGTTGTTTCCACAGGCGGGAACAAAGAGGAATGAATGAGTGGAGGTGAGCAGTCATCCTGGATTAAGGTGATTTCACCAGAAGGGGGTTGTTGGTGGACTGTGTGAAACCTGGAGGGACAACACACGGGAAGAGCAGAGGGTGCAAGACCAGAAAGGAGATGGCAGAAGAAAGAGATCACCAACCTGTCTGCGATGGGAAAGTGATAGACCCATAGACTCAGCTTGGGCACGGGATTCCAATGATCTTGACGGCCTTGCTTTCCTTGGCACCAAGTTGAGCAAGATGGGAGGCAGGAGAGCCAGCCGAGATGGGAGAGCTGTACTCCATCAAGCTATGAATGAGGGCCTTGTAGGTGGAGAGGAGTTCAGGTGTGCTCTGGAAGGACTTTGTACAATGGAGGATTCCTAGTTGAAGACTGGATTTGAAGGCCAACTTTGAAATGTGGTTTGCTCAAGAAAGATCATTGGTGATAGTGAGATGCAAGAGTTTAAATGACTGAACTTCCTCAAGAGGATTGTGAAGAAAGTAGATAGGAGGGTTTGCCAGATGGTCCTTTCAGAGAGAGATGGTGAGTGTGTGAGATTGTCAGGATTGAAAGACATATTACTAGTTTGATCAACTTGTGATTTTGCCAAGGTGCTAAGAGGCTGCAGCCTACCTGTCTGAAGGATGAGGGATGTCACGGCAGAGGGTGGAGTCATCAGCAAATAGATAAGGGGGATTTTCCAGAGAGGCAGCGAGATCATTAATGAAGATCAGGAATAGGATTGGGCCCAGAACACTGCCTGGGGGGCATTCCAGCCATGACAGGGAGAGGAGATGAAAGGATTCCATTGAGTGCCACATGTTGGCTTCGAGAGTGGAGGAAGTCAGTCAGCCATGTGTGGAGTTGGTCTTGCATGCCATAGGCAGACAGTTCGGAGAGCAAGACAGGATGCCAGACTGCATTAAAAGCATGAGATATGTCCAGAGAGACGGCCTCGATCTCATGTCTGGCATTGAGGGCCTTCATCCATTTTTGAGTAAGTCGAAGCAGTATGCCCAAGGTGGAGTGGCCAGGTATGAATCCAAATTGGTTGTCTGAGATGAGGGTTGTTAGAGAAAGAAGGATTTTATGTCAACAGCAATTATAGTTCCATGACCTTGCTGATGATTGGAAGTAAGCTGATAGGTCTTAGTTAAGGGGATCAGTTTTTGCACCTTTTTAATCTAACGAACGCAGGTACCATGCTATACATGGAAGGGAGCCCAAATGCAAGCAGACAATGTGGAAACAGTGAATACCAAACCATGAACCAATAAATTCCATATTTCCTGTTGCACATTTAGTCGAACGTAAGGCATGGACACCCGTCCTTGAAGCACTTGGGCAAAAAAAACTTACTGCAGCTGACCCAAACAGAAGTAAGGTGGGTAATATTTCAATGATGTCACAATGGCAAAACTGCAAATGTGAAATCCGCAAATGTCACCGGTGGAAGCCGTCACATCATTTCCTTCTTCCTTAAACTCAATCTCTATATTTTCATTCCACACAGCATCATTCCAATCACAAACAAGAAAAAGAGCACTCTGAGATTGCAGACCCTCGCCAGGACTTGTTTTGTGTGGTGTTTGTGTAGTTTTGTGTGGTGTTTGTGTTCTGCTGTGTTATGTAATTAATAAGAGATATAATTAGAACTGCTACTTTATAACTGCTGGCAGTGATGATCAGGTACCAAAACGTCCCACTTTGATCAGACACCTGACCCCGACCCATGACGTTTATTATTATTAAATTTAATTCAGAATGGGATTAAAATAAATTCAATTTAAATAAAATGAAAGACCAAATAGGTACAGTCCTGCATTGGAGTAATCATAAGGAAACCAAGCAAGCAAAAAGCAAAGATGACATCATCAGGAGGAACCTGGATATGATTCGAATTTCAGCTGCTACTTCTCTTCCCTCAAACCCATCCAGGAACAGCCAATTGAGCCTTATTAAAATAAAATAAATCTAAAAAAAATGAATAGCCCAGATTTAAAACCATGTGACCTATCAATTATTCCTTAATGAACTCGTACACCCAAGGCTTGGGGAACATTTGTTTGAAGTTTCTCCTCGATCTGTCCAGCTGTTCTGGAGAAGATTTTTGTAGGTTTTTTTTTTTCTTCAACAATATGACTGCCAAATCACGTGACCAATGACATCATCAATTTTTTTTTTCTGTGGAGCATTTTATCCCGAGATGACCCTCAAAAATTTTCATACTGATCAGATGTAACGTTCTACGTATGCAATTATGACATCATAACAAAGGCACCTACGACGACATAAAAATCACACTTATTCCGCGTGAGGAGTACTTGCTGTGTGCCAAGTTTCAATTTTTTTCTCAGTGAAGTTTCAGAGATGCAGAGGTCCAAATTTTTTCCATTTTTCTAACATGGCTGCCACATCACGTGACCTAGACACCATAATTATCACTAAAACATTCCACATGAGTAGTCACTTCTGGTGGTTGCGGAGAAAAACATAAAAGTTCTATGCGGACAAACAAACAGACAAACGGACCCAAGTGCAATACCCTCTCCCTCGGCGAGGGTAATTCAAACTACACCATTCATTCATTCATCTTACTATAATTCACCGTCTGTCCGTTTGTCTGTTCCCAGGTACCGCAGAAAAGGCTAAACCGATCGCAACCATTTTTTGGGTGTGTAATCCTGGGATCCCTTGGAGTAAAATAGGCATAAATATAATAACATGACCCCTTTGACGGCTCCCGTAGGGAGCGGGTGCTTCTAGTATAACAAAATACAATATTACAAACACTCATAAGGTTAAAGAAGCTAAACACCATTCTGATGTTACATCTGGGTAGGGAGCAGTTTTGTACAGATCTAAACTCAAAATCATAATTGTATTGAGGAATTGATGAAACCTCCCACCCACCTTAGGACACTGGCCATGACCCCCAAAACGTTCCACAGAAGGTTTGGCGAGGCTAGCCCCAAAACTGAGGGAGTAATTTGGGGACGAACATTCAGACAGAAACACTTCTGCTTTGTGATGCAGTGATGTTGGCTTTTTTCCAAGCAGATGGAAGATGACCTTCCATCTGCTTGGAAATTTAAAATCATTACAAAAAGGAAACTTACTGTTTTTAAGGACTACATAAAGGACACAAACAACAGGCACGGATAACTAGTGTAACGTGTTAACCTTTAACCTTCTTCATCCTGCAGTACCATTTTGGCAACCTGAAGTGTGGGTAACCCACTTAAAGGAAGTTCTTTTTTTTAGAAAAAAAAAAAAAAAAAATGTTACAATCATTTTTATGCAATGACATTATGTACATATAAAATTGAAACCTTTGCAATATTTTGACTAAAACTAGATAAACTAGACGGGGAGCACTCGGTAGAGTGCAAAACCTCCGCCGCCAATACTGCTGGGTCACTTAAGTGAACCTGATATCCTATTCATTGTAGATCAAAACGGTTCAGACTCTACTGAACCACGATTGAATAAACTAAACTAGATCGACACGCATGTAGAAATGCCAAAAATATAAATCGAAATTTTTTTGAAAAAAAAGTTGCAAAATTTCTGTTTTTTTTTTCTCTAACAAATTATTTATTTTTTGGTTGGAAATCACTTAAAACATGTAGAAATACAAAAACAAAAATTCAAATATTTTTCAAAAATGGCCGCCATAGCGGCCATATTGGACTTTGGACCAAGTCCAAAATCTAATGGCATGATCCTTGGACCATACCAATCCCCCACCAAGTTTCGTCGAAATCCGTCAAGAGTTTTTCCGTAATACTGTTCACAAACAAACAAACAGACAAACAGACGGGTGGAAACAGTAACCTCCGTCCATCTTCGATGGCGGAGGTTAAATATTGTTAATAACTTTTTTATTATTTTTTAGAAAAAATAGTTTTTGTTTAAATATTTGTTTGGAGAATATATGTTGGTTGGGCTTGGGGTTCTCAAAATCCCAGGTTACCTTTTAAGGTTTAAATTGAGTGGTCGGATGAGTAAAATCCTGTAATAGTATTTGTACAAGTCCCATGAATGGAAGGGTTTTGAAATGACAAAAGAGGCAAATTTCGTTAAGTATAAGCATTTAAATTCTCGATCTCTCTCTCTTCTCTCGTCTCTCTCGTCGTGTCTCTCTCTCTGTCTCTCTCTGTCTCTCTCTCGTGTCTCTCTCTCTGTTCTCTCTGCTCTCCGTCTCTCTCTCTGTCTTCTGGTCTCTCTCTGTTTCTCTCTCTTGTTCTCTTCTCTCGTCTTTGTCTGCTCTCTCTCGTCTCTCTCTTGTCTCTCTCTCTGGTTTCTCTCTGTCGTTCTCTGTCTTCTGTCTCTTCTGTCCTCTCTGTCTCTCATCCTCTTCTGGTCTCTCTCTCTCGTCTCTCTCTGCTTTCGTCTCTCTTGTCTCTCTTGTCTCTCTCTTGTCCTCTCTGTCTCCTCTCTTTCCTTTTCTCCTCTCTCTCTCTTCTTCTCTCTCTCCTCTCTCTCTCTCTCTCTCTTCTCATCTCTCTCTCTCTGCTCTCTCCTCTCCCCCACCCTTCAATACCCCAGCAGCCCGAAGCGGACGGTTGTATTTTGCTAGTATTTAAAATAACAATAAAAACCTTTGAAGTTCTTCAAAAACTTTTTTCTGGGGAAATCATTTTTACCACAGCCTTATTTAAACCTTAAAAGGTTTATTTGCGGACACAAAACGAATTTCCATTACCGATCGGTGGAGGCCCCGGGTTACCCAACGACCGCACGGTACCTGGTGTCAGCAGGGTACCAGTGGAAATTGTGCTATCTGCTGGTGGAAGGAGCGAGAAGCGAGGACGGGAAGGCGGGTCCGGAGGCAGTGAGAAGGGGGAAGCGGTAGAAGTGTGGAGTGAGAGTTGAACTCTGAATGTTGGGACGATGACTTGGGCAAAGGGCGAGATGTTGGCTGATATGATGGAGAGAAGAAAGGCTGGACATTACTGTGTGTAAGAGACCATGGATGGGTAAAGACTAATAGAGCATTGGGAGGAGGTTTCAAACTGTTCTACATGGTGTGGGATGGGAGGAGAAATGGCTTGTCGGGGTAATCCTGAAGGAAGATTTGTCAGAGGGTATTGGAGCGTGAGGAGAGTGTCTGACCGAGTGATGCGCTGTGAAGTGGAGACATTGAGGCGGTTGATGATGAATGTCATCAGTGCATATGCCCCAACATATGGGTGTGAGATGGAGTATAAAGAAGATTCTGGAGTGAGTTAGTGAAGTTGGTGGAGAGTGTATCCAAGGATTAAAGAGTGTGAGTGAGAGATTTTAATGGGCATGGGTGGGGAAGGGAATACAAAGAGGATGAGGAGGTGAATGGGTAGGTACGTCCTCAACAAGAAAATTGTGGAAGGGCAATGGTGGTAGAGTTCAAAAGAATGGACAATGGCAGTGGTAAGAATACGTTATTTCAGAAGAAGGAGGACACAGGCGGTGACTATACAAGAGTGGAGGAAAAGTCACACAGTCGTGGATTTAATCTTAAGCAGGACGATGCAACCTGAAAGATGGATTAGATGACTGTAAGGTGGTGGCAGGGGAGAGTGTAGCTCGACAGCACGATTGGTGGTCTGTAAGGATGACTTTAAAGGTGAGTTAGGAAGAGAGTGCAGGGCTGAACCCAAGGACCAGTATGGTGGAGAGCTGAAGGAGGAAGACGTGCGTGAAATTTAAGGGAGAGGTGAGAACAGGCGTTTGGATGGTGGTAAAGATGGGTGGATGATTGGGGCAACTACAGCAGAAGTGGTGAGGAGATAGTCTAGAGGTCTTGGTGTGAATTGACAGAGGAAGGAAGCATAAGGAGACTTTTGGTGGTGGAACGAGAAGTACAGGAAATTATACAGGAAGAAGGGGTTGGCGAAAAGGAAAGTGGGATATCGAAGAGATGAGCAAAAGTAGGCAGGAGTAAAGAGGAGTGGCGGCGAAGGCAAAAGAGAGGTGGCATAAGGCCAAGGAAAAGGGCTATATAGAGCTGTATGAGAAGTTGAATACAAATAGAAGGGAAAGGATTTTATACCATGGGCAAGCAGAGGGACCCGAGCTGGGAAGGATTGTGCTGCAGTTCGGTGTATAAGACCGCAAATGGGAATTGTGCTGACGAGCGAGGAGAGTGTTGAGAAGGGTGGATGGAGTAGCTTTTGAGCGAGCTGATGAGTGAAGGAAAATGAGAGAAGGAAGGTTCGGAGAGGTGGAATAGTGAATCTGGAAGTGGGGTGGATCAGTAAGGGATGAAGTGAGGACTGCTATGAAGAGAATGAAAAGTGGAAAGGCGTTGGCCAGATGAACATACCAGTGGAGGCATGAAGTGCTAGGAAGAGATGGCAGGGGTTGTTAACAAGATTGTTTAATTAAAGTCTTGGAAGTGAGAGGGATTCCGGAGGAGTGGAGAGATAAGTTACTGGTTCCGACATTTCAAGAACAAGGGTGATGTGCAGAGCTGTGGAAATTTAACAGAGGGATAAGTTTTTGAGGCCACCATTGATTGGTGGAAAGGCAGTAGTGGAGAGCTAGGTTGAGAAGAGAGGTGAATCTGTGAGCAGCAATATGGGTTTATGCCAGAAGGCACACTGATGCGATGTTTGTTTGAGAAATGTTGATGGAGAAGTTAGGGAAGCCAGAGGATTAATTGTGTGTTTGTGGATCTAGAGGAAAGCTTATGATAGAGGCCAAGAGAGGAGTTGTGGCATTGTACTGAGGAAGTCGGAGTGGTGGAGAAGTATGTGAGGATGGTGCAGAGATAGTTATATAGCAGTGTGAACAGCGGTTTGAGGTGTGCGGTAGGAATACGGACCGGTTGTAAGGTAAAAGTGGGGATTGCACCAAAGGATCGACTCTATGAGCCCTTTCCTGTTTTGCAATGGTGATGGAAGCAGTTGACGACGAGATCAGACTGGAGTCTCCAATGGACATGATGTTCGGGGATGACATCATGGATCTGTAGGGAGAGTAGGGAGCAGGCTGAGGCGAGCCTTGAGAGGTGGAGGTACGCACTGGAGAGAAGTGGGATGATCGCTCAGTAGGAGTACGACGGTAGTACATTGTGCGTAAATGGAGGAGGGTGGTGTATGGTGTGCGTTGCAAGGATTGAGGTGGGGAAGGGTGGATGGTGTTTAAATACTTGGCGATCAAACTGTCGCAATCAGTTAACGGAGAGTGTGGGAGAGAGATGAAAAGAGAGTGCAGGCAGGTATGGAGTGGTGGGAGAAGAGTTGCAGGAGTGATCTGTGACAGAAGGGTAGCTGCAAGAGTGAGAGGGGAAAGTATATAAGACGGGATAGTGGAGCAACAGCTATGTGTATTTGTTGGAGCGGTGGCGCTAACAAAAAGACAGGAAGCGGAGCTGAGGATGGCAGAGTTAAAAGTGGTGCATTCTCGTTGGAGTGACGAGGGTAATGGACAGGAAAAATAGGAAAATAATGGATTTATATAAGAGGCGACAAGCGAGGTTAGGACGGTTTTGGAGCAAAGTGAGAGAGCGAGATTGAGATGGTTTGGACATGTGCCACAGGAGGGAAGCGGAGCTATATCGAGGAAGATGTTGAAGGATGGATGCCGCCAAGCAGGAGGAGAAGAGAAGGCAACAGAAGAGGTTCATGATGCGGTGAGGGCGGAATGCGGGTGTCTGGAGTGCAAATGGAAGATAGTGGAGGGATAGGTGAAATGGAGACGGTTGATCCGCTGTGGCGACCCACCTAACGGGATGCTAGCCGAAAAGAAGACAGCAGAAGATTTAAAACCTAAAGGTAACTGGATTTTGAGAACCCCTCAAGCCCAACCAACAATATTATTCTCCAAACAAATATTTAACAAAAAACTTATTTTTTCTAAAAAAATAATAAAAAAAGTTTTATAACATATTTAACCTCCGCCATCGAAGTATGGACGGAGGTTACTGTTTCCAACCCGTCTGTTTGTCTGTTTGTTTTGTGGAACAGTTATTACGGAAAAAACTTCCTTTGACGATTTTGACGAACTTGTGTGGGGGATTAGGTATGCGTCCAAAGGTTATCATGCCATTAGTTTGGACTTGGTCCAAAGTCCAATTGGCCGCTATGGCGGCATTGAAAAAATATTGAATTTGTTTTTGTATTTCTACATGTTTTAAGTGATTTCCAACCAAAAAATAAATAAATTTGTTAGAGGGGAAAAAAAAACAGAAATTTTGCAACTTTTTTTTTCAAAAATAATTTCGATTTATATTTTTGGCATTTCTAATGCGTGTCGATCTAGTTTAGTTTATTCACGTGGTTCAGTAGAGTCTGAACCGTTTTTGATCTACAAGAATAGGATATCAGGTCACTTAAGTGACCGCTAGCAGTATTGCGGCGGAGGTTTTGCACTCTACCTGAGTGGCTCCCCGTCTAGTTTAATCTAGTTTTAGTTAAAATATTGCAAAGGGTTTCATTTTATATGTACATAATGTCATTGCAATAAAATGATTGTAACATTTTTTTTTTCTAAAAAAAAGATTCCTTTAAGTGGGTTACCACACACTTCGGTGCGCAGAAATGGTACTGCAGGATGAAGAAGGTTAAAGGTTAAACGTTACACTAGTTATCCATGCTCTGTTGGTTTGTGTCCTTTATGTAGCCTTAAAAACAGTAAGTTTCCTTTTTTAATTGATTTTAAATTTCCAAACAGATGGAAGGTCATCTTCCATCTGCTTTGGAAAAAGCCAACATCACTGCATACAAATGCAGAAAGTGTTTCTGTCTGATGTCCGTCCCAAACTTACTCCGTCAGGTTTTGGGGCTAGCCTCGCCAAACCTTCTGTTGGAACGTTTGGGGGTCATGCCAGTGTCCTAAGGTGGGTGGGTAAGGTTTCATCATTCTCAATACAAGATTTTGAGTTTAGATCTGACAAAACTGCTCCCTACCCGGATGTAACATCAGAATGGTGTTTAGCTTTCTTTAACCTTACGAGTGTTTGTAATATTGTTTTTGTTATACTAGAGCACCGCTCCCTACGGAGCCGTCAAGGGGGTCATGTTATTATATTTATGCCTATTTTTACTCCAAGGATCCCAGGATTACACACCCAAAAATGGTTGCGATCGGTTTAGCCTTTTTGCGGGTACCTGGGAAAGACAAACGGCACAGACGGTGAATTAGTAGTAAGATGAATGAATGAATGGTGTAGTTTGAATTTACTTCGCCGAGGGAGAGGTATTGCACATGGGGTCCGTTTGTCTGTTTGTTTGTCGCATAGAACTTTTATGTTTTCTCCGCAAACCACCAGAATGAACTACTCATGTGCAATGTTTTTTTAGTGGATAATCTAGGTGTCTAGGTCACGTGATGTGGCAGCCCATGTTAGAAAAATGGAAAAAATTGTGACCTCTGCATCTCTGAAACTTCACTTGAGAAAAAATTGAACTTGGCACACAGCAGTACTCCTCACGCGGAATAAGTGTTGATTTTTTATGTCATCGGTAGGTGCCTTTGTATGATGTCATAATTTGCTACGTAGAACGTTACAATCTGCATCAGTAATGCAAAATTTTTGAGGGTCATGCCTCGGATAAAAATGCTCCACAGAAACAAAAAAAATTGATGATGTCTTGGTCACGTGATTTGGCAGGCTCATATTGTTTGAAGAAAAAAAAAAAACCTACAAAATCTTCTCCAGAACAGCTGGTACGAGATGAGGAGAAACTTCAAAGCAAATTCTCAAGCCTGGGTGTTACGGTTTCATTAAGATAATTGATAGGTCACATGGTTTAAATCTGGGCTATTCATTTTTTTTTAGATTTATTTATTTTTAATAGGCTCAATTTGGCTTGTTCCTGGATGGTTTGAGGAAGAGAAAGTAGCAGCCTGAAATTCGAATCATATCCAGTTCCTCCTGATATGTTCATCTTTGCTTTTTGCTTGCTTGGTTTCCTTATGATTACTCTCAATGCAGGACTGTACCTATTTGTGGTCTTTCATTTTATTAAAATTGATTTATTTTTACATCCCATTCATGATTAATTTATAATAATAAACGTCATGGGTCGGGTGTCAGGTGTCTGATCAAAGTGGGACGTTTTGGTACCTGATCATCACTGCAGCAGTTATTAAAGTAGCAGTTCTAATTTATATCTCTTATAATTACGTAACACAGCAGCACACAAACACCATCACAAACTAACAAAACCAGCACACAAAACAGTCCTGGCGAGGTCTGCCAATCTCAGAGGCTCTTTTTCTTGTTTGTGATTGGAATGATGCTGTTGGAATGAAAATATAGAATTGAGTTTAAGGAAGAAGGAAATGAGTGACGGCTTCCACCGGTGAACATTTGCGGATTTCACATTTGCAGGTTTTGCCATTGTGACATCATTGAAATATTACCACCTTATTTCTGTTTTGGGTCAGCTGCAGTAAGTTTTTTTTTTTGCGCCAAGTGCTTCAAGACCGGGTGTCCATGGCCTTAACGCTTCGACTAAATGTGCAACAGGAAATGGAATTTATGGTTATTGGTTTGGTATCACTGTTCCACATTGTCTGCTTGCATTTGGGCTCCCTTCCCATGTATAGCATGGGTACCTCGTTCGTTAGATTAAAAAGGTGCCAAAACCTGATCCCTTAAACTCACACGACCTATCAGCTTACTTCTCAATCATCGCAAGGTCATGGATCTTATAATTGCTGTTTGACATAAAAATCCTTTCTTTCTCCAACAACCTCATCTCAGACAACCCAATTTGGATTCATACCTGGCCACTCCACTTGGGCTACTCTTCGACTTACTCAAAAATGATGAAGGTCTCAATGCAGACATGAGTCGAGGCCGTCTCTCTGTGACATATTCATGCTTTTAATGCAGTCTGGCATCGTGTCTTCTCTCGAACTGTCTGCGCTTATGGCATGCAGACCAACTCCACACATGGCCTGACTACCTCCTCCACCTCGAAGCCAACATGTGGCACTCAATGGAATCCTTTCATCTCCTCTTCCCTGTCTGGCTGGAATGCCTCCCCAGCAGTGTTCTGGGCCCTAATCTATTCCTGATCTTCATTAATGATCTCGCTGCCTCTCTGGAAAATCCCTTATCTATTTGCTGATGACTCCCACCTCTGCCGTGACATCCTTCATCCTTCAGACAGGTACGG
>CM068960.1:37401607-37415691 GCA_035128595.1 Eptatretus atami | reverse complement strand
CACGGGTAACTCTTTAAAGGTCACACTGAGTGAACAGGAGCTGCTATCCATAGGAGCGACTCCTTGAGAATATCTGCCTACGAGAGATTCCGATGAGAATCGTTCTACAGAGTACCAGAAAAAATGTGTTTGCCTCATAAAACGTCACCAAATGACCGTCATAATGCTCAAACTGACATATTAGAAAGCACTCCATCAGGTGTTCAATTTGAGGACACAGATATGGTTCCTAAACTTGAAAATTTGACCTTGGGTCAAATATGTTGCCTCAGCGCTAACCATGAAGTCAGGCCAATCCCACAAAAATTAATCAGCTGAGCCCAGACCATATACACATTCCCATAAAGTTTGAAGCGATCCGATCAAATTATAAAAAAAATAAGGTTTTGTCGAACTCCCCTATTGCGAACAAGTTGACCTGACCTTCAAAATTTTATGCGCTGAAAGGGGACCTCCATAGGCCTCTGATATGCGAAATTACAAAATTTACCATGATACTTGCTCTGCAGAATTTTTTATACGTGATTACAGACAAAAAATAAAAAAAAATAAAAAAAAAACATACAACCTGACTAACATATCTTGCAAAAAACTTCCTTTTGGGCAAGAGTAACAAAACAAAGAGACAAAACAAACGGACCCAAATGCACATTACCCTCTCCTTTGGCAAGAGTAAAAATGGCAAAGTCATGTTGAATCTAAAATGCCAAATACAATTAAATATGAAATATTCAAGTGTGCTATCATTACTTTGATTACTTTGTATTAACAAATTCTAATTGCTTTGATGACTTAGTAATGAGCAATACATATTTAATTATATGTTACGGATGGAAACCATAAGATCAAACAGTACAGATGTCCAAAAGTCAGTTATTGTCATTGAGTTGTGTGACAATCCCTTCCTTTTGATGTGGGAAATCCAAAGGCGTGCTTTGATTTCATTTTAGTTAGTTATTAAATCTTACATCCAACGAGCCTCCAACAAGCCATCGAACAACCATGTCCCATCTGCATGACCCTCGGCCCATTACGATCCACTGGACCATCGCGCTTGCAGCCCTGGTCGTGGGCCACAGCCACTTTGCCTGAGAACGGATTCCCGAGGATGTTCGAGCAGTTCACCACCATGACCTTTCTGAACCTGCGTGGAAGAGTGGCTGGTTTCCCGTTGGGCCAAGGCCCTGCCCCGGAAAGGTATGCCGTGGGACCCTGTCCAATCAAAGGCGACAGCGAGGTGTGTTCACCAAGGCCCCTCCCTGCTGAGGAAGTCCATAAATTCCCGAGCACTCTCTGGCAGGGTCTTTTTGGGTCTGGAGGGTCTTTGGGCGTGTTGAAGTCTTTTTTTGTCTGGGGAGTTTATGGTGGGTCTTTTGGACAGTTTTGGAGGTTTTGCCTGTTACAAAAGGGTTTTGGTGTACGAAGGTTGTCGAGGCGGCAACGGTCTTGCGGGCCCTCTACAGGAAGGAAAGAGCGACCCCGACCCCCTCCGTGGACCCAGCTATTCACACCGAGCTCCGCCCGAACCTCAGCCACACCTGCAAACTGGGACCAAACCAGCGGACCATGTTCAGTGCCGCAGCATGGAGTACCCCCTTCCCGATGCCAGGTACCAACCAACTCTGACCCCTAGCTTGTCTCTTCCTCAGCGCGAGGGTCCAATAAAGAATTCTGGTTCTTTTCATTTGTGTGTGTGTCTGCGTGTGGGCCCGTCTTAAGTAGAACTGATAAGTGTTTTGTTCATTGTAAATACTTCTTGCATATTCGCGTTAAGTCTTGCTCTCGTGTCTTCATTTAACTGTAAATAAAACTTGTTAGGATGTTCCCAGTTCGTTCATCCCTTCTTGAATTGGGTCCAGCATGGTTGGATCTGAGTTTAGGCGGGTTTGTATCCCCGGATAATCCGTTCATTCCAGCGCGGCACGGCTTTGGCAGTTGCCGCTCGGGCTGCACCCGAACCGGAGTGGTAGTCGGTCGTTGAACTTCTACCGCCTTCGTAAGAGTGACCCGGTTCGAGCCAAGATGTGCCGAGGGTGTGGTTTCCCCGTTAGTCAAATCGCATAGTTATTAGGTAAATTGGTTTATAGACAAATAACCCACGCTACGCGTTGAAATATTTGGCGACCACGTCGGTTAAACGAGCCCACGGCTCGCGGAGTTATCCAACGACGGGCCTACAATTCCGGGGAGTTTTTGGAGACGACGCAAGTTGTCCTCACCTAGTGTCGTTCTCGCCACCGAACCCCCGCCCGCAACAATATTAATCACTATGTAAGCACATCAGTAGATTAGAGACTAGACTGGAATCACTTGTAGTTGCTTTCTTCAAATGCTAAAGTCTGGTCTCTGACCATTTCTAAAAGCTCATTTGCTTGCATTCTGCAAACAGCGATCCATCAATAAACAAGAATTAATGACAAGAAAAAGACATGTGCGAGCCAAGATCTGCAAAACCACCCGCTCTTCAAAGTTGCCATGGATACAATCAAGATGTCATTTCCATTAAGTTAAAATTGACAGTCAATCAACGCTTCAGTTCATCGGATGAAAATTGATATTTTTTCAGATTGAAATTGTGATTTTAGAAGTTTGACTTGAGTTGACCTTTGACCTTTTGACCTTCAAAAATCGCTGGTTTGCACATTCAGTGAAACATGGCAATTGCGTTTAATTTTCAGTCAATCGGGATGAAAATTGTCAATTTTTCCCAAAAAAATTGAATATTTTAGAAGTTTGACCTTGAGTTGGACCTTTGACTGTTACCTAAACATAGTTGTTCCTAAATCGTATGCCATTATATGCAAATCTTGATCAATTTCAAGTCAATGGATGAAAAATGACGATTTCAGAAAAATTTGACCTCCAAGATGATCTTTGACCTTTGACCTCAAAATTTTCATAGGCTTCTCAGTTAGACTACCTCTCCAACTTGGTAAATTCATGACGATCGGTTAGAATTGTGACCTGTAGCGACAAACAGGACAGGACAAACAAACAGACAAACAAACAAGACAGAATAACAAAATTTTACTTGACCAATATCCTTGAAAAATCTTCGATTTCAAGTAATGAGAATAAGCTCTATTTAATTTTCACAGCTATAAATAATTTTAATTGCAAATATGGCAAAAGTTATAAAATAAGAAGGGGAAAGGCGCTTTTACCATTACCTAGCAACCGTTTCCATTGCAGGCTTCATTGTGTTGGTTCACGTGGACCTGCAGTGAGCAGACTAAGGGTGCACCGGCAGACTCCTCTCCCAAGGATATTTTAGTTTACGGAGATTTTCCGACAGTTTGTCATTTTCCTTGATACTGATTTGAGTTGCAGCAAGTATGCGAAATTTCAGCTTCGGGCCCACTGGAAGGTAAGCTAAACATTTATATCAGTGAGTCAGTGGTTCAAAGACCTCATACATTAATTGATGCACTGCAGACGCATGATGAATCTATAAGGCAGAATTAATTTGTGTGTGGTCACAGCTTAAGACAATCTTTTTTTTTTAATACCATGATTGCAACCTAACAGCATGCCTCATCAGTTGTCGTCAAAAAATTGATTACTTCGAAATCATGATCATTAATACGATACATTGTTTATGGACCTCACCATAAAGGTGAAGAGGGTTATGTTTCACCCCTCTCTGCCTGTCTCTATGCAAGTATCTCAAAAAATTGTAGATGATCCGGATGAATTTGGTGGCAGTTGGTGTTGACAAGATGACCGCTTAGATTTTGCCGTGAAGATCTGTATCCGATCTGACTCCTTCAATTTTAAAGTGATTCTTCACCATTGAAGATCGCGTCCAAAAACGATATATGCATTATATCCTCAAAAATGTATTGGGCCCAATATGTTCTCGTGGATCAGCATTACATGGCGGAGCGTATGCGCTCCACCGAGTGCCCTTCTAGTTCTCCATGTAAACTTCATGATCCCAGTAGCACTGATTTTAATGACCACCAAGTTCACAACAGACTTCACTTTAAATTTCTCCGTGTTTTTGGTACAAGAGGTTAAAGTGGGATGAAGGACCGAGAGAAGATTGAGGCTTGCTGGGCAACTAACCTAATGGCATAAAAAGCTGGTTTCTGGCACAAATGATGTGTACAATGTCACCAGGACATTGAAAATACAACGTCACGAGAACAAGGACACGGGTTGGATCTCACTAATAAAATTAGAACAGTTGCACAGCAGGAATTACACATCTAAACCTCTCCACCTCACCAAGTGATACAATCAAAAACAGCACTTGGTTACACAATAAAACAGTAGACTTGAAAGAGAATAAATTACCCCGGAGCCGTTACCGGGTTGATGTCCGGACGCGTTACATGAGCAAAAATCCCATCTCAATAAAGCTGCTCGTTGGAAACTTCAACGAATCCGAAGGCAGTGCTGCATGAACAAAGATGAACCACTCAATTTTGGAGAAAAAGTATAAAGAATGCTCTCAACTATTGAGACATTCATAGCAAAACCCTTTCAAATTAAGACATATGATAAATTATGACTTGAAACAAGTTATGGAACAACTTAATACAGGAATCAGCAATGCCAGAGTTTTAGAATTCTGGTGTACATCATGGAAAACCCTATTGTAGATTTGACAAAATATGCCCAACGAAGGTTAAGCTTACTTTATCTTGTCACATCCCCAGAATGTCACTCGGATGAATTTATAAAATTGTGCTAGGAACATTCATGTGAATCGCTTCTGCATTCAGAATAGTGTCAGATCAGTCAAGATTTAGATCTGTGACTTCTACAGGTACCATGGAAACCTGTACTAACCTGTTCCATGTTGGTTGTCAGCGAGTAAAACCCATCTCCCCCACCAAGTTTCTCGGTGGAGGAGGGTGTATGACATGAGAACCAGCAGGATGAAGACAGAACTGTCAAAAGGGCGGAGGAGCTCCTTGTGACCAATGGCAATCCATATCTAGTGCCCAACGTTGTCTGCGGATGTCCTCCTGCAGTTGGGTTACTTTTAGTAGGAGTGTTGGTGGCAGGATTTTGCACTCCGCCACTGTAAACCCTTCATTCCACAAAACATTGTCAAAGGGAAAAATAATCTGAAAACTCACTCCGTGGGAGTCCCTCCTGTGACAGCTGCCCTTCTCAAAGTGTCACGGATGACGGATGGACGCAAGTCTTCAGGACCCCCACTTGATGACAAGGAGGAAACCATGGGGTTAACCTTCCGGGGTCAATTGCGTTTATAGGTAGGTTGTGTCGAGTGGTGCTGAGGTGTCCGGTCCACCAGATGGCGTCTCTTTTGTTTAACCTGAGGTGGTCCCTTCTGGTGGTGCTGGAAATATCCTATCCCTTAAGAGAGGATGATCAACCTGTATCTTTATCATTGCGCTCAAGCATTTGGTTTCGTATTGCAGCACTCTCTGAGGTTCAGAGACCGGATTGCGGCGAGATCAGGTGGGTGGTTACACCTACTATCTTGGTCTGGTCGCTCTGATGGTTACCATACCCAAGTGAGTTGCTGTAAGCTGGTTTCCAATAAGCTACTCCAAAGATAATTGAAGTAGTAACACGGTCTCAACGGCGTATTATTGAGATGAAGGATTCATCACCTGTAGGTGTCATTTCCCTGCGTCTCTGCATATGCTACCGCTACGCAAGTGATCGTCACCATGAAGATGCTTCAATGTCACGCTCAAGTCTGTGGTTGATCGTGCCCCACAGGCGAGAGTTACGCTTTCATCTGGGATTTCAAACTGCATGACTGGACCAGATGAGGGTGCGTTAATGAGACATGTGGTACCCCATGGGCTGAAACTGTAACCAGATAACACTAAGTTCCTTGACTTGCAAAGTTATGCTAGGGTGCTTGGTTCAGGTTTTGCACACAGCTCATCCTGGAATTGGTATTCCAATGCTGGTGGTTGGCAAAGGAGATTGACCATGTCTCGTTGATGTTCACTGCAGGATGTCCAGAACTGCAGGTCTACCGGAGTGCTCAGTGCTGAATACTGACCACAGGCTTGTTGTAGCAACTCTGAAGTTTCAGCCTGATCAATTCCAGGGAAAGAGTACCATCCGCAGCGAGGCGGATGTTGCAAGCTCAATGACGAAGCGGTAGGCTGAGAGTTTGCCGAACAGCTGAGTGGCATTGGGCGGGTCGTGGTACTTTGGGGGATCCTGAAGAGTTGTGGGTGCTTCAATACCACCATCCTTGATATTGCCGGGAAATGTTCTTGCAACTCACCATAGGGCGAATAATAATTTGTCTTCTCAAGGGAAAACATACCATTGACCAAGAGTCGCAGGGCCAGGGCTGAATGACAGAGCTGACTGTTCAGGAGATGGGGCAAAAAACTGCACATGTACTTAGGTGGACAAGGAGGCCTATGGCGAGGAATTCTTTGAGGGGTAGAGGCATCACCTGTGTCATTGATTCTCGTCCTGCTTACAGGGAATTCGCCAATGCATTACACCAAGCCAATCTTTCGTGTGCTGCAGTAGAGCAGAGGGTGCTGGGCTCTTTGCAAGAAGTCCCGAAGTTTGAAAGCGCCCGCTTGGGCCGGTTACTTTGAGCGGATATCCCAGGCTGATCCACAGCTGTCGAGTTGATGTCAGGGTTTACATCCTGTTGCTGCCTCCAATCAACTGTGGTCACCTTTGTTTGTGGAAACACAGGCTTCGTTGAAACCGTTGAAACGGGGTAAAGCTCCAGGATCTGTGCATCCATGCTGAAGTTCCGAGGCTGGTGGAATGCTGTACTCATGTTGTTGCATGCAGAGTTCTTCTCTCTGCCTGGAAACAACAGGCATCATCCCAACAGACTGGAAGGGGCCTGGTGTCCCGCTCTGGAAAGGGAAGGGTAGCGCCGAAGGACTGCAACAACTACGAGGGGTGACGCTGCCCTCTCCAGTGCCGGGCAAGCGTCTTTGCTCGGATTAATTCTTGATAGGTTCGCCACTCTGCTTCAGCACCAGGTCCAGAGCGTCAGCTTACACCAGAAGAGGTCAATTGTTGACCGTATCCTTGCTTTCGGGTCCTCACGAACGCAGCGAGAGTATTACGGCAGGGATGCTTGCAGCCTATGTTATCTCTGTGAAGCGTTCGATTCAGGTGAATCGGGTATTGCCCTCGGAGGATCCTTGGTCTTCGTGGGGTGCCACCAAAAATGATCGATCTATGTCTGAATATACTCTGGTACTGAGAGTGCTGTGAGATGTGGTGGTACCATCTCTGACTTATTTCAGTTGCTAACTGGAGTTAGGTTCAGGGTGTGTACTGGCCCCCACACTTTCGGCACTTGTATGGACTGGATTCTGGGAGGATGTCGGAGAATTAGCTGCCGGGTGCATCGTTTGGAATGTCAATATATGGGCTGACCTGTGAAGTTCGCAGTATGAGGGCAGTTCATCTTTGCGGAGACTCCGATTTCCTTTTGGGGCCCTCAGGTGGTGGAATGAAGAGTCGGAGCTGCTGGATTAGGGTTCCTGGGTCAAAAACTAAGATCCAGGTTTCAATGCATCTTGGATGCTGCTGTCCTGTCTTTGCCTGTTGATGGTGGGATGTTTGAGGCCTTACCTTGGCAGTGATATTCCATGTCTTGTCGGCTGTGAGCCAGAGGTTCAACAGATGATTGATCAGCCTAGGAGCATGATTCATTGGAATTCATGGGGTGTGGTTGCTGCGTGTCCCTGTGTGGAGGACAAAAATGTGGTCTTCTGTCCTGGTGCTTCCAGTCATCTGTTCTATGGATAGTGAGACTTGGCTCTGACCCAGGATCTGAGATAGAACTCAATTCCTTTGGTACCAGATCTCTTCGGAGAATCTTGGCTATCGTGCGTTGGAATTGTGTTCAACGAGCAGTTGCTGAGAGAGACTCAAATGAGATTTGTTGTCGTGAGCGTCAGCTCCAGATGTGTGGACATGTGGCTCGATTTTCCTGACGCTATCCTGCTCACCAGATTCTCTCAGCGAGGAGGCTCGTGAGTGGAGGGATGCCAACAGGTTCCACCACGTGCCCATGTTGCCAGCAGGTTGATCACATCTCAAGGAGAGGGGATGGGCCAGGCCTCTGCCTGGAGAGTCCATATGGAGGCCCCTTGATTTACCGGCGGGAAAGTGGATGCAGCGACGCGCCTCTCTGCGCATACTTCCCATACCTGACCTGGCTTGACATTCTGCGTTTCGGCCAATGTGGACAGGATGTGGCAGTCTTACAGAATTACTGGCAAATTTGCAGGAAGCTGAAAATTGCTCATTATTGTCGATTTTTCTTTCAGGCAAGATGTAAAGGGGAAAAGAAAATCCATATTATCAGATTCTAGTCGTTCAAAATTTTATGGAAAGACAGCTGTGTCTCACTTATAACCTTAATGAAAGTACGGAATTCGATAGTTATTCATCGCATCTCAGATTGTGTTACAGTTCATTCCAACAAGATATTGTGTACCATCTGGGATAACAAGCATCAATGTTTACATTCTGTCTGTTTTTCATAGAATGGAGATTATAGTTACTGTCTGTAGCCCTTGGTTAGTCCGATGGTTTGTCTGTCTTTCTGATATCAAGCAAGGTCAAGTTGGAGCAGCAGAGAAGCAGGTGGATAAACAGCATACAATGCCTACTTCATCCAAAATATTAAGTGAGAATTTGAATCTACAAATTCTACATGCACAGCTATTTTCGAGTTCCTCACAAACCACGAGAACCTCTCCACCGCTGTTCTGCATTCCTACACCTGATTGATTTTAATCACAATAAACAAAAAAAAATATCCAAAAATTGTTGAATTTTTTCCAAAATAAACCCACTTAGACATAAATCAGCAATAAATGTATATGAATGCTATGAAGTGTAAGTGAATCAGTGTGTTTGTGTGTTTGTAAACTCTCCATTTTCCTGCATCTTAACATAAACTGGCATGTGCACTCATAGATCCTGATGGGAGAGTGTCCAAAAGCCTAAGGGTCTCTGCTCATGAATCACCTGTACTCAGGTACCGTGAAGTGGGCCATATCTACTTATGGATATTCAACTGTCAACGAAAGTCAACAAAGGGCGTTAATGCACAGTTGTGGAAGCACTCTCTGAACAGCAAAGAGATTAAAGCATCTTCAAGTGGAAAGCATGTCCGAAGACAGTGCAGGAAAAGAGATAGCTTGTAATTCCGGCAAGGCAATGAGCTGGAAAAATGGCATGGTTTAAAGCAATGATAAATGGATAAGAAAGCTACATAAAACAACCAAGAAAAACTATTCACATGTTGTGTGTGTGTGACTTGTGATATCTGCTGCTGTAGACGAACCAGGGTTGGGTTTTGAAACTGCGAAGACTTACCTTTTGGAGCTTGCTTGGTTGCTTATGAGCTTCTTTGGTTGGTTTGACCATGGGGGTTAATTTTATGAAATATAATGAAACCTTAGCCATTTGGGAAATTCATGAGCAAGAGGAGGTTATTTCCCTCAATTGCGGGGGAGAGACGTGAATATGGTCTTGATATGTATTGTCTACGAGCAAATACCACCCGTCGCTTCACTGATGATACATGAGAAGGGAGAGGAGAAAAAGAGGGGGAAGAGAGAGGGAGAGAAAGACTAGAGGAAGAGAGAGCGAGGGGGGAATGGGTAGTGGAGGGGGAAAGAGAGAGGAGGAAGGGGTGTGAAGGAGGAGCTGGGAGCGAGGAGAGGGAGAGTGGAAGGCGGTGGAAAGGAAAGACAAGGCGTGTGGAGCATTACATTACGATCTTACCATCTCATCAAAATGCTTCTGCAAGAAATAACAGTGAAAAATGGAAACAAAATAATGCCTGAAATCCATTTTCGACCGGACATTACTATAAAAAACTGCCGGACACAAACTCCCACCCAGGCGTTCCAGAGCCAAACCCCCCATCCGGATGTCACAGAGACCAACCAGTCAAACGCGCCCGGGGACCAAACCCCGTCTGTGAGAACAACTTCCGTGGTCGGACGCTCCCGGAGAGACCACCCCCGTCCCGGATGCGCCCGGAGGACCAAAACGATGCCTGCGTCCGACGTGCTGGAGATAACCCCCGCTCTGACGCACCTGGGCAAACCCCCTCCATACGCGCCCGGATACCAACCCGATCGGATGCGCCCGGAGATAACTCCCGTCCAGACACGCCCAGAACCAACCTCGCCCAACCAGATGCGGCATGGAGACCACCACCCGTCTGGACTCACCCTGGAGAGCCAACCCCCGTCACGGGACTGCGACTCGGAGGACATAACCCCCATCTGCAACATGCCCAATGACCAACCCACGTCCGGATGTGCCTGGAGACCAACCCCCGTCCGGACGTGCCTAGACTAAGCATAATGATAAAGTTAATTGTGGGTTAGGATACTTAGCGCATATAACGGAGTAGGTAATGATTTGTCTCCATAACCATCATTGTTTGTTCTGCCCCTCCCCCATAATATTTGGAAATGTTTTTCTTTTCCTCTGTATCTGTCCTTTTATATCTTTATTTTTAAAGGGTTATGCAAGCCTGTGAAGCATTGAGGCCGGGCAGGAGTATAAGAGGTGCGGTTTTTATGTGGGTAAAATCCACGGGGGGGGAACTGTGGAAAAACCTGTTCTCTTCTTCCCTCTCTGTTCCTGGAACGACTCCTTTGCAAGACGTTGACTGCCTGGACTCCTGCACGTACCTACCTCCAGTTTGCCAGACCCAACTCTCTTCATTGTCTCGTAAAAATTCCCAATGTATATTCTCTTGTTGTGTGATGAATGGGCCCTAAATTCACTTGAATTAAGGAATCTACTGATTGCCTGTTTTTGAGAGTGATGTCAAGTAGAGGTAAGGGCCTGTTTATTTATACATCCGCATTTGAACATTTTGCTTCGTTAATCCTTCCCTTGAGCACCTTTGCTTGTTATAATAGACCTGGTTCTTGGGAGATTCCGCTTCTTCTGCCGGCTTCGTTTGGTGGTTTAGGATGGTTGTAGTTTCATGATAAGTGGTTCAACACAGCTCAGACGTATGTCGGTACCAACGTTTTGCTCAGCCCCAAATTGGATAGGTCACAGGCATCTTACGCATGCCTCTACCCCTCCCAGTTATTTTTCGCAGCTCAGACGAGTAGTATAATGTCAAATCAGCAAAAGCCATGACACAAAATTGGGGCCCGTATGCCTGATCTACTAATGAGGCGAGCGAAGCCAGTGATGCGCGTACGGTCTCTAATATATGATGCCAGTCGCCATGTCAATTTACCCTCAACAGGCTTTCCTTCGATACCAATGAAGTGAACACTACGACCCAATTCACCTCGCAGGCCAGGATATTCAACAAATAATGCCATATGTCATGGGAAGGGATACACGAAGCAATTCAGTCACATAAATATACAAACACAATTTCACTCTTAACCCACCGACTACGCCCACCAGACCAACGCGACGATGGGAGCCGTAATTTATTTTATGCCTTCTGGCCCGAGCAACGCATACTCTGGTAGAGTGGACAGAGGAAGTCACGCGACAGAAAGGAATTTACTCAGCGGGGACTCAGCGGGACACCGCCAAGGATGGTCCACAGTACTTGCCACTCTGCAGACGAGCATGGCTGCCCGGTTCTGTCGCCCACATGCTGTGATGAAAAGGAGAGGGCATGGCAGCATACGCTCTGGCAGATGCTGATGGCCCCTGCCAGAATGGTTAAATAATACTTAGACACCCCTCACAGAGGAAAGAACATTAAACATAGGCTCGCAGGAACTGGGATTTTTAGAACAATACCAGGTAGCGTAGACTCTCTATCTTATCTTGTCTATCTATTACTAGGGAGGAAATCGACACATATCTAATCTCACAATAATATTACTACACTTATCTTATGTACATTCATTAACTACACAACAAGCAATGTTTAACCCCCCTAGGAGCCATTTTCACAACAATATACTATCCACAATCTGTTTGCGAGTGACGTATTGTGGTGTATTGTGTTCAGCAGTATGTTAACGCTTGTACGCCTATGAGTTGATACGGAAACTGACTCGCTAGAGTGCAATACCTCAGCAGGTGTATAATTTGATCGGTTGTCTGTCATCTAACCAACGCTGTCACCAAGTTTCGTCCGAATCTGTCCACAACTTTTTTGGAGATATCGTGCTGTATATCTCTTTAGTCCTGTCACTAAATGCCGTGAAAAATCACTTTAAAATTCTTTGTACATACTTAATCTCCACCAAATTTCCTCCGAATCCGTCCACAACTTTTTGAGAATATTTTGCTCACAAACAGACAAACAAACAAACGAAAAGACAGTGTGAACACATAACCTCCATTCGCCCTTCGTGCAGAGTAAGGAGTGTTAGTTGCTGTATGATTGATTGTAACATTTATTTCCGAATGTCACATTAGAGCAAAAAAAGAACAGGTATAAAATGTCGTATAGATTTTTAGCTGCGGTGGAAATAGATCACAGAATTCGGCGAATTTCTGAATGGTATTTCTTGATGATTGAACAATCTGTTCTTGCTTAACGAACAATTTCTAACAGAATTTGCAAGGAACCAGATGTATAATTACAACCCGAATGTTCAGGTAGGAGCAAAAAAAAGGTAACAGGGTTGTATAAAATGTCGTTAGATTTTTAAGCATGCGTGGAAGTCAGAAATCACGGTAAGTTCGGGAAATTTCTGGGGTATTCAGATGCTATGAACAAGTTCTCCGTGTGCGTTAACGGAAACAATTTCTAACAGAATTTGGCATGGAACCAATCGTATTACATTACAACCGACATGTATCAGTAGAGCAAAAAAACAGATAACAGGGCGTATAAAATTGTCGTTAGATTTTTAGCTGACGTGGATATAGATCAACGAGAGTTCGGAAATTTCTCGGTATTTTTCTAGATGCTTCGAACAATCTGTGTTCGTTAGAAGATAGTGCAGATCACAAATTTTATAATCACAAGTTG
The DNA here is from genome assembly GCA_035128595.1 of Eptatretus atami. Lineage (NCBI taxonomy): Eukaryota > Metazoa > Chordata > Myxini > Myxiniformes > Myxinidae > Eptatretus > Eptatretus atami. The sequence continues at coordinate 37,402,766 of CM068960.1, read as the reverse complement.
AGATCAATTGGAACCGATTGATAGTTGGAGAAGATATAGAAGTCATAACAATACCCGATAATGTTCTGGTGTGGAGCAGGCGAGAAACCACCTAACTTAAATCCCCTTAGAGATCGATTTGCTAATCCTCGTATAGACATGGAGAACTTTGGAGGTATCAATCAATTGTCGTTAGATTTTTAGATGCGCGTCGGATGAGTTGTGATGAAGTTGTCTCGAAATTGTGTGCATCGTTTCTGAGAAAAAAAGCAAAATACGCTCTTTCTGTGGGCAGGTAGAGTCACGGGGGAGTTTTGCAGAGGCGACACATTTCCACTTTGCGCCCCCACCCGTGGACTCCCTATTTCTCTTGATAGTTTTAAACAAAGTACTCGTCGCTTCTACAAGACACCCTTTTTTTCTTTTTAATGCCATCCCGAATCGGAAATAGTATAAGTCTCTGTGCGTCAAATTTCATTGAATCCGCTATGTGTAGTTTCTTAGCGAAAGAAAAAACATACAACCTGACTAACATATCTTGCAAAAACTTCGTTTTGGCAAGATAACAAACAAAGAGACAAACAAACGGACCCAAATGCAATACCCTCTCCTTTGGCAAGAGTAAAAATGGCAAGTCATGTGATCTAAAATGCAATACAATTAAATATGAAATATTCAAAGTGTGCTATCATTACTTTGATTACTTTGTAATTAACAAATTTCTAATTGCTTTGATTACTTAGTAATGAGCAATACAGTATTTAAATATATTGTTACGGATCTGGAACCATAAGCATCAACATACAGATGTCCAAAAGTCAGTTATGTCATTGAGTATGTGTGAGCAGATCCCCTTCCTTTTGTCTTGTGGAGAATCCTAAAGGCGTGCTTTGATTTCATTTTAGTTAGGTTATATTAAATACTTACATCGCACGAGGACCTCACACAACGCATCGAACAACCCATTCCCATCATGCATGACCCCTCGGGCGCCATTACGGATCACACGGACCGGATCGGCGCTTGCACCACAGCGCACCTTTGCCTGAGACGGATTCCCGAGGATGTTCGAGGCAGTTTCACCACCATGACCTTTCTTGAACCTGCGTGGAAGAGTGGCTGGGGTTTCCCGGTTGGGGCCAAGGCCCTGCCCCGGAAAGGTATGCCGTGGGACCCTGTC
>CM068960.1:37373748-37388714 GCA_035128595.1 Eptatretus atami | reverse complement strand
AGATCAGTGTGTGTGTGTGTGTGTGTGTGTTTGGATTGAGCAATCACTCATTCTTTTTATTATAATAATAATAATAATAATAATAATAATAATATGAGGACCCTTAAAAGGAACTTCAACGCAGGAGGAGGCCATTAGGCAGATCAAGCCCACACAAACCTTCCCCACTGAAAGCAGACACTCTAACCATTACACCACTGAGTGTGGTTTCTGCTTCCTTTTCTTGACTGCTCTCCCCTCTTAATTTCCTGGCTCTCTCTTGTGTTAATCTTCCTCGTGTCTTGCGCTACCTCCAAAACACCAACTAAACACGGTCTAAATTTGAACCCAAGCTAGACATCTCAGAGATAATTGGGCATACCTCGAGACCTTGTTCATAGAGTGTGTGTGTGTGTGTGTGTGTGTGTGTGTGTCATAAATAGCATTTTGAAAGTTATGCGGATTTATGAGGATGCTGATGTTTTGTGGGTCCCAAAGGTATGTGGGTACAAGTTGGTGCTGATGTTAATGGAGACTTTACTCTTGTAAAAAATTTTTTTTGCCAAAACCAGTTCCTCCGCTGCATTTCTAAATTTGAGCGGTCCAGATTTAAAATGGCAAGCTTGTAAGTTATAATCTCACACTGTCATCAGAAGCGGTGGCCCTTCGACTTTCTGCAAAAGCTATTTTGGTTCCATCTTAAGCCAGGCAGTCATGCTTAATATGTAAGAAGCAATTATTATACATGCAGGAGTGAACACACAGAGGCAAAGTTTCATCCTTCTGATTAAGGCTACGTACCATCAATACCAAGAAGCAATGGCGTAAAGTTCAGGATTGATGTACGGTTCCTCTTCCTCAGCTGTCCTAAACAGGTCAATCTATCCATCCAGGCAAGCGTTGCATCTCTCTAACATTTTATGCAATGCAAAGGAAGGAGACACCCCTCTTATGCCTGCAGCTCAAAGAGCAAAAATCTTTTTGAAGCCAGGAATCTTTATGAAGATCTTCATGAAGAATTCCATCAGGATCACAAATGCTGTGCCAAGCATTTAAGCAATAATGAAGCATTAGTACAGAGTACCCTGATAATCCCATGCCATTCAAAAGTTGTTCTTTTTATGCAATCACTGCAACATCCACAACTCATAGAATCAATATCTCTTGACACCGAGACAGCACAACATGCACACAACACCCACAGATCACTCAATTCACTTCCGGTCTACCTTCCATCTTTGTAAACAAACATGTACCCTTCTATGTGATTGCCATTTGCTACCTCTCCAATTGAATTGCATTTTAAACCTATCACCTGCCCCTGTTCTTTAACCTCCCCAGGAACACCATTCCAGACACTGACTCAGTGAAATACCTCTGTCTTGGTTCTCCCATAACCCTCATCCCATCTACTCTCAACTTTAGCCCCCTTGTCCTGTCGCTGTCCAACCTGGTAAAAAAATAAGTCAAATTCCCTCTGATAAAAGAACCAATACCATGTAAGGGACAATTTTATTTGGGTGCAGAGGTGTCTGTAAAAGAAAGGGATCAGTGTATTTGAATGAATTTTATTTCATTTGGTCGAAGCTCTTTCAGGAGTCTCGAATGGCTGGAACCAAAAAGACAGCAGTAACCTGTGAACAAAATAATGCTTTCTATCTTCAACACATGTTGTCATGCATCTGAACTTCTGGCAAATATTCAGGTGATTTTTTTTCAGCAAATAATAATTTTAATTATTTCCCTAATTCACAATAAAGACACAGCTGATATCATGGAATTGCATACAAGGCACAATGTTCTATTAATTTTTTTTGTCTTTTTACAAACATCGAGGCTCAAGGAAGAGCAGGACAACGTGGGGGAAATGGAAGAACAGAAAAAAAAATGAGATGAAAGGAAACCAGTGGGAATGACAACATACCAGAGCACAAGGAGAGGGAAATACATGAGAAGGGTTGGAATAAGGTCTCAGTGGGTGTAGTGAAGCTCAGAAGTGGAAATGGGAAAGACCATGAAACAGATTACCGAGAAAGCAATTTTTTACATTAAAAAATGTCAAATCTATTAATCAGTTGAAAAAAATCCACTGTCAACTTGGCTTCAGGTCTTACATTCAAGTAAAATGCGTCCTCAATTCAAGCGTGTATGAACGTGTCGGAGATCTCCGATAATGGTCCTCGATTCTGGTTCCTGGTGGATTGATTTTTCCAATTTTTTTTACTTTGCTGCTAGAGCTGCACAACGATGTTGATGTACATCGTTATCACCTTGACAACTTATTTCACCAATTGCGAAGCTGCATGAGGTCTGAAGATGCTTCCCCATATGTGACTTCACTTGGATGATTGCGCTAATTAACCTTGTGAAATAAATGACTTTCACTGCACCGCTGCACCTGCCCTTTGAAAACACCTGTCGAATGATGTGGAGGACCATGTGACTAATCATAATAAGTAAATGCCTTAATAAAGATCATGCAGCCGGCATGGGAGTGCATTTTGTAGATTTTCAGGCAAAGGACCACAACACAAACACACAAGGTGACCATCAATTATCTTCAAAGCATGGAGGTGGGAGAGAGGGGAGGCTCTGCATTTAGTTTCAACATGAGTCCTATGGCCATAAGAAGAGATAGGTAGATAAGTGATGGACATATATCACTTGGATTAACAAATGCATCCATCATGTGGATACTTACACTGAGTACTGTAGTTATTAAGTCGGGAATTCTTCCAATGTCCAAGTGCGAAATGTAATTCGAAGACTTGCCAGTGAGTCTTCAGATTGCATTCTACTTCTTATTACATTACAGATACTTCTTCAAACTCGTGTGTCTTAAAACTCATGTTTGAAGTAATCTGCAGATGAATACATTTAGAACACAAGAAGGGCACTCGGTAGAGCACATACCCCCCGCCAGGCTGATTAGTTTACAGTTTGTATCCCACTGATAGGCCGGATCTGGATTCGGACCTGAACTAAAATTTAATCGGCTTGTTCTTGTCACCTAACCAACTCATCCACTAAATTTGGTCCGAATCCGTCCCCAACTTTTTGAGATATCCTGCTATATATCGTTTTTGGCGGTATCTCGAAATAGTGAAGGATCACATTAAAAATTCTCGGATCCGGATCTTCAACAAAATCGAATCAATTCTTCCTTGTTACATATATATCCTGCCCACCACGTTTCGTCCGAATCCGTCCCAAACTTTTTGAGATATCGTGATATATATCGTTTTTGGCTCTCTCTCTCTCTCTCTCTCTCTCTCTCTCTCTCTCTCTCTCTCTCTCTCTCTCTCTCTCTCTCTCTCTCTCTCTCTCTCTCTCTCTCATCTTCACCAAAATTTAATCCTTTCGGCTGTGTCACACACCCAACCTGCTCACCAAATTGCGTCTGAATCTGTCTGCAACTTTTTGAGATACGCTGTTCACAAATAAACAGACAGACAGACATACAGACAGGGGTGAAAACATAACCTGCATCCACCTTCGGTGATAGAGGTAACCAGTGACTAAATATTAAATAAACACTTTAATTTGCAATTTAATTATTCCCACCTTCTTGTGGGGTCAGTTTAGAGAAAGTTTTTCACAAACCAGGTGGCAGGCCAGACATTCGACTGAAGGTGGCAGGAATATTTAATTTCAGCCATGGTGCCAGAAACAACTCACCGACACTTCACGAAGGACACCATGGGATACTTAATGTCCACCAACGACGAATGTCAGCAGATGGGTCATCCAGCTCAACGTCCATCCGAGGGTCAGATCACCCATTGCTGAATCACCCTGTCTGTGAAACACCAGGATGACAGTTTATAGCTGGGTCGGGATTCGAACCCAGGATAGACAGCTTAGAGACGAGTGTGCGTACCCCGAGAGTCTAGGCCATCTTGGCTGTCCACTTCGGCAATATGAGGAAGAAAAAAAAAAAAGACTGGAGGCGGCCATTTGGCTTTTCATGCTTGCACCATATCCTGAAGTTTTTTTTTTTTTCAAATTTTTAAATTTTCAATTGGCCAATCGGGCAGATTTGATCAGAAAGCCCTGCAAAACAGAAATGCCAAATTTGATGCTTGTATCATAATTTGCACGAATTTTCTACTATCTACTGCACTACATGGTGTATTTTATTAACCTCCCCATCGAATATCGGAGGTTACTGTTTTCACCCCTTTCTGTTTGTTTGTTTGTTTGTGAACAGTATAACGGGAAAAACTCCTTGACGGATTTCGACGAAACTTGGTGGGGGGTTAGGTATGGTCCAAGGATCATGCCATTAAATTTTGGACTTGGTCCCCCCCCCCCAAAAAAAATTGTTAGAGAATTTTTTTTTTTTTGCATTTCTACATGTTTTAAGTGATTTCCAACCCCCCCCCCCAAAAAAAATTGTTACCCCCCCCCAAAAAAAAATAGAATTTTTTTTTTGCATTTCTACATGTTTTAAGTGATTTCCAACCCCCCCCCCAAAAAAAAATTGTTACCCCCCCCCCCCAAAAAAAAAATAGAGAAAATTTTTTTTGGGCATTTCTACATGTTTTAAGTGATTTCCAACCCCCCCCAAAAAAAAATTGTTAGAGAAAAAGTTTTTTTTTTTGCATTTCTACATGTTTTAAGAGTGATTCCAACCCCCCCCCCCAAAAAAAATTGTAGGAGAAAAAAAATTTTTTGCAACTTTTTTTTCACAAAATTTCGATTTTTTTTTTGCATTTCTACATGTTTTAAGTGATTTCCAACCCCCCCCCCAAAAAAAAAAATGTTGGAGAAAAGAACTATAACTGTCAGCACTGTTGACGTCATATTTAATGAATAAGATATAAGGTTCACTTGAGTGACCAGCAGTATTTGCGGCGGAGGTTTTGCACTCTCCCGAGTGCTCCCCCTCTAGTTAACCTCCGCCATCGAAGATGGACGGAGGTTACTGTTTTCACCTCTGTTTGTTTGTTTGTGAACAGTATTACGGAAAATCTCCTGGACGGATTTCGACGAAACTTGGTGGGGGATTAGGTATGGTCCAAGGATCATGCCATTAGATTTTGGACTTGGTCCAAAAAAACAAACTTTTTTCAAAAAAATTGATTTTATTTGAAAAATATTTGAATTTTTTTTTTTGCATTTCTACATGTTTTAAGTGATTTCCAACCAAAAACAAATAAATTTATTAGAGAAAAAAAAAACAGAAAATTTTGCACCTTTTTTTTCAAAAAAATTTCGATTTTATTTTTTGGCATTTCTACATGCGCGTCGATCTAGTTTAGTTTATTCAATCGTGGTTCAGTAGAGTCTGATCCGTTTTGACCTACAATGAATAGGATATCAAGTTCACTTAAGTGACCCAGCAGTATTGGCGGTGGAGGTTTTGCACTCTACCGAGTGCTCCCCCTCTAGTAATGAATCGCCATACCAGCTGCCAGCACTTCCAAGTGTATGATTTATTTATTTCGTTGACAAGTCCATCTTCACAATGTTCGTCACGCTCAGCATCTCCGCTTTGTTTGTGTTCTCTTCTATGTACTGTCAATATTAAAACATGTTTGGCATCCAGGAGTATAAATTCTTTCATCACCTAAAAGCTTACTGTGTACTCTCGGAGTAGGACTACAACCAGCACTTTTGAACTCGTTTCATCCAGCGGTTCTGGAGTGCATCGAAGTCAAACAAACAAAACTTGACACACACACACACAAAAAACACACTCCTCTAATATTTTATCCATATATATATATATATATATATATTACAGTGCAGTAGTATGATTCTTAAGAAGACAGGGAACACATCAGTTCCTTGCTCATATTCATGATGGTGCACAGTCACCACATATCAACACAAATCTCCATAAAGCCGATTATCGTCTCCTCACTAATCCATCAGCCGAACAGGGACTCGCATTCCAGTTTCTACCCAACTAACATCGGTCTCTCATTTTCCCTTCCTTTAATCAGAAGTGTAATCTTTCACCCAAGACACAAAGATCACTCAATCATAACCCAGACGTGACCTTCACAGTGATACCACACAAACACAAAAGCCATAAAACCCGACACTGTAAGTCAATGTTTATTCTTCTTTGCTATGGAGGAGAAATGCTGCGGTGTTGGTAATGAAGTGCAATGTATGGTTTAATGTGCAGGTACAAAAACCAGCTTGGAGCATTACATGTGGCCATTGCCCTTCAACTGAGAATTTCCCTGCAAGGCCTCATAGTGAACCTTGATTGACAGTTTCCTCTGGAGTTTGAAATCTTTCCACATAAATACACACAGGAAAGTAAGCAATTGTCTTTGCATATAATGTTTCTGGCTGGAGAGTCCACAGGTTGCTGCAGAATTCAGCAGCAATTCCAGGTATCCTTTCCAGTTCCCTCAGGGATGATTCCTCAAAATTTCAAACTGCAAGGAAGAAAGTATCATTATAACAAAAAACCCAGGGTATAATACTCTTATCATTTATAATTATTTATTGTGCTGTCTTTTATATACCTATAATGCTACATTTGATTTAATCTTGTGAAATGGAGAGCAAACTTTATCTTGAAAATCAAGTTTGTGGAACGTTTTTGCCCAGACACCATATTATTTTCTCAAACCAGACTGACAGGACACAGGGTCCATGGTAACTTAGGTGTGGGTTCCCATCTTGATCAAGTCAGGTCGGGTATGGGAGCATGAATCAGAGCAGTGTGTCGCTGCGTCCACTTTCAGCTGGTATTCCAGAGTCCTTCTTCTGGCCATCCCCCAGGCAGATGCCTGACCCATCCCCATCTCCTTGAGATGCGGATCAACCTGCTGCAACCACGAGTCACGTAGTCGGCCCATTAGCCTCCTCCACTCACAAGGCTCCCTCGCTGAGAGAATCTGGTGAGCAGGATCAGTGTCAGGAAAACGAGCCACATGCACATACAGCCACAGCTGATGCTCACGGACTATGCAGGTAACAAATCTCATTTGAGCCTCTCAGCAACCCCTTGTTGGACACAAAGTCCAGCCAGTGATAGCCAAGGATTCTCCAAAGAGACCTGGTACCAAAGGAGTTAAGTCTCCATCTCAGATCCCTGGTCAGAGTCCAAGTCTCACATCCGTTGAGCAAGACTGGAAGCACCAATGACCTGAAGACTTGGACTTTCGTCCTCCTGCACAGGTTCCGCCAATGCCACACCCCATGATCCAGTGAATCCATGGCCCGACCCAGACGTCTATGGACCTCTGGCTCGCCACCAGCAGAGACATGAATATCACTGCCAAGGGAAGTGAATCTCTCTGTGACCTCAATATCCTCACCACAAACAGGTACAGACAAGATAGCAACATCCAAGATGTCATTGAAAGCCTGGATCTTAGTTTTGACCCAGGAAACTCGTAATCCCAGCGGCTCCAACTACTCATTCAGTACCTCGAGGCCCCCAAAAAGGATATCCAGAGTCTCTGCAAAGATGACTGCATCATCTGCGAAATCAAGGTCAGATATCTTGACATTTTCAAACGATGCACCGCAGCTTGATCTCTCCCACATCCTCCCTAGAATCCAGTCCATACAAGCGTTGAAAAGTGTGGAGGCCAATACATACCCCGGACAAACTCCATTAACAACTGGAAATAAGTCAGAGATGGTACCACTACATCTCATAGCACTCTCAGTACCAGAGGAGAGTTCAGACATCAGATTGATCAGTTTTGGTGGCACCCCACAAAGACCAAGAATCTTCCAGCAGGCATCCTGATTCACTGAATCGATCAATTTGCAGAGAACAACATCGGCTGCAAGCAGCCCCTGCTGAAACTCTCCTCTGCGTTTGGTGAGGAACTGAATGGCAAGGATACGATCAATCATTGACCTCTTTGTTGTAAAGCCTGATTGCTCTGGGCGCTGGTGCTCAAGCAGATGACAGCGAACCCTATCAAGAATGATCCGAGTGAAGACATTGCCCGGCACTGAGAGCAGCGTTACCCCTCAGTAGTTGTTGCAGTCCTGGCGATTACCCTTCCCTTTCCAGAGAGGGATAACAAGGCTCCTCTTCCTGTCAGTTGGGATGATGCCTGTGTTCCAGGCAAGCACAGAACTGCATGCAACGACATGAGTACAGCATTTCCACCAGCCATGAGAAGTTCAGCATGGATGCCACAGATCCCAGGAGCTTTACCCCCATTTTACCAGTTCACCGTAGCCTGTGTTTCCACAAACGACGGTGGATCACAGTTGATTGGAGGGTCAGCAATAGGGATAGTAACATCCCTGACATGCAACTCAATAGCTGGTGGATCAGCCTGGTACAGCCACTCAGAGTAACCCGCCCAGTGGGCCTTCACTTCGGACTCCTCTGTCAAGAGCCCACCACCAATAGTTGTTGCAACCACCCACCATGATCGCTTCACTATCCGGTCTCCGAACCACAGACAGTGCTGCAATACCGATGTTCAAACGCTTGAGCTCAGATGAAAACAGAGACATGTGATCATCCTCTCTTAGGGATAGGACATTCCAGGCACCCACCCAAAGGCACCTCCTCAGGTTAACCCAAGGAGACCGCCGTCTGGTAAACGACACCTCAGCACCACCCCGACACACACTACCGCAATCTGACCCGGGAAGTTTACCTTGTGGTTTTCCTCCTGTCATCAAAGAGTAAGGGTCCCAAAGGCTTTGCCCCAATCCCGTCATCCAGTGAGCTGTCCTGTGGAGGACAGCTGCTCAGGAGGTACTCCCACGGAGTGGGTTTTCAATTTTCTTTGCGTTTTTGGGCATCTTGATGTTTGCTGCTTTATTTTACAAAATTATAATGAAAGCTTGTGGAAGAGGATTTGTGCTTGTTTAATAATAACCCTGGAGTCTTCTCCCTGAAAGGTACCAAACGCAGTTGAGAGAATCTTCACAAGTCAAAGGGATAGTTGAGAAAGGATGAATGTGCAGACAAAGGTGTACCGACAGTAAAACAGTAAAATTTTAATGAAAATAACAGAGACCTCTTTTTGAACAAAAATACATGGAGCCCTCCTTTTTGGGGAGAAAACACCACGGAGTCCTCTTTTTTCGGCAAAAACAATATGGAGTCCTATTTTTAGGGCAAAATAACACGGACTCCTCTTTTTCGGGTAAAATAACACGGACTCCTCTTTTTCGGGAAAAATAACACGGACTCCTCTTTTTTGGGCAAAATAACACGGACTCCTATTTTTAGGGCAAAATAACACGGACTCCTCTTTTTCGGGCAAAATAACCCGACTCCTCTTTTTCGGGCAAAATAACACGGACTCCTCTTTTTAGGGCAAAATAACACGGACTCCTATTTTTTGGGCAAATAACACGGACTCCTCTTTTTCGGGCAAAATAACACGGACTCCTATTTTTAGGGCAAAATAACACGGACTCCTCTTTTTTGGGTAAAATAACCGGACTCCTCTTTTTCGGGCAAAATAACCCGACTCCTCTTTTTCGGGCAAAATAACACGGACTCTTTTTCGGGTAAAATAACACGGACTCTTTTTCGGGTAAAATAACACGGACTCCTATTTTTAGGGCAAAATAACACGGCCTTCTCTTTTTTGGGCAAAATAACACGGACTCCTCTTTTTCGGGTAAAATAACACGGACTCCTCTTTTTTGGGCAAAAATAACACGGACCCTCTTTTTCAGGTAAAATAACACGGACTCCTATTTTTAGGGCAAAATAACACGGACTCCTCTTTTTCGGGTAAAATAACACGGACTCCTCTTTTTTGGGCAAATAACACGGACTCTCTTTTTTCGGGTAAAATAACACGGACTCCTCTTTTTTGGGCAAAATAACACGGACTCCTCTTTTTGGGCAAAATAAACGGACTCCTCTTTTTCGGGCAAAATAACACGGACTCTCTTTTTCGGGCAAAATAACCCGGACTCCTCTTTTTCGGGCAAAATAACACGGACTCCTCTTTTTCGGGTAAAATAACACGGACTCCTCTTTTTTTGGGAAAAATAACACGGACTCCTCTTTTTTGGGCAAAATAACACGGACTCCTCTTTTTCGGGCAAAATAACACGGACTCCTCTTTTCGGGCAAAATAACGGACTCCTCTTTTCGGGCAAAATAACACGGACTCCTCTTTTTCGGGCAAAATAACCCGGACTCCTCTTTTTCGGGCAAAATAACACGGACTCCTCTTTTTCGGGAAAAATAACACGGACTCCTCTTTTTCGGGCAAAATAACACGGACTCCTCCTTTTCGGGCAAAATAACAGGGACTCCTCTCTTTCTGGCAAAATAACACGGACTCCTCTTTTTTGGGCAAAATAACACGGACTCCTCTTTTTCGGACAAAATAACACGGCCTCCTGTTTTTTGGACAAAATAACACGGCCTCCTCTTTTTTGGGCAAAATAACACGGCCTCCTCTTTTTCGAGCAAAATAATGCAGAGTCCTCTTTTTCATGCATTGTGGGCACAAATATTTTTTGTGCGCAGGGCCCCAAAAATCTTAATCCACCTTTGTATGCTGTACTGGCAGAGAGAGACAAGGTCTGACAGACAAAATCCAGAGAATCAATCTATTGGCACAGTGACTTTTCAGTCTTCCCCAAGTGTTGAGAATAAGACCACCTTGGCATCCATTGCACAGCAGCAGCATCTGCGATGAGCACTGAACTTTATGTTAACAACCATTATATGTGGTCCTTGCAGTGCTGGGGAATTGCCTGAAGAACCTCACTTGCTGGTCTTCCTAACCCTATTACTCATCACCTTGCCTTTATCTGCCGGCCAGATACATGGGATAACTATTCATCCAGGAACCCCTGTGCTATCTGATTTGGTTGCAACAAATCTGCTTTGAGTCAGAAGAATGAGTTTCTGCAATCTGATAAAGAAGGTGAGCAAAATACCTACATGTCGCACACATTTGAACTTCCACAGATATAAATGTTATCATGGTTTCTGCTTTCTAGCTGATGACACCTTTCTTCTCTGCCGTGATCGACTCACCCTGAAGGTAAAGTATACTCTCCCGGATTTGTCTCTGTTGCCACAAATTGTTGTCCACTTTGTTTGTGTCGATTGTTGTTCATGTTGTGTGCTTAATGCCGTGTGTTCTTGCATACCTGTGTGGTCATTCGGATCCCGTGCGCTCTATGTCAGCTGTTTAGCCCGACCCATTTAACCCCCTTACCCACACACCCACTCGTCATTCTTTCATCTCTTACAATCACAATTCCCATCCTCATTCAAACTCCTTCCTTATACTTTCGAAAAATACAACAAAAACAAATAAAATGCCCTCTTATCCCCTTTTGTGCTCTCTGATGTTTGTGCTTCAATTGTTTGTTCATTGGTGACATGTTTAGCACTGTCTGTAACTTCATTCAACTGCTTCCCTACCTCTCTCTTTCCTGACCCTTCTGACACGTCGTGCTTTTCATCCTTCTTCTCACCTCACTGTACCTCTTTCACCCTCATTCTACTTCTCAGAAAGTTTGGAAAAGAAGCATGTCACTGAAAAATAACTTTTTCTGCTTTTATTCCTTCCTTTATCTTTTCTCTCTCAAAACTACTTTCTTGTTTCTCTTTTTTCATCTCTCTTTACCCTTCAGTACAATGATACAAGCAGCTCATACCATGGACTCTTCTGCTTTACATGATTCCTGTTCCTTTTCGATCAAACAAGGAAGCCTACTCACCAAGTCCCATCATATGGATCTTATATAGTACTTATTTTATTTATGCTTTCAAAAACTCGTATTATCAACATGAACATGTCTCCATTTGACAGAATTGAGGATCCACAAAAGAAGCCAGGTCTACAAAGAATGCTAATACGCAACCATCAACCCTTTCACATTAACTCCCAACCCCCAACCATACGCATCATAGCCCTACACCACACACCCCGCAGCCTTGCAGCTCCAAACATGCACCTTTTGCCCCCATTGTGTGTCCCACAGTCCCTAACATGTGCCATGCAGCCTTCAACATGTGCCGCACAGCTCATAAGGCCCAAATTATGTCCCGCAGCTCCCAAGGCCCAATGTGTGTCCCACAGCCAACATAGCATGCATGCCTCATAGCCAACACAGCGTGCCGCACAGTCCCCAACGTATGCCCCACTAACACATTCCCCACAACTCCCAACGCATGCCCCACAACCTCCAACACATGCCCCACAACCTCCAATGCATGTTACACAGCCCCTGCATACCCTGCAGCCACCATCGCCTGCCCTGCAGCCCATAACGCGTGCCCCGCAGAACCCAACGTATGCCCCGCATACCCCAATTGGTGTCCCACAGACCCCAATGCATTCCCCGCAGACCCCAATCTGCACACCGCAGCCCTCACCCATTTCAACTCTGTTACCCATTTGTGGCAATTTCAACTGCCACCAATCTAAATGGCTGGGTGTCAATTCTGCAGCAACCAGCCAATGGATTGTAGAAAAGGACTTCTGTGACTCTGTGGGTCAGACTCAATTTGTAAAATTCTCAACCCAGTTTTCTGCAACTAATACAGTCAAAGCTCGTTACTATGCCACCTCGCTTCTATGCCACTCTCGCTATTATACCACTTTTGCTCGGTCCCGACAAAAATCAATACAAAATAAATTTACTATGCCACCCTCTACTCTCGCTACCATGCCACTACTGTGTGACTGTTAAAAGGCACGAGTCGTGAAAAAGTCTGTATTGCGCAGTGCTCGATTATCACACTCACGTCCAAAGGCGAAGCGACGAACTACAGTCCAGCTGCGCACAACATAACTCAATACGTACGCGCATAGTCAGACTGTGTCAAAACACGCGATTCTTTCTCCCCGATGCCAGCCACAACAAGCCAATCACAACACGCACAACGAGACACAAAAAGCGCGAGCACACACACCAGACACGCAGGCACACGTACAACAGTGACATCATTTTTTTTCAAATTCAGCCCATAATGTCAGCTCAGAAACGCAAGCGAACCGACTTTACGCTGAAGGAGAAGAAGGAGATCATCGATGCCGCGAAGAAGGAGCCGAATCAGTCCAAGTTGGCCAGGGAGATTAGCAAAAATGGGGCGTCGAAGTTAAGAGAACCACCGTGAAGGGCATTCTCAGCAAGAAGGATGCAATCGAGGCTGCAATCAAAGCTGGATTTCCATCGAAGCGCATGAAGTTGACGCAGGCTCACGACCCGAAGCTTGATGAGGGAGTGCTCATGTGGCTGAAGCAATCAAGAGGACAGAATGTGCCTGTCAGCGGCGATCTGATCAAGGAGAAGGCGATGAAACTGGCCGAGCTGATGCACATCCCAGACTTCATGGCGAGCGACGGTTGGTTGGGCAATTTCAAGAAGCGCCACGGCATCACGTTCAAGACAGTGCAGGGCGAAGCTGGAGCGGTGGATTCGCAATCCCTTCTTGAGTGGCAACAACAGGTTCTCCGGCCCTTACTCGGGCAGTTCTCCGCAGACGACGTCTTCAACCTGGACGAGACTGGACTCTTCTGGCAGCTGCTTCCGAACAAGACCATGGCTTTCAGGGGAAGCGGTGTACTGGAGGAAAGAAAAGCAAGCAAAGGATCACTCTTCTGGTTGGGGCAAACATGAGCGGCAGCGAGAAGTTCCCTCTTCTGGTGATTGGCAATTCCAAGAAACCCCGTGCCTTCAAGAACAAAGAGATCCCAGTCAAGTACAAGGCGAACTCGAAGGCGTGGATGACGGCGGAGCTTTTCGAGGAGATGTTGCGTGCGTGGGACGGACGACTCGGCCAGCAGGGACGCAGAGTGCTGGTCTGTCTCGATAACTTCTCTGGCCACCCTCCGAGCTCGAGCTGAACAACATCCAACTGGTCTTCTTCCACCCAACACGACAGCCAATTCGCAACAATGGATCAGGGAATCATAGAGAACCTCAAGCGCCACTACAAGAAGCTCCTGCTATGCCGCCGGCTTGCGGCCATAGACGAGGGAAAGGAGTTCAAGTTCACGTTGCTCGACGCTCTACACGTCGCCCGGCGTGCTTGGAGCAGGTCGGCAAGTTGACGATCAGGAACTGTTTCGCGAAGTCCAAGTTCATCAAGAGGAGATCCAAACTGAGCCACAGGATGCGGAGCTGCCCGACATCTGGGAAGCTCTGCCTGCCGAGGAAAAGATGCACGAGAACGAGGAGATCGAGCTGTCTGACTTTCTCGAAGCCGACGAAGCGACTGGCGGGTATTTCACGCTGGAGGAGATTGCGGAGGAGATTCTGTGCAGTGAGGAGCCGGTGGAAAGCGAAGATGACGAGGTAACTGTCGAGGAGGAAATCGTTCCGTTCGAGGAAGCCCAGCGCGCTTATAGCACCGTCCGGAAGTTCATGCAGCAGAGAAGCGGAAGCCCGGTGTGATGCAAGCGTGCGATCGGCTAGACAACGAGATGCACGAGATCCGCCGAAGAAGATGTGCCAGCCGACGATTTTGAGAGCTTTGTGTGTCGTGAATTTCTCGCCATGCCATATGTTAGTGTGTGAACTCTGTTAGTGTGTGTATGTTCTCCGTTCGCTTAGCTTATACAACAGTCGTGCCTTTTATTTGCTGGAATAAATTTTGTCTAAAGATTAACTACAGATGGGTAACTTGAGAAAATAAGGCCGTTTTTACAAAATCTCGTTACTATGCCACTCTCGCTACTATGCCACTTTTGCTCGGTCCCGACGGGTGGCATAGTAACGAGCTTTGACTGTACATCCTCCCTCCTGGACCCGGTTATGAATCACTTTCCAACCACTCTCTCCTTTTTTGTATATATTGACAAGCCTTGTCGAGGAGCTATAACATTACAGAACAAACTGAATAGGAAAAAGACGGGGAAACACACCAACAGCGGGGATGCGGAGCAAAATAGAGGTACAAATGGAGAAATAAGGGATGTGGGGAAGAATGAGGGGAAGGAGAGGACACAGGGGAGGACAAGGTGGATATAGCCATGAGTTGTAAGGAAGGGAAAACTGAAAATTGCAAAGAGGTGGACTTATCTGCAGGGTATGGGAGGCTTAACCAG
>CM068960.1:37345073-37360470 GCA_035128595.1 Eptatretus atami | reverse complement strand
AATTTGATAGAGTTGGTGTTGATTTCTGGATGAAACTCACAGATTCATTCCCACTTCTTACTCAGCGAGCTTACAAAGTGCTTGTTCCCTTTGTCACCACATATCTATGTGAATCAGGTTTCTCTACTTTAGTAGCATGAAAGACAAAGGATGACCGCCTGAAAGCCGATGACGACATGAGGGTAGCGTTGTCATCAACAGCTCCTCGAATAATAAACTGGTTGACTCAATGAATCAGCAGAGTTCCACTGATAATAATGCTTCTGGTATTTTTGTTTGATCTTGTTTGATATAAGTGGACTGTATGTTTTTTTTTTTTTCCTTTATCAAAGTTTATTTTGTGCAAAACCTTAATAACAAAGTTGTTCCATCTTCTCTTTTTCTGTGCCTCTATGTCGGCTATGCATTTTTTTTGCATGTGAGTAAGGGGTAAATGACAGAGGAAGGGTTGAGAAATCACTGCAGTATATCCGACCAATCATTGGGTTTACATCTATTCCCTTACAATAGCATTTTAATTTGCCTTGTCCAAACAGGACTGCACCTTGTTTTCATCGAGTGGTTCTCAGTTTTGTGAGGATTGGATATTAAATTGAATGGCTTAACACAAAGGAAAGAAACTGCAAGAAGGATAGTTGTTCGGTAAAGGGACTTATTGGAGGAGAATGTGCTTTGCTAACTAGTTTGTCAGTCATTGACTTTTCTTGGTGATCATTACCTGCTTATTATCCACCTGATCTTGACAGTTTTTCAATGCAAACACTATTTTAGTCACCCCATTGGGTCACATCTGCCGAATACAGTGCTAATTAAATTCCTATTAATGTCGGACAGGATGTGTTGCGTTGTTGGTTTTTCCTTTAGGATGCACCTGGAGGATCGTCGTCGTCATACTTTCGTATGGAGCAAGTGGCTGCTGATTTGCGCATCGTTTGCTGGGGGGCGAGATTGTGCCACTGTTGCAGTGCCTCCTGTAGGATAGGGCAGGGATTTGTAGTTTATTCATAGAAGGGGTGATAACTCCTCCACTCTTTGTGAAGGATGCCATGAGATCTTTAATGTTCACCAACTAATGCTGGCAGATGGGACGCCCACTTCAATGTCCATATGAGGGATGGCACACACATTGATGAATCGCCCTGCCTACGAAACATAGGGTGACAGTTTATCGCTGGGTGACGGAGGCAACTGTAAAATGGTTCCAGGACTGTCAGGGCTATGAGTGCTTGCATCCACTAGCTGGATTGGTGGTGTTACCAACACTTTTGTGTAAAACTGTGTTACTTCAGGTTTCTGCTCATTCAGTGTGCCGCCATACTCACCAAAGCTCATCATGAATGGTGAGCGATCGCTCACGTGCATACACCCCTTGTATCAGTTTGGGGTGAGTAATTTGTCACGCGTATTGTTTTTATACATACAGAGTCAAGGCTCGTGCAAGAGCTAGTACATTGAACAATCAGGACTTAACAACAAAAGGAACAGTAGAGAGAGAGAGAGAGGGGACACACCAACAGCGGAGTTGAAGGACAAGATCGAGGGAGGTTTGGACAAGCAATGGGTGTTGGAAGGAATTGGGATCAGGAAAGGTCGAATGAAGTGGACAAGATGTACACAGAAGGAAACTCTCAGGAGGGGAAAACTGGACATTTGGAAGGAGGAGGGCTTGTGGTTGGGTGGGGTAAATGACGGTAGAAAAGATCATGGTTTTGAAATTGGATGATCTGAGATGTGAATGACAGATAGCTGCCTGAAGACCTCAGGGAAGATTGAGATTGAAGAGAATGGTGAATGTTCCGCAAGTGGGAGAAAAGAGAGTGCCTCCATCAATTAATTTTAGATCCTCGTGGAGGTCTCTAAGTCTTACTCACGTTGTTGTTCTTCATCTTCTTCTTGTGGACTTTTTTGTCACAGCCTACAGTTTTCATCGAAACTTCCTGAAACTTGGCATATATATGTAAAAATACCCTGCGCAGACAGTAAACATCTCCGATTTTGAAAATTCCTCCTAAGAAAAAAAGTTATGACGTCAAAATATCTCCGCTAATGGAAATCGGCTAAAAAAATTATCTCAGAAACTAGGCAAGCTTTTGAATTCTGTTGCGGAATGAACAGGGCATTAGCAGAGATAATTACCGCACATATGATACATCACTATGACGTCATATCAATTTTTATGACGTCATTCCTATTTTTTGACATTTTTTGTTTCATAACCCAGAGTTTTCATCGGATCTTCGTGAAACTTGCCATGTATATGCAGAAATCCACGCACAGGCAGTAACCATCTCCGATTTTGGAAATTCTTCGAGAAAAAAAAGTTGACGTCATAATATCGCGCTAATGGAAATCGCCTATACCATTATCTCTGAAACTAGCAAGCTGTTTAATTTTGTTTGTGGAATCAAGCTGGCATTAGCACAGATTATAATTTATCGCAAACCTGATACATCACAATGACGTCATCATTAAGAGAACGAGGATCTTAGCTCATTAACCTCCGCCATCGAAGATCGGAGTTACTGTTTTCACCCCTTTCTGTTTGTTTTGTTTGTTTTTGAACAGTATTACGGAAAAACTCCTCGACGGATTTCGACGAAACTTGGTGGGGATTAGGTATGGTCCAAGGATCATGCCATTAGATTTTGGACTTGGTCCAAAATCCAATATGGCCGCTATGGCGGCCATTTTGAAAAATATTTGAAATTTTTTTTTTTTTGCATTTCTACATGTTTTAAGTGATTTCCACCCCCCCCCCCCCCAAAAAAAAATTGTTAGAGAAAAAATTTTGCAACTTTTTTTTCAACAAAATTTCGATTTTTTTTTGCATTTCTACATGTTATAAGTGATTTCCAACAAAAATATGACAAAATTATAATTGCGGTGATTTGGAAATTCAGGTGGATATACCACGTAAAATCAATTTCTGTCTCAAGAATCTAGTTATGACGAATGAATTGAGTATGTAAAAGTTAAAAGTAAAAGGGAAAGTTGCAAACTATAACTCTGTGAGCACTGTTGACGTCAAATTGAATGAATAGGATATCAGGTCACTTGAGTGACCTAGCAGTATTGGCGCGGAGTTTGCACTCTACCGAGTCTCCCCTCTAGTTTGAGCTTGTTTCCTTATTCTTCACCTTTTGAAGATAGTTGGTCAAGCACATGGCTGGGCTGCCCTGCGTTGTTCTGTAAACGTAATTTCCTTGTCACAAACCATTTCATTCTGTAATAGGGTGTACAAGCTCAAGCCCATATATGTCATTAGACCAATCGAGATTTTCTTCAGTCATTCCGATGAGGTAATTTTTTTGGATACAACATTTAGAACTTATCGTACTCACGAAGCGAAAAAAACATTTCTACAATTATTTTGGATTAATCGGTCATAGCGTTTCACAGGTTTTGTCACCTACATTCTTTGGAATCGTCCATCTATTGTTGATTTGCCATTTTCCTTCGTCGCTGCGTCCACTTCCCGCCAGTACTCCAGGGGCCTCCGTCTGGCCATCCCCCAGGCAGATGCCTGGCCATTCCCCATCTCCTTGAGACTGTCAGGCTCCAGGACTGTCAGGTCCATGGAGATTATTTATCACAATAAATATTATTGAACTGGGCTTTGCTGGTATTCGACGGCAAGGAACCAGCAATCTCAACGCACGTGCCTGCGAGTCGCTTGCAGGCACCAGATGGCCCCTTGGTCCATTGGACCTAATTTTCATTGGTCTTCACGGCCTTGGGCATTTTGCGAGGCTGAACAAAAACCAATAGGTTTCCCAGCCTGGAAGCCTTGGAACTCTAATAATAAGGAGAGGTTTTTAGGGGTCTTGGTGGTCTTCAGGGTCTTAAAGGGTCTTCAAAGGACGAAGGGGTCTCAGCAGTCTAAAGGCTCAAAAGGTACATTCCAATTCTATATAATTAATTAATATACCTACGTAATTAACACACAACAAACATGACACACACACGCACCTCATCCATTTACAGGAGATTGCGAAAGGCATTTCAGTGTGCATGGCAACCGTTGTCAGTTGGGATGATGTCCTCGTCACACACCCTACCTGACCACCAAATTTTTTTTTTGACTCAGGGTTTTGGAATAAAAGAGGGATATGACCAAGACACACATAAATCCTCCGGAGTACATTGGTACTGTAAACTCTGTGCCCGTCACTACTATGCAATCAAAGCTCATGCCACGTGCAAACGTATGTTATCGTTGCCACCTTTAATGTTGCGAAATTCTGACAACTTCATTTTTCATTTTTGAACACTGGAATAATAGTTTGAACGGTGTTAAATGTTACAGTAAGTCATCGATTTACATCGAGTCTATTTGCGTCATCTTCGTACAACTATTGGTATTTCCCCAGCACTCTGATTGTATCATCTCACGGCACTCCGGTGACGAATTCTCCGATCCAGATTCTCAGCGTGGCCCGTTTGGTACCTCGACTGGAGATTCTTTGATTCCAGATTCGCTGCACGAGTCATTCAGAAGTCCAATCAGGGTGTGGGGAGTGCCATGGCCCTCTGGGTTTACCTCCCCTTTGCCTTCCGAGCCCACAAATTATTGGAGCAGTCCGTCTGAGACACGAAGGCCTGTCTCTCCCTCCCTTTAGTCCCTCCACTCTCAACTATTTGTGCACATACATTATTTAAATAGTGTTCTGTATTGATTTGTTACCCGCGCCAAAGTAGAGGGTATTGCGTTTGGGTCAGTTTGTCTGTTTGTTTGTTTGTTTGTTTGTTTGTCTGCACATAACTTTCATGTTTTTCTCCACAACCGCTTCTCAGATTGAGACTAAATTTTTACCATAGGTGTGACTACTCATGTAGAATGTTTTTAATGAAAATTATGACGTCATGGGTCACGTGGTGTGGCAGCCATGTTGGAAACCAGAAAAATTTGGACCTCTTTATCTCTGAAACCGCACCAAGGAATTGAAAGTTGGTATGTGCCAAGTACTCATGGGGAATGTGTGATTTTTTTTTAACGATGCCATAGGTGGCTTCGTTATGATGTCATAATTGCTACATCTGATCAGTATGAAAAATTTTGAGGGTCACCTCGGGATAAAATGGTCCACAGAAAAAAAATTGATGACATCATCGGTCACGTGATTTGGCAGCCATATTGTTTTGTTTTTTTTAAACCTTCAAAAATCTTCTTCTCTGAAATGGCTGAACAGATCGAGGTGAAACTTTACATGTATGACTGCCAATCCATGAGGAGCAAAAGGTTCACACATATGACATCATAGATCACATGGTTTGGCAGCCATATTGGATTGACTCTAAAACCTATAAAAAAAATCTTCTCCAGGGCGACTGGACAGATCGAAGGGAAACTTCACACAAATGTTCCCAAAGTGCCTTGGGTGTTCAAGTTTGTTAAGGAATAATTGATAGGTCACATGGTTTGGCAGCCATATTGGATTGAAAAAAATATTAAATATTGTTTTCTCTGGAAGTGCTTAATCAATCGACATGAAACTTCACATTTATGATCTAGTAGAGATGGGGAATGCACTTTTTAAATTTCAACTTGATCAGACGCATGGTCTGGCAGCCAGAGTTATTTAATTTTTTGATATGGGTTTTTTTATATATTTTTTGAATAAGGCTCACTTGGTTGTGCATGGATGTGTATGAGGGTAGAGGAGAAGTACATATTATAATACATATTATTCACAATACATATTATTCGATCGGTCCTGGGAAGAAGAAAAAAACCTGCAGACAGTGTTTCAGCGCAAGATCCAATCGAGGCCTGAAGGCCAATTATCTGGTTTTATCTGGGGTCAATTTTTAGCTAATCTGGAATTGGATTTCCAGATAAGGTATTGTCATCATGCACCATCTGACCGTCCGTCTGTCTGTCCGTTCATCCATCTGTCCCTCCATCTGTCTCCTATTTTCGACTTCTCCAGCAAAACTGCTGGGTTTATTCAGCTGAAATTTGGCAGCAACGTTCCGCTTCTGACTGGTAAATGGGGATTGCAAAGCTTGTTCTGTTCAGTTGACTTTAAGTTGGTCAAAATGGCCGACTTAGTAAATTTCTTCAAAAATCTTCTCCAGACCCACAAGTCAGAATGCTACCAAATTTGTGTTGCAATATTAGGCGAGGGTAGGGATGTTAAATTATGGAGGTCATGCTAATCACATGACTGAAAGTGTCAAAATGGCCGACTTGGTCAACTTTTGGGAAAATCACATTAATTCCTTTTAAAATCTTCTTCAGACAAAAATCTTATTGCTTTTTTTATTGTTCCACATGCCTTTCCTCGTCCTCGCTTTATAAATGAATTGCTCTCTGTGAATGTACCCAGTTAATCCTGTCTTTTCCTCCAATGGTCTAGCGTAGTCCGCACGCAGCTAGCCAGGAAGTTTTACCCCACTGATTGGCTCTTGTTAGACGATGCGTACTTGGCAGCTCCTCTCAGCTGCAACTGATCTGGTGAGTTGATTGAAGTACACATCGAGGGCGCGAGAACCCCCTTGCTCCCTGAGTGTATAGCTCGGCCAGTATCTACACACTGCCTCATTTTATTTTTTCCCATTAACAACCATTAAAAAAAAAAGCAATTACGCAAAGATTGGTATTCTCATCAGCGAAGCAATGGGTCTTACATTATAGTTATTGTAACATGAAGTAGGTCAGCGTTACAATAACATAAAAATTCAATTATTAAATAATTTGAAGTTAAAACAATATATAATGGCACTCTGGGTGAACGAGCGTCATACGTTGGGTTGTTGGGGGAGAGGATCGCGCTTGACTTACACCTTGGCCCTTCCTCGTCATGTTTGAAGGTGAATTATTTGTTCGGAATCGAACCAATTGCATTGAAGTATATGTATATTCCGTATGCAGAATGGAAAGTCATACACAAAGGGTCCACATTCACCATGGGACTACACCGAGCAGAAGTAGTCATCGTACAATCCTGTATGACTCAAACAAGTAAATTAGGTCACTTGACCCACCATTACCCTTGTGCACTCCCGGGTTAGTTTTTACAACACCTTTAAACATCAATCTTCTTGATCGTTTTCTAAAATCTAAATAACCCGATCCTGATCGGGTGACACAACTTGTGTATGATATTTCTATCACTTGTCCCTTGAGAAATGCATGTAGCATAAGTGTCATTCTAATTTAAAAGTGTTTGTTATTGGCTGAAACTAAGTCAGCACTCCACCTTCCAGGAGCTGCTCTTTATGGGACAGATCAGAAATACGACTAGGTCATCAGGGAGTTATTCAATGCAAACTCCACCATAAAGAGATGAGGACTTCGTCTGAAAGTGCTCTGTTTGTTCAGCTCCCAAGTGCATTCAGATACAACCTACTGTATGAGGATGAACACCCAGAGACTTCACCAACCTTTGATGTCTTGACAAAAAGCCATAAATATGACTCCGTGCCATTCTAGGTATGCCCATAACATCCTTTTTAACAAACCTGCCATTTAACAGGACAAAGCAGGAATTCTGGCTTGAAGGTGTTCAGCCTGTATTCCTCATAAAGCAGTGTCGCATCCTGGCTCAACCACCAATAATATTGGATGAAAAAAAGTTGTCAAATGCTGTGAAGATTTTCTGTTCAGCACAAATTAATTTTCATCCTAGGAAGAATTGTATGTGAACCATTCTAAGACTTGTCACAGTGCCATCCACCACCACCACTTCTCTTTTCTTGGCAAAAATAGATGCAATTGCTGATGATGATAGTAACTGTAAAACAGTGTTTATTGTTGTTTATGCATATAGTGCACTCGTCTATCTGCTTGTTGACTCCAGCACAGAAGACCTCCTATTTAAAGTGTTACTCAATGAAGTGGACATGCCCTTGACCTCACTAAATGATGTATAAAGTTTTGCTCTTCTGAAGGTACTTGGTTGTGAAAATTATACTCCACAAATGAATATTATCCAGCTATTGTGGACTAATTGGGACAATTGAAGATGAATAAGTAGTATTTTGAATGATGGCCAATTATCTGGTTGCCGAAATGAACCCACCTGCCTATTTCCATGGTCCACCATAGAAGAGGTGCAATCTCATGAACTTATAAGCCTCAACATCAGCCATGACCTCTCTTGGGCTGATCATACAGCAAAGCTTGCCTCCAAAGTCAGCTGCAGACTGTAGTGGGGCAACTTAGCTAAATATAGCATAACAATTGTGCATTTTGTGAGGAAAGCACCAAATTGGCACACTAGTAGCCTATCATATTATGAACAGATTTGGATATTGGGCCATCTCAAATTCAGCCGCTGATGGCTGTGGTAGCCATTTCACTGCCATCAAAAATTTTGAGATGGCCCAATATCCAAATCTGTTCATAATATGATAGGCTACTGTGTGCCAAATTTGGCTTTCCTCACAAAATGCCACATTGTTATGCTAAGTTGCCCCACTATGGTCATTCTCTGTCATTCAATGCTTTTCCTCAAAATCAGAACTACTCAAAGCCTGCAAGGCCTTGTCCATAGCTCAATGGAGTCCTGTTCTTCCCTACTGGGTGGTTCATAAGCATCACATCTGTATCTCTGGATTCTGTAGAGCTTAAGCGTTCAAGATTATTGGCATCTCCCATGACGATGCCAAAGTATGTGCAGCCTGTTGTACTCATATCGCAGACTGGTTGGTGGCTATCTGCTTTTACCACCTCTCCTTTAGTTTTGCTCCTTCTGCTATCTCAGCTCTCCAACTCTCCCACTCCTCCCAGGACCTGTTCTTCCAATAAACTCTAAAAATCCAGGCTTTCCATGCAACTCTACTCCTTTGTCTTTTCTCCTGTTTGTGGACAATTTTCCTGAGATGGTTCATCTGCACTCATGGCACCTTCCATCCTTACAATATTTTCTATCCCACCCACCCCCCTCCCATTAACCCTACCTAGCCCAACACTCTTGTTTGCAGGTTACTATGTTTCCTTCCCTTCTCTCTAACTCTCTCTCTCTTTTGCTGTTTGTTAATTCCCTGAGTTGGTATGTCCAAATTGTTGTCTCCACAGATAGTTTGTTTCCGTTTTTACCCCGCACACGCACACAAAGCGAAAAGCAACATCAAGCAATTGGTTCATGTCTGTCCGTTGTCTGTGTAAATGTCTGTTTTTTGTCGAGGAACAACTTTATTTAAATTGAATGTATATTTTGAACAAGAATCGGAACTTGGATTGGAAAACAAACCTGCCATTTAACAGTACTTTGTCTCTGAATTTGTCCCAATCGTACTGTGCAGAAAGGTCAGGTCAGTATGGGAGCATGTGCCAGAACAGCGCGTCGCTGCGTCCACTTTCCGCCGGTACTCCAGGGGCCTCGTCTGGCCATCCCCAGGCAGATGCCAGGCCATCCCCATCTCCTTGAGATGATGGTCAACCTGCTGCAACCACGAGGCACGTGGTCGGCCACTGGCCTCCTCCACTCACGAGAATCCCCCGCTGAGAGAATCCGGTGAGCAGATCAGCGTCAGGAAAACGAGCCACATGTCCATACAGCCGCAACTGACGCTCACGGACTATGCAGGTAACAAATCTCATCCGAGTCTCTCTCAGCAACCGCTCGTTGGACACAAATCCGACCAGCGATAGCCAAGAATTCTCCGAAGAGACCTGGTACCAAAGGATTAAGTCTCCGTCTCAGATCCTTGGTCAGAGTCCAAGTCTCGCATCCATAGAGCAAGACTGGAAGTACCAAGGACCTGAAACTCGGACTTTCGTCCTCCCGCCACAGGTACCGCAGCGCCACACCCCATGATCCAGTGAATCCATGACTCCGCAGGCCCGACCCAGACGTCTATTGACCTCTGACTCACAGCCAGCAGAGACATGATATCACTGCCAAAGTAAGTGAATCTCTCCACGACCTCTACATCCTCACCACAAACAGACACAGACAGGACAGCAGCATCCAAGATGTCACCGAAAGCCTGGATCTTAGTTTTGACCCAAGAAACCCGTAATCCAGCGGCTCCGACTCCTCATTCAGCACCTCGAGGGCCCCCAAAAGGATATCTAAGTCTCCGCAAAGATGACTGCATCATCTGCAAAATCAAGGTCCGAGATCTTGACATTTCCAAACGATGCACCGCAGCTTGATCTCTCCGACATCCTCCCTAAATCCAGTCCATACAAGTGCTGAAAAGTGTGGGGGCCAGTACACACCCCTGACGAACTCCAATAACAACTGGAAATAAGTCAGAGATGTACCACCACACTTCACAGCACTCTCAGTACCAGAGGAGTTCAGACATCAGATCGATCAGTTTTGGTGGCACCCCACGAAGACCAAGAATCCTCCAGAGGCATTCCGATTCACTGAATCGAACGCTTTACAGAGATCAACATAGGCTGCAAGCAGCCCCTCGAAACTCTCGTCTGCGTTCGGTGAGGACACGAAGAGCAAGGATACGTCAATCGTTGACCTCTTTGGTGTAAAGCCTGACTGCTCTGGACGCTGGTGCTCAAGCAGATGGTGGCGAACCCTATCAAGAATTATCCGAGCAAAGACCTTGCCCGGCACTGAGAGCAGCGTCACCCCTCGGTAGTTGTTGCAGTCTTGGCGATCACCTTCCCTTTCCAGAGAGGAACAACAAGGCCCTCTTCCAGTCAGTTGGTGAATGCCTGTGTTCCAGGCAGAGCACAAAACTGCATGCAACGACACGAGTGCAGCATTTCCACCAGCCTTGAGAAGTTCAGCATGGATGCCACAGATCCCGGGAGCTTTGCCCGTTTCAACCGGTTCACCGCAGCCCGTGTTTCCACAAAGCGAAGGTGGACCACAGTTGATTGAGGGTCAGCAACAGGATTGTAACACCCTTGACGTCCAACTCGACAGCTGGGGCATCAGCTTGGTACAACCGCTCAAGTAACCGGCCAGCGGGCCTTCACTTCAGACTCCTCTGTCAAGAGCCTACCACTCTCTGCTCTAACTGCAGTGCTCCGAGGGATGGCTTGGATGAACGCAATGCGCGAATTCCCCTGTAAGCGGGACGAGAATCACCTGTCCACAGTGATGCTCTACCCCCTCACAGATTCCTCGCACATAGGCCTCCTTGTCCACCCTCAGTGCACGTACAGTTTTACGCCTCAGCTCCCTGAACAGCTCAGCTTTGCCATTCAGCCTGCCCTGCGACTCTGGCAATGGTATCCAGTGTCCCTTGAGAGACAAAATTCTTCTTTGCCCTGCGGTGAGTTCCAAGACATCCACCGGCAACATCAAGGATGTGGTCTTGAAGGCACTCCACAACTCTTCAGGACCCCCAAAGCACCCAGACCCCCAAGTGTCCACTCAGCCTGTTCGCAAACTCCTCAGCTACTCTCTCATCCCTGAGCTTGCCAACATCCAGCCTAGGCTGGGATGGTACCATTCTCCAGGATTTAAGGTGCAGCTTTAGAGTTGCTACAACAAGCCTGTGGTCAGTATTGAGGAACTGAGCACTCCGGTAGACCCTGCAGTTCTGGATCATCCTCCAGCGACCGTCAATAGGACATGGTCAATCTCCTTTGCCGCACCGCCAGCGTTGAATACCAAGTCCAGCGATGAGCTGTGGGCGCTGAAACCATGAACCAGCCACCCTAAGTCCATGACTTCTTGCAAAGTCAAGGAACTTAGTGCTATTCTGGTTCATAGTTCCTGACCCATGGGGACCAACACACATCTCATAACCATCCCTATCAGTTCCAGTCGATGCATTGAAATCCCCCAAGACTAGAAGTGTATCTCGTCTGGGCACTGATCAACCACAGACTCGAGCGTGCGTAGAATGCGTCCTTCACGGTGAGATCACTCGCCTCAGTCGGAGCATAAACAGAGACCAGGGAAATGACAACCTAAGGAGTGACGAATCCTTAATCTCATAATACGCTCATTGACCGGTGTTACCTCAATTATCATTGGGATGCAGAAAGGGATGAGATAATATGTCACTCTGTTTGCCTGTTTGGCCATCAAACATAATTTAAAATCATTCCAAACAGGAAACTCACTGTTTGTAAGGACATCATAAAAGACATAAACAACACACACGAATATCTAGTGTAACATGTTAGATAGGGTGGTGTAATAGCCACTGCATCAACTGCGGTAAATTCTGGAATTTTTATATGACTTTTACAACCTCTATTTCATTTAAATTGAATTATATATTTGAATACTGTTGAACAAAAATCACATTCTTGTCACTTTCAACGTTTAGCAGTA
Source organism: Eptatretus atami (assembly GCA_035128595.1). Taxonomy (NCBI): domain Eukaryota; kingdom Metazoa; phylum Chordata; class Myxini; order Myxiniformes; family Myxinidae; genus Eptatretus; species Eptatretus atami. The sequence goes on along the minus strand of CM068960.1, from coordinate 37,348,261 downwards.
CTTGGACATGTTAAATAGGCTGGTGTACATACTGCTTCAATGGCGGTAAACTTCAGGAATTTTTCATAATGATCTTTAAAATCTTTACTTTATTATCCCCGCCAACCAACGAAGTTGGCGGGGATATAGAAATGGGTTCCGTCCGTCCGTCCGTCCGTCCATTACATTTCGTTTCTGGAGCTTAACTACAAATCCCCTCAAGATATATTTACGAAATTGGTACACATATCAAGCAAGTGGTGAACTGGTGACTTTGATATTTTCTAATTGATAGGTCACATGGTTTGGCAGCCATGTTGGATTCAAGAAAATATTAAATAATGTTTCTCTGGAATCACATACCTAACGAAGCGAAAATTTGCACTATCATCTTCCATCATGTCTGCATACATAGTAAAAATTATGATTCACAAGTTACATGGTTTGGCGGCCATCTTGGATAGAAAACACACCTCATCCGATTAACACGAAACTTCACACACATATTTCACTGGAGGATTGGAGGCAATATAAATTGTTGATGTCATAGGTCACATGGTTCGTCAGCCATCTTGATTGAAAATTAATAAATTTTAAAAATTTCTTCTCCAGAATGGCTGGACAGATTGAGGCAAAATTTCACATACACTTTCCCCAAGACATCCTTTCAGAAGTTTGTTAATTTATAATTGATAGGTCACATGTTTGGTGGCCATATTGAATTTACCTAAAACCTTCAAACATCTTCTTCTCCAGAACGGCTGGTCAGATCAAGGGGAACTTTACATACATATTGCACACGCTTAGGGAATATTAGTTTGTTAATCCTCATTTACTATGCGGGAATTGAAGACTTTGTCTTCAACGGATGCTAGTTTAAATTGAAGTGCAGTACTGTATGTAGTTGAACACTGCATGGGATATCATGTTCTTTGAACTCTCCAGTTCCCTATGTCATCACACTCTTCCATGAGCTTGTTTCGTACACAAATAAAGAAACATGATCTGTCCGAAAAAAGCTGAATGATCATCAAGCTCATCACATAATTGTGATTTTTTATACTCTGTTTCTGATTTGCAACATATCATTAAATTGGACACAACTGTTAAACGAGACTTTTATCACAGAAATGAAGATAGCTCTTTTTAACAATGCTTTCTTACTTCCTGATAATGTATAAAAATGCAAAATTGCTCAACTCTTGTGGTCCCAGAAGTGGAAATATTTACGTCACTCACCATAATTATCAATTTAAAGTTTATATTGTTGTCATCAATCCTCAGCAACAAGAAAAATCAATCCTCGGCAATAAGATCACTTCACATCAGCTGGACAAGGTCAATGTTGACCCAGAAAAAGGTCTGTGCTGGAATCAAAAATCTTGTGAACCAATGGAGGATGCACTGATGAGAATAAAGTTATTTTTTTCACCTTTTTCAAAAATAATTTCCTGTGAATTATACTTGTCAGCACTGATATGCCAAGACTCGAGAGTAATGTGTGGTAAGGTATGCCACGACCTCTTCCATATGCATAGATCCCCCCACCTCACCCCCCCCCCCCACTGGTCATTTTGTTCACTGTATTAAACATTTTCATTTGAAATTTCCCACTATACGGCAGCCGGAAAGCCGTCTGGTGTGGGATGTTTAGGATACTTACCATATAGCCAGGACAGATGAGATTCTATGGGGGAGGAGGGGATCATGCTCCACCTTTCCCCACAGGGGAATCTTACCCCTCCCTACTTTACTCAATTTTGCTTGGAAGAATAATGTGGGAGGGTAGTAAGGGGTTGGTTGCACATCCCTGGGGATGACACTTGTAACAAATAGACTCAATTATTCTGCCATATAAGATATGTGCTTTTGGGTAACAGTATATCGATATGCTTCATGGTCTTGCTAAAATGAGCACTATCATCTTCCATAGTCCATTGTCATTTACATGAATCTATGCATTCATCAATCTATTCAATTGAAATTCATAACCCAATTGAGTATATAGCCACATGATTCATAATAGTGAACTTTCCATACCTCATCTGGGGGTATTGATTACCATTATGAAGGTAATGGGCACCGCATGCCTATCTGTTGCTTCACTGACGAGTTTAATGTAAACCTTCACAAACATATTGTATGTCTATCTGTGAGTCTCAATGGGGATGGAAAATGAAGTGCAACACAAAAAAAACATTATTTATACCACATTGTTGTTTTGTTGTTGTTGTTGTTGTTGTTGTTGTCTTTGCCATGTTGACTGTGGTTGTTGTTTGTGTGCACATTCCATGTACTTTCACATATATTTCTATTGCTTCAAGAAATATTACTTTATATAATTTTGTGTGCTCTTTCGGTATTCTTCACGCTCTATTCTAAAAGGTTACTGCTGCCATACCATTGAAAGCGCTACATTAAAGCTCAAGGTTCGGATTCTTCTTCTTCCATTTCACAAAGAGGGGCTTAAAAATTATTTTTTTAATGATTAAACAGACATGAGTTTTTGCTCCAAGCAAATCGATTTTTCGTTTTCCAACCAAGTACATCAATTATAGTATTACCCTTCGAACAGTTCCATTTTTATTAGTCTATGACAAGCGGATCCCTATTAGTGGGGCAACTTAGCTAAATATATCATAACAATTGTGCATTTTGTGAGGAAAGCACCAAATTTGGCACACTAGTAGCCTATCATATTATGAACAGATTTGGATATTGGGCCATCTCAAATTCAGCCGCTGATGGCTGTGGCAGCCATTTTCCACTGCCATCAAAAATTTTGAGATGGCCCAATATCCAAATCTGTTCATAATACGATAGGCTACTAGTGTGCCAAATTTGGTGCTTTCCTCACAAAATGCACAATTGTTATGCTAAGTTGCCCCACTATATAGAATGAAGCATGATGAATGCACAAACAAACGGACAGACAGACGCTTCTCCTTTTAGTAACAGAATAGAATATAAGACCCGTCACTTCACTGATGGATATGACAATTTTTTTGTGCAATTGCTAAAAAGAAAAACGGTTGTTGTTAATGGGAAATTTTTTTTGGCAGTGTATAGATACTGGCCGAGCTCTACACTTGAGGAGTGAGGAGGGGGAGAGTATTAATGGGTATTGATCACGGCCTTTTTAGATGCTGAATTCCATATAATATACAACAACACACGAAGAGGAAGGTCAAATATATATATATATATAT
>CM068960.1:37307575-37335121 GCA_035128595.1 Eptatretus atami | reverse complement strand
CCAAGCCCACCACCCTAACCATTAAGCCAACACTAGGCATACCAAGGTATGGCAGTGGACAAATTGGACCAAGCAGGTGTATCTATGGATGTGGACACAAACATGATTATATTTTTCACATGATCCTTAAAATCCTTGTGTAAATTATTCACTGACATTATATTTATCCAGTCATTATTTTATCAATTAGCTTTGTTCACCGAACTCACTGCCCCTTTCCTTCCTTCCTTCCTTCCATCCCACTCACATCTTCCCAAAGGCTACATTGTGTATAACAGCTTGAGTTCAACATGTCAGTGAAAGGGGGCAGGGGGTTGCTTCAAGGTGACTTTTGTAAGAAGAGATGCACAAGGCTGGATTCAGTCATGATGTGAGTGTGTTAATGAGGAACGTCATATTAATTAACAGGCTTTAAGAATCCTCCACAGCTGGGGACAAGCTCTCCTAATCCTGCACCTCCTTCAGTTTTCATGAATTCCCCTCCCTCACCCTGTCTTTTTGTCCAGCATTCTCAACACCTCTGCTCAAGCTCACTCCGCTCGCTGCCCTTAGCAATACAGGCCCAAACACCTTCAGGCAATTACATCCAAACACATAGGCTTCACGACATTTGAAGTCCCGTTCGACTAGCCAAAGTATACTGCATGAAGGAACTGGAGAAGAAAGGAATGATAACTCTTTGTCACTGCTGTCTTGCTTAATAATGGTACTCAGAGCTGTTGGCATCCACATTGGGAGCTCTTGTGATTATCTTTACATAATACTCTCTTGCGTGTCCAAAATGTTGCCTCCATATTGATAAAATGCTGTGCAGAAAGTACAAGCCCAAGAGAGGAGGGTATGTGTACATACTTGTGGAAACACAAGGTATTTATTTTATCTTTTGTCAGCCAGCTGTATCTCAAGAGGGATGTCGCTCTGTCACATATGTTCAGATTCCAACGCAATTTAATGCAAAACAATAAACCACAGAGGGACTAGTTAATGCATACGTGTGTGTGTATGTATGTATCTTCTTCTTCTTTCGGCTGCTCCCGTTAGGGGTCGCCACAGTGGATCATCCGTATGATCCGCATACTGATTTGGCATAGGTTTTACGCTGGATGCCCTTCCTGACGCCACCCTGGTCGCCTCTTACGACACAGGGATAAGGATTGGGTTTCGCCATGATACTGGCTGCCCTACACCCTCTCATAGCGCGGCCCAGCGCAGAGCTCCCGTCCTCAGGCGATCCTCCAACCCAAGCCTCCGAGTTGCCGGATTACAGGCGCACACCACTATGCCTGATATATATATATATATATATATATATATATATATATATATATCATATATATATATATAATAAGATTGGGGAGGTTGGGATTACACATTTTTGAAGAAGAAGGCACTTCCAACCAAAAGTAAAAACTCGATCGACTCCGCCAATTTGAGCAAAAATGAGAGAGCAGACCCGGTCTCAGGCAATGTTTCATCAGCTTCACAGCCGGCTTCCTCAAGCACAATAGACTCCGAGCCTCGGCATGTGTCCGGTTTTTATTTCGATATGACTGCTCATTTCTGGTCACGTGCTGGTGCTCGAGGTCAAATGGAGGAGGGCTTTTTAATTTTATTTTGCAAATGCAAAAAGAAACGTCAAATCACATCATTGATGGGGTGCTCTGCTCTTTTTTGTGTTTATTTGCACGTGATCTGGTGTGGTATGTGTGTGGGTGAACACGTGTGTGTGCGTTTGTTGTTGTTTTTGTGTTTTTGGGGGCACGAACACGGCTGGTTTCATGTACGGGTTGGGCATGATGAGGTGTTAGTTGTGCGAGTGTTGGGGTTCTTGTTGGGTGTTGTGCACATGTGGATGTGGTGTTTGGGATTGAGTGTTGTTTGTTGCTCACCTTATCCTGCCATTTGCACCTTCCAGTTTTCGCCATTTGCATGAGAGGTGTGTATTGGGTGGGTACGTCCACCGTCTCCCCAGTTAGATCACCTTCCCGGCTCTTCATGTGCCACGCTTCCAAAATCAACCTGTGTCGTTTGTTAGATGTAGTGTCTTGGACACGGGTCCCATCAAAGTAAAATTTATCGCCATGGCTGACTGGGTTTATGTCTCCATGGCTGTCTGGGTTTATGTCTCCATGGCTGTCTGGGTTTATGTCTCCATGGCTGACTGGGTTTATGTCTCCATGGCTGACTGACATGGCTGACAAATTTATGGCCATGACAAGCTATGGCTGACTGGGTCAACTTTCCAAGCCTAATTTCTCTTTCGTGTTCTTCTAGCCTTTGTTTCAAATTCCTTCCAGTGTCATAAAACTCCGAGGTGAACACGCGTCAGATCTTATTATCTGGCCGATCAACCAGCATCTGCGTGCTGTCGAACTCTTAGTGGTTCACAACCGCGGCCAATCTATCTCAAGCAGATTTCCCTTCTAGCCAACAGATGTCACCATTGTGAGCAAGCAGGATGAGCCAAGAACAAGTTGATTCAACAATTGTATTGGTGTGTGTCGTGTAATTAATGTACAGGAATAAGCGATTGCAATAATCCCAATAATTCGTACTGCAAGAAACAAATAAAACAAATAACTTCAATAATTAACCCCTAATCTGATACACGTCCACGAACAAAACCATCTACGAAGCACGTCCTTAAATACCTAAGCCTTAAGACCTCAGCCACACACAACTAAAGACTGGGGGTGCGTGCCAAGGACATCAGGGGTTGCGGAACTTAAATCCTTTATTTCAGTGATAGCATCAATGCACAGTTCTGTGCTTGCAAGGAGGACGGGATGGGGAGTGGGGGTGAAGTCACAGTGCTTGTGGGGCAGGCATGTCACTGGTAAGTGAGGAATGGCCGATTTAGAGAGGAAGGCGTGGCAGTGCGAGCCAGCTTCACCCACTGACTATCGACTGGCCTTTCTCCAGTCAATCTCCCCTGTGTCTGCCCCATGTCTCCGAGGCATCTCCTCCACCTCCACCTGCTGCACGCACTTTTATTTGCTCTGGCCCCCACTCCAAACTGTGCCACACTTTGCCCCTCCACACTCGCTCACTATTGGCTAATTGTCAAGCCCGAGGGTTGGCCAAGTCCTGCCTGACCCCTAACCCGGCCCAGCAATTAAGGTCAGAGGATCGACTAGATTGGGCCTGGCCTTCCCATCAAAACTATGGTCTTAGGGCCTAACAAAACCCTTTTCTTCTTCTTCTTGCGTATTGCAGCTTGGCTGCCAGGTAGCTATCATTTTGTTGGGGCGCGACTATGCTGCTGATGCTGTGCCCCTATACCAGAACACTGGTACTCATTTCCCCGACCTCGGAAGGATGACAGGCTGAGTCAACTACACCTGGTGTTAATTCAGTGGCCAACGGGGCTCAAACTCAGGACCCTAAGATCCCAAGCCAGCCATCCTAACAACTAAGCCAACACCAGGCTTACAAACCCTTTTAAAGCACATGTAACGGCCAAAACAAACGTAAGAACATGAAATAAAGGTCAAACGGGTTGCAATCTTATTTTAGACACACACTCGGGTGGGTTTCACGTTTCTTGCTGTACGAATTGGCGATGTATATCTTTAATGACATTTCCTTACTTCCACACATTCTCTAGACACTCGATATTAAATCTTTTATTAATCCCAAAGAGCCATATCTGCAACAATATATAAATATATAAATATATGTGGATCTTCCCAACTTCAACCATTTTCTTTTATAGAACATAAAAAAGTAAATTGTGTGTGTGTGTGTGTGTGTGTGTGTGTGCGTGCGTGTGTGCATGCTTCCATTAGAAGTAATCGAAAAAGTAATAGGGGAAGGTTGCCAACGATGTGATGGCACCAAAAAGAGGCCATTGTAATTTGAGGGTCTTATTGATGATGGATAAAGATTACAATTTCTCAACTTGGGCGCCGTCCAATCTTGGGAACCTTTCTCCACTGTACAAGGAATGCAGATGCAGAAAAAAGCACATCTTCCTAACTCGTGTGCACGACATCCCCACCAGAACAATGCAACACATTGCTCCACAAGTCCACAGGAGTGAATAAAATAACAACCAACCACATGCGAATGAGGGAGTTGACAATGAGCTACAATGATTGAGGGTAGTTCAAGTTTGAGATCAAGACTTTTTTATTCTAGTTAATCAACAAGCAAATGAGTATTAATGAAAAAGGTCATCTTCCGGTATTTCTCAAGGTTCCGCTGCTGCATGTCCACACTTGCCCCAACAATGCAATCGGGCCTTCATGCAATGTGCATTGAAATATTGGGGTCAAGTGCTGAAACATTTCAGGAAAGACTTCATCTTTTGTAAAAATTAATCCCACCCGAGTATTATTCGAGTGGTCTGAAAAGAGGAAAATCATTGTGAAGACAAGTCATGACTTGCAACATCGCCACTGGAGTCCTGCTGGACACAAATAGGATGTGAGGGTGGCGAGAATTATAGTGCGGAAAATTCACATGCTTGCTTGTCTCACTTCATCACTTAACAAGTCACTTAGTCTTGTGCATTGAAGGTTTTCCCACATGAAACAAAATTCCACATGAATTAAACTATTTTAGTCACCACTGCCATAAACTTTCTGGCTGATGGCTGAATAATTGTTTGGTGGTGGCGACTAAGAATATCTCAACTTCATGCTGGCTTGCTTTGATTCTGCTGTGAAATGATGCAGCCGGAGGTCTCATCACATGTCACAGTCTTCTTGAGGAAATCATCTTCCTCCCCCTCTGGTGTATCATTTCAGGAGGTTTGTTGCAAAAACGACCTGAATTGCCTTTTGATCATAATATGTGATGTCCTTTGGTAGCCAATCGCACTAACATTTTGAATTTCAAGTAGGATTGAATGATTGTTTACACACTTCAATACTGACATCCGATTCTTATGAATCGACAACAGTTGGTGAATTTTCCAAAAATTAACTTTGACAAGTTTCAGCTTTGCTTGAGTGGCAGCAGTTGGTTGTATGTGAGAGAATGCTCATGATCGCTCATCAGTTCACAGCCATTTCTGAACTGACTGCAACATTTAAACACACATCTACATTACATGAAAGACACGCATCAACAAGTTGTACACACAGTCTCCTGTGAAATTCAGCTGATTTGATGTTCTCCCTCACGATTGAGGAACTTAATGATACACCTCTGTTCCTCGACGCACATGACAGTGAGCTGCTACCAGCTTTGACGTCACTTCATTTATTACTTTCTCAGGATAGACAATACTATAATTATTATTTTATCATTAAACTATTATTTTTACATGTTCAGCAATAAAAGTAGTCCATGATAAATCTCATACAAATACAAATGAACAAACAAACTTTGTTGTTTCTTTGCTCTCATTTAATGTTTTGTTGGACATGTCATACATGAACATTATAATGTGGGGGAGGGGAGAGAGAGAGAGGGAGGGGAGAGGGAGTGGAGGGAGAGAAGGGAGTGGGAGACAGAGAGAGGGAGAGAGAGAGGGGGGGGAAAAGAAAGGGGGGGGGAGAAGAGAGAGGGAGAGGAGAGGAGAGAGGGAGTGGGGAGGAGGAGGGAGTGGAGAGAGAGAGAGGAGTGGGGAGGAGGGAGGAGAAGAGAGGAGTGGAGAGAGAGAGGGAGTGGAGAGAGAGAGGGAGTGGAGAGAGAGGGAGTGGAGAGAGAGAGGAGTGGAGAGAGAGGAGTGGAGAGAGAGAGGAGTGGAGAGAGAGAGGGAGTGGAGAGAGAGGGAGTGGAGAGAGAGGGAGTGGAGAGAGAGGGAGTGGAGAGAGAGAGGGATGGGGAGACAGAGAGAGGGAGAGAGAGAGGGGGAAAAGAAAGGGGGAGAGAGAGAGAGAGGGAGAGGAGAGGAGAGGGATGGGGAGACAGAGAGAGGGTGGAGAGAGAGAGAGAGAGAGAGAGAGAGAGAGAGAGAGAGAGAGAGAGAGAGAGAGAAGAGAGAGAGAGAGAGAGAGAGAGAAGAGAGAGAAGAGAGAAACCTGGGTTGGCCTACTTAGCATATTCCAACTGATCATTTGGCTCTTGATGTTGTGATCCTGGGTTCGATTACCATTTACAATGTTGATTTATATGCTGATTACACGAACATTAGTAAACAATGTAAACATCTTTGCACGTCCTTGTTCTGCATCTGATAAACGTACAAAAGCTCATCCTGGTAGCACTGGAAACAAAAAGGCACATGGGGACGGGGGAACCAATCACCTTTGAGTGAGCCTACCAATCAGATGGACCGGTTCAAGTCATAATGGTGTTTCAAATATTCAGAGAGAGGATTTACAAATGCCTGAATAAGTGTCCCACACCCGACCCCCCTCGCCAATCAAAGTGAAGAGCAGGGGAACAGGAGGTGTTGGGTTAAATAAAAGAGAAATTAATTAATGCCCTACTCTTTGTGTCTAAATTTACTTGAATTCTTAATTAGTCCCTTAACCTCTTATCCATAACTACCTTTGTTTGTTCCCAAATCTCTGCATAATTCTGGCAAATATATTCAGTATTACATATTGGAAGCAATGTTTAAGGGAAAATAATTGCATGTTCTGTCGCACTAAACGTGTGTTTATTCAAGTTGGTTTTGAAAATTATATTTATATTATTCTTCAAACATTGGAGGCAAAAAAAAGAGAGAATCCTTACATTGGGCCAAAAGTCTTCACTCGTATTTTTGAGCAAACAGCTCCTTGCCTAGAACCAAAGAAAAGACATTGAGAAAGTGTATAATCTTTCCAGTTCAATGTTTGATACTGTTTGTGCCTGCTTCCTTGTCTCTTAAAGGCTTTAGCATGATGCATGCACGTGATGACAACAACAACCAAGGAGTTATGATTCAAGATGAGGCCGTTTGAACTATCGTACATGTGCCGTATCAACACATTACTTACATATATCTGTAAGACACACACACACACACACATACACACAGTTATCGGGTATGGAATTAACATGATAGATATAGAGCACTATTTTATTTCCTGCAATACCTATAAGCTTCATGGAGTTGTTATTTTGTTTGCAGCTTCAACAAAGGTCTTACAAAGCAACAAAACAAAACACATGTAAGATGTGAATTTTTGACTTTTGCATCTTCATTTGTTTGGAGAATGCTCAGATCATGTTCAGCTTTCCAAATGATGAATTGTCTCTTATATCTGAACATAAAGCACTCATAGAATACATATAAGCGAGTGCTTTTAATCGGCCATATGCAAATGATTTTTTTCACAAGCAAGCTTGAATTACTCTTAGAAATGCCATGCATTAAAAATAATAACCTAAGAACATGAATTATTCCTTAAAACTACTCTTTGTGATGAAACAAGAGTGCCTAAGAAGAGTAAATACCCAGTGGATGGATATAGGGTGGTTGTGCAAGGAATTGTGCAAGAGGGCTGTGGTGTGTGCTTGGCCAATTCTCATGTGTTTAATTTGAAGTCAAAATGCAGCTGTGAGTCTGTCAGTGTCCATCTGGATGGTTCTCTCTCTCGGGAACATGAGAGGCGGGGAGAAATGCTATGACATCGAATCTGCACCACTCGCCAGACAAGGCTATAAATGTAAGACATAACTTTAATTGGAAAAAATGAGCTGATGAAATGGAAGGAGGTAGAGAGATATGGTCCGAATGGAAATGTGTTTGGGTAAAAAAAAAAAAAAAACCATTACAAATTTAGTTCCTATTTGAAGATATTGTAGAGATCAATAACTAGAAGCACATTAGAATAAAAAGTTTTAAAAAACTAGATAAACAACACTCGTGGAGCGGCATACCTCCGCCACATAATGCCTGATCCACGAGACATATCGGGCCCAATACATTTTTGAATATCATGCTACACAGTACTATTTAACTGTTTTATACTGATGTTTTATATCTGTTTTATACTCCAATACGATGGAGGATGCTCAGTCAAACGGCTGGCTTTGGAGGCCAATTTTGAAATGTGGTTTGCCCAATAAAGATCATGGTCTGATAACGAGACCCCAAGAGTTTTGACGCATTGCGTTTGTAAAGGGACATTGTATGAACCGTTTGTCCAGAGGACTGTCAGCTATGGGCAGCAAAATTAGCTGTAGAGTCCTGGAGAGGGTGGATGGCCAAAAAGGCAGCGCTGTCCACTGGAATCAAAACTATATATGTTTTTGGCCTGATCTCTCATTGCCGAAGAATCATTTAAAAAATCAAATAATTCTCGTATCCAGATCCGAATTCGGATCTTCACCGATATCAAATCAATTCGTCCTTGCCGACACCCCACCTGTTACACAAGTTTCATCCGAATCTGTCGACAACTTTTTGAGATGTCGTGCTATATATCGGTTTAGCACCATCTCCATGGTGAAGAATCACTTGCATCAACGTTTGAACGGATATACAGTAGGTCTGCTGTATCGTCTGGTATGAAGACGTATTTGTATAATCATTTCATTGAAGTTGGGCATGCTTTTAGTGATGTTCTATTCAAATTATAGACTCAGTTAATGTTAATGATTTTGATAATAGAGAGGAGTGTATTGAGCTAGGGCTAGCTAGGGCGTTGAAGCTAGGGCACAGAGAGGATTTTTGGATCAGGACACTATGTGCGATCTATCCTTTGGACTTAATAACAGGGTATAAGATACTGGGTCAGTTTCCTCAATGTAATGTTTTTGTTAACGAGTATTTTGCTTTGTTAACGAGTCAGCTTTGGCTGACCAAGGCACAATCTCGGGTGGCTCCATATCTAGAATTGTTCGGATACATTATTCTACATGTGTACCAATTTTGGTGCTTTTATGCAAATTTGAAAATTATCTGAAATATCAGACTACGCTGCTGGACTACCCCCCCCCCTTCCCATAGACCACCTCAAATCCGTTTGTTTTTTTAAATGCCGTGAACAAACTTTGGTCCATCACGGGTGATGAAGGTTGTAGTCACGTTTTATCGAATATTATGTGTAGTTTTCGGAGAAGAACATTTGAGTGTTCACAAATTGACTCACTGATTGACAGACACTGCACGATGTTCATACCTCACCTGAACTATGCTCCAGCTGAGCTAAAAATGCGACCATTGGAAAGCTAATAATGTAACTGATTTACTTGGACAAAAATGAGTGTCTTTAAACATAAAGGAGCCTGTTTATATTGTTATGTGGAAGGGGGGGGGGATGGGATCCATAGATATTTTGTATTAAGAATAGTATTGACCGTGTGACCGAGTAGGTTAGATTCATTCTTCTATCAGGAAGCTGTCAGAGTTAAATTGTCTTGTCAACGTGCACTGAGGGGCAGTGACTGTCCTTTACAGAGCATATTATAATATAGTTGTTATGTAAAACTGAAACATATGAGGCCAGGTGGAGGACGTGGGTCCAAAAGCAACACGGAATGCGCATTGCGTTTGTAAAGGACATTGTATGAACCGTTTGTCCAGAGGACTTGTCAGCTATGGAGCAAAATTAGCTGTAGAGTCCTGGAGAGGGGTGGATGGCCAAAAAGGCAGCGCTGTCCATGGAATCAGGCAGCTAATGAGAGGGACCCGTCGTGCATGAGGGCAGTCCCGGAGGTGGAAAGGACTGTGACTACGCAACCGCATGCTAGTTGGACCGTGGACCTCGAGGAGAAAGATATCTTTCCCTCTGCTTGGTCGCCATCTTCTCATGTCCTAAACCTCGTCACTCCTCATCACCATCTTCTTTAACCCTGGCACCTCACTTCACCAGCAATGTCAGCTTGCATGACCATCGTCATCCTGCAGCAGCAACCAGCTCGTGCCAGCCACAAGTCCTCGCGTGTTCTTCCCCCTTCATTATGCGAGTCCGATATTTGGTGCCATTAGTGGGTTGTATTTAGTTCTCATTGTATGCAAGGTTATGTGTTCCTTTCATTCCTATCTGTGTCTGTCGACGCACCAGATCTGTGCCGGTATTATCTCCGCCATCAAAGGTGACGGACGTTTGTTTTTACCCCTGTTGGTTTGTTTGTTTTTTTTCGCCTGTTTGTGAGCAGGATATCTCAAAAAGTAAAGAATGGAGTTGGTGCACAGGTTGGGAGTGTGATCAGGGATGAACTGATTCGATTTTGGTGAAGAATTGGATTCGGAAACGAAAATTTAACATTTTTTCAAAACCATTCTTCAACATTGAGAGATAGAACCAAAAACGATATATCGCATTGTATTTCAAAGTAAACTGAGCTTCAGCACAGGGAGATTACAATGAGTGAGGTGAAGGCTTTCATTTCCCAGCACTCAAGCTGAGTAAGCTGTGATGCGGGGAGCCAGCCCAGAGGGGAGAGCAGTACTTCATCAGGCTGTGGATGAAGGTCTGAAGGTGGATCGGAGTTCAGGTGTTGCAAGGAAGGACTTTGTACGATGGAGGAGCTCAGTCGACGGCTGCTTTGGAGGCCAATTTTGGAAATGTGGTTTGCCCAATAAAGTCATGGCTGATAACGAGACCCAGGAGTTTGAATGAAAGGACTTCTTCCAGAGCTTTGTTGAGAAAGTAGATAGGAGGATTTTAGCAGACGCTCCTTTCAGAGAGAGTGATAGTGAGATTTTGTCAGGATTGAAAGACATGTTCGAAACAGTGTTTGACCAGCTTGTGATTTTTTTTCTTCAAGTTCTAAGAGAGGGAAGAGACTGCCCTGCCTGTTTGAAGGATGAGGCATGTTACAGCAGAGGGTGGAGTGCATCAGCAATAGAAAAGAGGATTTTCCAGAGAGTCAAGAGATATCATTTATGAACATGAGGAATAGGACCGAGTCAGACAAACTGCTCTGGGCACTTCAGCCTTGTCAGGGAGAGGAGTTGAAAGGATTCCGTTGAGTGCCACACATTCGCTGAGAGTGGAGGAAGTCAGCAATCCAAGTGTGGAGTTGACCTCCGGATTACCATAGGCAGAGAGTTTGGAGAGCAAGATGCGATGCAGACAGGATCAAAAGCTCGAGATCTGTCCAGAGAGACGGCCCTGATCTCATGTCTGATTTTAAGGCCAATCTATTGTTGGGAAGTAGAAACAGCATGTCCAAGGTTGAGTGACCAGGTCTGAATCCAAGTTGATGATCAAGATTAGGTCAATGGAGAAAAGGAATGATTTTTTTGGTCAACTGTGATGATGGATTCCAACGACTTGCTGATGATCACAAGTAAGCTAATTCTGGCGGTCTGGGGTTAAGGGGATCTGTTTTTTGCACCTTTTTGCCACCGAAGGTGAAGGAGTTATATTTTCACCCCTCTCTGTCTGTTTTCTTTGCATGTCGGTGTCTGTGTGCAGGATATCTCAAAACGTTATGACGTATTCGGATGAAACTTCTGTGGCAAGTTGCGTGGTGTGCAACAAGGACGAATTGATTGGATTTTGGTGACGATCTGGATCGGATACGAGAATTCTGTAATTTTTTTTGAGTGATTCTTCACCATTGCAAGATAGGACCAAAAACGATATTACAGCAGGATATCTCAAAACGTTGTGGATGGATGATGACAAAACATGGTGGGTGAGTTAGTTAGATGACAAGCCAATTCGAATTTTGCTTCAGATCAGCAGATCTGGCCTATCGATACGAATACAAACCGTAAACTTTTCAGCCTGGCAGAGGTATGCACCCTAACCGTGTGCCATTCTAGTTTGGTTTGCAGTTACCTTTATCTTAATCAGATTCGAGGACAATTTTGCATTGCATTTTTCTGCGTAATATATTGCCTCAGTGTTGGCTTAATGGTTCGGGGTTGGCTTGGGATCCCAGGATCCTGAATTCAAATCCCACTTGCTGTTGAATTAATACCAGGTGGGGTAGACTCTGCCTGTCATCATTCTGAGCTTGGCAAAATAAGTACCATCTTGCTTGGGGGGGGAGGGGGGTGTTTGACCATTTGAGTATACTGGTGTCAGAGTGGCCACCCAATCCAGAGATTGGTGCCCATAGCCCCAGGAAAGTTGCATTGGCAGCACCAACATTTTGTACAGAGTAAGGTCGCCAATGAATCAACATGGGCACTGATTGGGCTAAAAGATAACTCCCGAAGTATTGGTTAAATATTATTGTAACACCGTTTATTATTATACAATATTATGTTTCGTGCATATCACAATGGCAGTTGGGTTAATGTCTTAACCATTACAGCAGCTGAATAAGACAAAGATATAATAAAACATTCAAAAGGTAGCTCAGCGACAGGAGAAACCATAGAACACAGGAACGCTGCAAGCTTATCTGGGCGTTGGCCTAATGTTGTAACACCCAATTTCGGTAGGCAATTCTGACTGGTGGGTCTAGAGAAGAAAGATTTTGGGAAGGATATTGCGTACCGCCATTTTGACAACACTCCCCGCGTCACGTGGATCAGCATGACCTCGCAACTTTAACAGTAAAAACCCTGTCCTAATGTTGTTAACGGCAAAATATCGGTATTTTTTCTGATTGGTGAGTCTGAGAGAATACGATTTTGAAGAATATGTACTAAGAGTCCGGGCCATTTGAGCTTATTTAAAGTCTACCGGTGACCAAAACGAGTTTGCAATGCCTGTTACGAGTCAGTGAGGAACGTTTGGTGACAAAATTTTAGCTGTGATCGCACACGGTTTGGCCGGGAAGTCGAATAGGGAGATGGATGGGACAGTGCGTGAAATGACATACCTTATCTGGATTTAATATTTCCAGATTAGCTAAAAATTGGGTTACGATATCACGTTTCGCAAGAATACGTATTTCTCTTATAAAAAAAATCATAAACTTTCTCTAACTTGAGCAATATAAAAGAGCTAGTAAACCACACTTCACAAAACTAGAAAATGAACAACTAACGTGGATCCAATCATGGCCAGACAAAGAAAGAAACAAATGATGATGGTACCATGCTACTGGATAGACAGTGGTGATCTGGGAAATTGTTATATGTATTGGGTTGGTCAGTTGCTATGAATGCTAGTGCCAAACTCGCATAGTTAATAAGAAAGAATCGTTTGGTTTCCTGGATGGCAGCGAACATGACAGTTGCAAGCTTTGTACAAGACAGCCAAGCTCTCACCGACACGTAAAACCAAATCAGTGATGGATCCTTGCAAAGCCATGCTGGATGATTGCCATCTGGGCTTCTTCATCGTTTGCTTCCTGCTTCGGTTAATTCGTTTCCCGGCAACGAAAGAGTGAAGGCTGGGAGGTAAATGTCGCTCAACTGGTTTGTATTCTTTGCCGGTGGAATTGTGTGACCATTCAAGCCAGGATCCTCCATATCAACTGAGTTTTGGGATAATAGGCTCTGGGCATGTTTTGGGGAGAAGGCTTCTGCATGTTTTGGGTTATTAGCTGAGAAAATTGATGTCCAAGTCAGTATGCCTGGGTCCATGGTGGATTCTTCCAGGACATCCTGATAGAACTGATGTGTCGGGCAGCATCACTCGCCACGTGGCAGCTTTTTTGCATCAAGCCATGCAGAACTTCCGGTTCTGGGTTCAGTGAAAGAGCTTGCTATTCGGCCAGGCTTGTGGGCCATCACTGCACGATTGGCCACAGCGGTAGACGCCACTTCGTGGCTCAGTGTGACACTCCTTGGCTTTTTTCCACAAGATCGTTGCTATTCGTTGTTCACCTTGGTGTCAATGGTTTTCTATAGGTTTTCCTTCGGCGTATGGGTTTTCTATTATCCATCGCTTTTCACGAAACCTTGTGAATTCCTTGGCTTTTTTCTTCATTGGCTCACCTTGCATTTTATGAAAATGGGGTGGTCACACTGCGTGCTGTGCTGCATCATGTGGGGGACAGGAGGAAAAGAAAAAGGGAGGAAAAAAGAGGAAAAAAAGTAAGGAAAGGAGGGAAAAAGAGGAAGGTTGAGAGACAAGAGAAAAGAAGGAAGGGAGGAGGGAAGGAAAAAAAGAGAAAAAAAAGAGAAAAAAAAAAAAAGAAAAAGAGAAAAAAAGAGAGGGAAAAAAAGAAGAGGGAAAGGAGGAAAAGAAAAAGGAGAAAAAAGGAAAGAAAAAAAAGGAAGGGGGGGGGAAAAAAGAAAGGGAGAAAGGGGAGAGGAAAAAGAGAGAAAAGAGAAAGAAAAAAAGAGGAAAAAAAGGAGAAAAAAAAGGAGGGAAAAAGGAGAGGGAAAAGAGGGAGGGCAGAGAAAAAAGGGGAAAAAAAGAGAAAGGGGAAAGGAGAACAAAAAGAGGGGAGGGGGAAAGAGGGGAAAAAAGGAAGGGAGAGGAAAGGGAAAAGTAGGGGAAAAGAGAGGAGAAGGGAGAAGGGAGGGGGGGGAAAAAGGGGGAAAAAAGAAAGAGGAAGGGAGGGGGGAAAACAGAAAGGGAAAAAAAAGAAAGGGAGAAAAGAGAGGGGAAGGGAGAAAGGAGAAAGGAAAAAGGGAAGGAAGGAGGGAGGGAAAGGAAAGGAAAAGGGCGGAAAGAAGAAGAAAAAGAGAAAAGGAAAAGGTAGAGGGAAAACGGAGAAGGAGAAAACAAAAGGAAAAAAAGAAAAAGGAGAGGAAAAGAGATAGGGGAAAGAAAAGAAAGGAAAAGAAAAGGAAAAAAGAGATGAACGGGGAAGAAAAAAAAGAAGGAGAAGGGAAGAAAGAGGAGGAAAACAGAGAGGAAAAAGGAAGAAGGGAAGGAGAGGGGGAAAGAAAGAAAAAAAAAAAGAGAAAAAGGGAAAAAAAAGAAAGAGAGAGAGAAAAAAGAAGGAAGGAAAGAAAAGGGAGAGGGGGGAAGGGGGGAAAGAGGAAGGGAAAGGGGATGAAAGAGGAAGTAGGGAAAGAGAGGAGAGGAGGGAAAGGGGGAACAAAGAGAGGGGGAAAAAGAAGAGGAGAAAGAAAAAAAAAATAAAGGGAGGGAGGAGGAAAAGGAAGGGAAAGGGACAAGAAGGAAAAAAAAGGGGGGAAGGGGGGGGAAAAGGAAAGAAAAAGAAAGAAAAAAAGGAGGAAGGGAGAGGAAAAGAGGAGAAGAAAAAAAGGGAGGAAGAAAAAGGAGAAAGGGAAACGAGGAGAGAAAAGGGAGGAAGGGAAAGAGGAGGAAAGAGAAAAAAGAAGAAAAGGAGGGAGGAGGAGGGAAGAAAAGGAAAGGGAAGGGAAAAAAAAAAAAAAAAAAGAGGATAAAAAAGGGAGAAAGAAATGAGAAAAAGAGAAGAAAAAAGGGGGGAGAGGGGGTGGAGGAGGGAGAAAAAAAAAAAAAAGAAGAGGAGGAAGAAAAGGGGAAAGGGCAAGGAAAAGAAAAAAGAACAAAAAAAAAAGGGGGAGAAAAGGAAAGAAACAAAAGAGAAAAAAAGGGAAAAAGAAAGAAGGGGAGGGAAAGAAAAAAGAAAGGGGAAGAGGCAAAAAGGAGGAAGGGGAAAAGGGGAAAAGAAAAAAAAGAAGGGATGAAGGGGAAAGGGGAAAAAAAAAGGGAAAAAAAAAGAAAACGGAGAGGAAGGAAAAGAAAAGGGGAAGAGGAGGGAAGAAGAGAAAGGGAAAAAAAAAGGGCGAGAAAAAAGGAAGAGAAAAGGGAGAAGAAAAAGAAAGAGAAGGAAAAAAGGGAAAGAAAAGAAGGAAAAAGAGGGAGGAGGGAAGAAAAGAAGAGAGAAAAAGAAAAAGGGGGAAGAGAAAAAAAAGGGGAAAAAAAAAGAAAGGAGAGGGAAAAAGTTGGAAGGGAAGAAATAAATTGAGGAGGGGAAGAGGGAAAAAAAGGGGGGGGGGGGAGGGAAAGGGAGAAAGGGGCAAGAGGGGAAAAGAAAGGGGGGAAAGAAGAAAAGAAAAAAGAGAAGAAAAGAAAGAAGAAGGAAGAAGGGGAACAGGGACAGAAGAGGGGAAAGGAGGAGAGGAAAGGGAGGGGAAATAAAAAGAAAGGGGGGGGAAAAGGAAAAAGGAAAAGAAAAGGAAAAAGGGGGTGAAGGCAAAGGGCAAGAAAGGAAGGAGGGAGGAAAAAAAAAGAAAGGGGATGAAAGAAGAGAGAAAGAAGGGGAAAAAAAGAGGAAGAGGAAAAAAGGGAAAAAAAAAAAAAAAAAAGAAGGAAGAGAGAGAAGAAAGAAAGGGAAAGAAAGGGAAAAAGAAAAAAAGGAGAAAAAACAGAAAAAAAAGAGAGGAAGGAAGAAGGGGGGAGGGAGAGAAGAAGGAAAAGGAAAAAAAAAGAAAGGAAAAGAAAAGGGGGAGAGAGGGGGGGGAAAGAGAAAAAGGGAAGGAAGGGGGGGGGAGAAAAGAGGAAAAAAAAGAAAAGGAAGAGGAGAAAAAAAAAAAGAGGAACGAAGGAGAAGAAAAAAAGAAGAGAGAGAAAAGGAAAAGAAAAGATGGAAGGGGAAAAGAGGAAGGAAGAGGAAAAAGAAAGAGGGGGGGGGAGAAAAAAAGGGAAAAAAAAAGAAAGGGAAAGAGAGAAGAAGGCAGGAAGAAAAAAAAAGAAAGGGGAAAAAGAAGGAAAAGAAGGGGGGAAAAAAGAAAGGAAAAAAGGAAGGGAGGGTGGGGAAGAAGAGAGGGAAAGAAAGGGAGAGGAAAGGGGGAAAGGGAAGAAGAGAGGAGAAAAAGAGAAAGGGGAAGAAAAAGGGGAAAAAAAAGAAGAGGGGAGGGAGAAGAGAAAACAGGGAAGAGGAAAAAGGAAGAAAACAGGTAAAAAGGGGGAAAAGAAAAGAAAGGAAAAAAGGAACGGGGAAAGGGAAAAAAGGAGAGGGGGGGGGGAAAGGGGAAAAAGAGAAAAGGGAAAAGAGAAAAAAAAAAGAAGGAGGGAAAGGAGAGAAAAGTAAGAGGGAAAAGAAAGAAAAAAAGGGAAGGAGGGGGGAAAGAAAGAAAAGAGGAGGAGGAAAAAAAGAAAAAGGGAAAGAAGAAAAAAAAAAAGGGGAAAGAAGAAAAAGGAAAATAAGAAGAAAGAAAAAAGGAACCAAAAAAGAAAGGAGAGGAGAGGAAAAAAGAAAAAAAAAAAAGAAGGAGGGGGGGAAAAAGAAAAAAAGAAAGAAAAGAAAGGGAGAAGGAAGAGAAAAAAAAAGGGAAGATAAAAAAAAAAGGAAGGGAGAAGGAAAAGAAAGAGGAAAAGGGAGGAGGAGGAAAAAAAGGAAAAATAAAGAGAAGAAAAGGAAAGAGAGGGAAAGGAAAGGAAAAAGGGGAAGTAGAGGAAAGGAAGGGGGGGACAAGAGAAAAAAAAAAGAAAAAAAAAGAAAAGAAGGAGGGAAAATAAGGAAGAAGAGGGGAAAAAAGGGAAAAAAAAGAAGGGGAAGGGGCAAAGAGGGAGGGGAAAGGAGAGGGGTAAAGAAAAAAGGGAAGAAGAAGGGGGAAGAAAAAGGAAGGGAAAAAAAGAGGGGAAGGAAGGAGGAAAGGGAAAAGGAAGGTAAAAGAGGAAAAAAAAGAAGAGTAAAGGGGGGGAAAAAAAGGAAGAGAAGGAAAAAAAAAAAGGGGAAAGAAGAGGAAAAAAAAGAAAGAAAAAAAGGAGAAAGAAGGAAATGGAGAGGGGGAGGAAGGGAGGGAAAAAAGAAAGAAAAAATAAAGAGAAAGGAGGGAAAGAAAGAGGAAGAAGGGTTGAGAAGAAAAGAAGTGAAGAAGGGGGGAAAAGGGAAATGAGAGGGGGGGGAAAGGGAAGAAGAAAAAAAAGGATGGAAAATGGGAAAGGAAAGAAAAGAGAAGGGGAGGTAGGGGGGAGGAGAGAAGGGAGAGAAGTTGAAAGGGAGGAAAAAGAGAAGAGAAAGCGAAAGAGGAGGGAGAAGAAAGGGAAAAAAGAGGGAGAGGAAAAAATAGAGAGAGGGAAAGAAGAGGGAAGGGAAAAGGGAAGGGGCAAAAAAGACACGAATAAGGAAAAAGAAGGAGGAGAAGGAAAAGGAGGAGTGGGGGGAAAAGGGAAAAGAAAGGGAAAGTGGGGAAAAAAAGGAAGGAAGGAAAGAAGAGAGAGGAGGGAAAAGGAGGGGGGGAGAAGGAAAGGGGGAAAGGGGGGGGGAAGAAGGGGGGAGGGGGAGGGGAAGGAGACAAAAAAAGGAAAAAAGGAGGGAGAAAAGAGAAAGAAGAGAGGAAGGAAAATCGAGTAAAGGGGGGAAAAGAGTAGGAAGAAAAAGAAAGGGAAAGGAAGGAAAAAGGAAGAAGAAAAAGGGAGGAAAGAGGGAAGAAAAGAAAAAAGAAAGAGGGAAAAGAGGTAGGAAGGGAAAGTGAGGGGAAAAGGAGAAGAGGAAAAAAGGAAGAAAAAGAAAAAAAAGGAAAGGAGAGAAGGGTAAAAGAGGAAAAGGGGATAAAAGAAAGGAGAGGAAAAAGAAAAGGGAAAGAGAGGAAGAGAAGAAAAGAGGAGGGAAATTGAGGAGGGAGGAGGAAGGGGAAAGGTAGGAGGAGAAAGGAACAACAGAGAAAAAAAAGGAGAGAAAAGGGAGAAAAGAAAGGTAAGACAAGAAGAGAGGAAGGAGAAAGAGGGGAGGAAAGAAAGAAGGGGAAAGAAAAAAAAAAGAGGGGGGAAAAAAAGACATGGAGGTTAAAAAAAAGGGGAGAAAAAGAAAAAGGGAGGGAGGGGGAAGAGGGGAAAAAAAGGAGTGAGAACAAGAAAAAAAAAGAAAGAGGGGGAGAAAAAAGAAGGGGAAGGTAGAAAAAAAGAAGGGCGAAAGGGGGAGGAGGGAGGAAAAAAAGAAGGAGGAAAAGCAGGAGGAAGGGAGAGAGGAGATAGAAAGAAAAAGAAAAAAAGGAAGAAGGGAAAGAAGAAGGAGGGGATGGAATGAGGGAGGGGGGGAAAAAAAAAGGAGGGAGAAGAAAAAAAAGGGGAAGGGGGGAGAGAGGAGAGGGAAAAAAAAAAAAGAAAAGGGGGAGAAAGAGAAAGGGAGGGAAAGAAAAGAAAAGAAAAAAAAGAGGGAGAGAGAAAAGAGGGAAAAGAGATAGAAAAGGGAGGGATTAAAAGAAGGAAGAAGGAAAAGGAAAATGAAAGAGAGAGGGAAAAAGAATAAAAAAGGAAAGAAAGGAAAAGAAAAAAAGAGGGGGTAACAGGGAACAGGAGGGGGAAAAGGGAGAAGGAGGATGGGGGGGAAGAAAAGGAGAAAAGAAAGGAAGAGGGAGGGACGAGGGGGAAAAAAGAAAGGGAAAAAGAAAAAAGAAAAAGGGGGGAAGGAGGGGGGGGGAAAAGGGAAGAGAGGGGAGGGGGAAGAGAAGAGGGTGAGGGAAAAGATAGGGAGGGGGGGATGGAAAAAGGGAGAGAAAGGAAAAAAGAAAAAGCAAAAGGGGGGGGAAGGGGGGGGAGGGTAAAGAAGAGAAGGGGAGAGGGGGAGGGGGGGGAAAAGGGAGGGGGGAAGGGGTGAAAAAGGGGGAGTGGGAGAAGAGGAGAAAGGAAAGAGAAAAGGGGAAAGGAGGGAAGGGAGGAAAAGAAAAAGAAAAAAAAAAGAAAAAAAGAGGGGAAAGAAAATTAGGGGGGAAAGAGGAGAAGGGAAGAAGATAAAGAGGGGGTGAAAAAGAGGAAGGGGGAAGTTGGAGGAGGGGAGGAAGGAAAGGAAGGAGGATAAGAAAAGAGAAAAAAAGAAAAGGACGAAAAAAGGGAAGAAGAGAAAAGGAAAAAGGAGAAAGGAGGAAAGGAAAAAGAAAAAGGGGGGGAGGGAAGGAAGAAAGATGAGGGGGGGGGGGGTAGGGGGGGGAGAGGAAAAAGGAGGAAGAAAAAAGATGAAAAAGAAAGAGGGGGAGGAGGCGAGAGAGAGAGGAAAGAGGAAAAAGAGGGGAGAAGAAAAAAGAAAAAGGGGGAGGGAAAGAAGAAAGGGAGGGGGGGAAGAAAAAAAAAAGGGAAAGGGAGAAAAAGAAGAGGGGAGGGGGAAGGAAATAAAGGGGAAAAAAAAAAAAGAGAGGGAAGGAGAAAGGGGGGAAAAAGAGGGGGGAAAAAGAGGGAGGAAAAGGAAGAAAGGAGAGAAAAAAAAGAAAGAGAAGGAAGGAAGAGAAAAAGGGAAAAAAAAGGGAAGGGGGGGGAGGGGAAAAAAAAAAGGGGGAAAGAGAAAGAGGGAATTGAAAGGAAAAAGGAAAAAGAGGGAGGGGAAAAGGGAATATAAAAGAAAAAGGAATAAAAAGAGGGAAAGGGGAAGAGAGAGAAGGAGAAAGGAGAAGAAAAAGGGGAAAAAAGAGAGGAGAGCAAAAAAGAAAAAAAAGGAGGAAGGAAAGAAGGGGGAAAAAAGGCAAAAGGAAAAAAGAGAAAGAGAGGAAGGGGGAAGGGGAAAGAGAAAAAAAAGAGGGGGGAGGAAGAGGGAAAAAAAGAAAGGGAGGGGGGAAAAAGGGGAAGTTAGGGGGGGTAAGGGGGAAAAAGGGAAAAAAGAGGCAGAAAAAAAAGATAAGAGGAAAAAAAAAGAGAGAGAAGGAGAGAAAGGAGAGGGGAAAAAAAAGGGAGGGGAAAGAGTAAGGAGGATAAAAAAGGAAAAAAAAAGGGGAGAGGGGGAAAGGGGAAAGGGAGAAGGAGAGGAAGGGGGAGGGGGAAAAGAAACAGGAAGAAGGGGAAGGGGAAGAAAGAGGAAAAAAAGGAAAAAAGAAGAGGAGAGAGAGGAAGAGAGGGAAGGGAAAGACAAGAGAGGGGAAGAAGAGGGAAAGGGGGAGGGGAGGAAGGAAAAGAAAAGATGAAGGGAGGGGAAAGCACGAAAAGAAAAAGGGAGAAAAAAGGAGGGGAGAGAAGAGAAGAAAGGAGGGAAAGGAGGAGAGAGGGAAGAGGGGGAGCAGAAAAGGAAGGGGGATAAAGAAGGGAGAGGGGAGGAGAAGGGAAGGAGGGGGAGGAAAAAAGGAAAAAAAGTAGGGGGAAGAAGTGGGGGAAAGGGAAGGGAGGGCAGAAGAAGAGGGGGAAAAGGGAAAAGAGATAAAGAAAGGATGAAAAAAAGGAAGAAAAAGGGAAAGAGAAAAAAAGGGGGAGGGATGAGAGGAGGAAAGAAGTAAAGAAGGGAGAGGGAGAGGGAAAAGGAGGGAGAGGGAAAAGGATCAGCGTCTTCCAGAGCGACAATTCTGCTCTCTTTTGCGGCAGGGCCGCTTCGTGGCTGCTGTACGCTTTTTACCAAGGGCACTCTTTGGTGTTGGGCCACTGTGCTTTTGCTGCACATAGTTGGTATAGGCCTTGCTCTGCTCCACTCTGTGCTGTATATTCAAGAGCCCGAGAACACGATAACAAAAGCCTTGCTTGGTTTTAATGCATGTGTGGTGAGTGCGTGATGGCCCGAGGAGGGAGATAGTCTTGTTGTATTATAGGATTTATTTAGTGAAATTATATCATCGTGTAATTCCCTCTCTTGTATATTGCTATATTTGTCCATTTGTGTCTCGTGCCGTATGCATTTAATAAACGTGTGCTTGCGTAATGGCTTTGTTGGCCTCATTCACAATTCCGCTCCTGCGCAGTGCTTCATTTTTGGCATAATTGGTTCAATTCCTGGGGGAATTAAATTTGGTTCAAAACTTAAACTTAATAAACCTGGTGTGGAGAGTAAGTCCGCATTACCACTTGCTTTGGCTGGCCAATGACAAAAATTGAGATCAGCTCAGCCATCGATTGAGTAACTTGGTGAACGTTAAATATTCCAGGATGTTTCTCTTGTCGAAAGTTTGGCATAGTTTATCACTGAACTAATGAAAAATTCTGGCCGCTGACTACCATGGAAGTACACAGGCAAACCACTCGGTGGATGTCCTTGCCATGAGACTGCTTTTGGCAGCAATGGACATGACATAGACATAGACATATACATACACATACATTACTTTTTACACTTGTTTGTTGATGTGTGAAGGATTTGCCATTCAATCGGTTCAAAAAACGAAACACGTCACATGGTTTTCCCTTTGGCGTGTTAATCTGGGTCCTGTGTCCAGATGTATGAAATGGATTTCAGTAAAATCTCAGCATATTGAATGCTCAGCATTCTCACATTCTCTCACATCTCTCTCACTATTCCTCTGCTCCACTTCTTTGCTTTCTTGTCTCTCTCTGCCTCATCTGTCTCTCTCTCCGTCTCTCTCTCTTTCTCTTCTCTGTCTCTCGGCTTCTCTGTCTTCTCTGTTCTCTCTCTGTCTTTTCTCGCTCTCTGTCTCTCTCTTCTCTCTTCTCCTCCGTGTCGTCTTGTTCTCTCTGTTCTCTTCTCCCTTCTCCTCTCTCGTCGTCTCTCCCCCTTCCTACTCCTCTTTTTTCTTACCTTGCTCTTCTTCTTTATCTCTCTCATCTCTCCTCTCTGTCTCTGTTTTTCTCTCTCTCTCATTCTCTCTCCTTTCCTCCTGTCTCTTCCTTCGCTTTCTTCTGTCTTCTCTGTTTCCTCATTCTAATCTCACGCTCCTCTGTTCTCCTTGTCTCTCTCCGTTCTCTTCTCCTCTCCCTCTCTTCTGTCTCTCTTTGTCCTCTTCGTCCTCTTTCATCTTTCTCTCTCTCCCTTTGTCTTCTCTCTTGCCTCTATCTGCTCTCTCGTCTCTCGTCTCTCCGTCTCTCTCTCTCTCTCTCTTTCACTCTCTTCCCTCTCTTCTTCTTCCTCTCTCCCTCGTCTCTCTTTTTCACCTTCTTGCTCCCTTGTTTCTACTTCTCTCTCCCCTGTCTCTCTCTCTTCCTCACTCTCTATTCTCTGCTCTCTTTCTCCTCTCAGCTTTCTCATCTCTTCTTCTTGCTCTCTCTCTCTTCCATCCCCTTCCCTTTTTGCCCTCTTTACTCTTCTTCTGTCTCTCTCTCTCCTCACCTGCTTCTCTCTCTTTTCTCTTTACTCTCTTCTCGCTTCTCTCTGCTCCCTTGTCTCTCTCTCTCTCATTCTCTTCTTTCTCACTCTCTCTGCTCTCTCTCGTTTCTCCTTCTCTCTCGTCTCTTTCTCTCCTTCATCTTGCTCTCTCCTCTCCTCGCTTTCTCATCTCTCTCTTCTCTGCCTCCTCCTTCTCTCTCTGCTCTCTGCTCTCTCTTTGCTCTTTTCTCTATTTCTCTGTCTTCCCTCTCACTTTTTGCTCTCTCTCCTTCTCTCTTATTCCTCTCTCTCTCTCTTCTTCTCTCTTCTTTCCCTCTTTCCTCTTCTCCTGTCTCTCGTCCCTCTCCTCTTTCCTTTCGTCCCTCCCTTCGTTCTCTTCTCTTCCTGTCCCTCTCTCTTTCTGTTTACTGCTCTCCTGCTCTCTCTGCTCTCTTCTCATTCTCCTCCTCTTTCTCACTCTTCTGCACTTGCTCTCTCCTCTTTCTCTTTTCACTCTCTCTCACTCTGCTCTTCTCTCTTATCTCTTACTCTCATCTCTCTTGCTCTCTCCTCTCATTCGTCTCTCTCTTCTCACCTCTCTCTTGTCCTTCTCCCGTTCATCTCTCTCCTCCTCTTTCTCTCTCTCTTTCTCTCTCATTTCTCTATCCTGTCTCTGCTCTCTGCTCTCTCTCTCTCTCTCGCATTCTCTCTTTCATCACTCTCTCTCTGCCTCTCTTCTTCTCTTCTCACTCTCTCTCGTCTCCCTCCTTTCTCCTCTTTCTCTTGACTCTCTCTCTTCGTCTCTCTCTCTCTCTCCTTCACTCTCTCTCTTCTGCTCCTTTCTCGTCTCTCTTGCTTCTCTCTTTCTCTCTCTCACTCTCCCATCTCTCTCTCTCTCCCTACTCTCTCTCCTCCTCTCCTCTCTCTCTCTACTGTTCTCCCTCTTCTTCGTCTCTCGTCTCCTGTCCTCTCCCTGTCTGCTCTGGGCTACTGAAGCAGAATTCCTGAGCACGGTTATAATGAGTGTGTTGCCATTGCCTTCCCAGTCTAGTTTAGGGAAGGAATTGGAATTTGTTCATGGTGCCTATTGATTGCTGCGTGTAGCTCTTCGCGAAGGACACGGTGGGTCTTAA
Source organism: Eptatretus atami (assembly GCA_035128595.1). Classification (NCBI taxonomy): domain Eukaryota; kingdom Metazoa; phylum Chordata; class Myxini; order Myxiniformes; family Myxinidae; genus Eptatretus; species Eptatretus atami. The sequence continues at coordinate 37,311,476 of CM068960.1, read as the reverse complement.
ACTTTCGCCAACTCAATCATACGTCTCAGATGGGACCACAGTTTTACCGTCCATCTGAGAAGTCGATACATATTAATAAATCGTCCTGCCTGTTGAAGACACTGAAGATGGACCAGTTTCTAGATGGTGGGATTGAAATCAGGCTCGACAGCCAGCTCAGCCATCTTTATCAACTCGGTGGCAAGGAGAAGCCATTTGATGTCTACCCCGCAGTCTTTACATACCAGTTTGTCACTTTAGAAGGTGTGTCATTAGGTTGATCACAAAACGTTTTTTTTAAAACGACATGCCGAACAAAAAAATTCTTCTTTTTCAGGTTCCACAGCTATGGAAATCCTCTCGTAGATTCCCCAGTGCATTGTGTCCTGTGCACACTGATTTTAGTCTCCTCTCACAGTTTCATCAAACATGTTAACAGATGGGCTTTCCAAATTACCCCGTCCACCAGGACCTGTCAGCACCCTGCGGCACCTGCGTAAATTGCCTTTTTAACTGCAATCTGACGGGTGGGCTGCAGCGTAAGCATGTTGGATCTTGAAAAAAACAAAACAAGTGTTCCAGTGTTGTAACACGGCCCCTACTTGTTTCAACAACTCCATCCTTTTGGAATCCCTCATTATCCCTGTTTTTTCAGAGCTATGTTATTTTGTCTGGTCATTCTTGCCTTCGAAACCACCCAATGATGTTCAGATTACAGTCTGTCCAAGTGGATGTTCGCAGGTTCATTGGCAAAAAGGGAAATGAAAAATTTACAAAAGGTTCTTCTTAATTAAAAAATAAAGGTTTAGAAATGTTATTAAAAAACATACTACAAGGAAATAATTACAGTAAGTTAAGTTATAAAATGAAATGAAGAAAATTGTAACTTTCAGTCATGCCAATCATTTTGAATATTAAGTTTTATAGACATAATGACCTCACTTGTGATGCATTTGGATAATTTGTATGACTCATTAGTAAAATATAATTGTCACTAAAAATTTTAAACAATATTTTCCGTGAATTTGATCAAGTTCTTTTTATCAGGTCTACCCGCAGCCCCTGAGACAGGCTTGCAGTTGACTCGGAAATCAATGAAGTGACTCACAGTTGGGAACCTTGTATTGTACATTACCATCTGTTAGGCTTTTTCAAGATACTTTTACCTTCGCAAAATCATAAGTATTGTTGTTATGGCGTATTAAACGCAGAGAGTTGGTGTCAAAGCACCCATGCTCGCCTGTTTATAACATTTATCGTTTTTAAAAGACTAGTTAATAATATTTTTTATAAAGGATGTGCAGTGAAAGTCTGATCCAAAATAATTTTAAAGAATATATGTATTTGTATATTGTAATCAGGTAACTAGTACACATATTAAATGAATGGCATAAGCGTCTAGATCAACAGGCGAGCTTATCTGGGTGGCTTTTACGCCCATCTTAGGTTGAAATTAAAAAAAATTAAAATCATTTGTTAATTTCAACCTTCAACTCCAGCCATAGTATCCCCAAGGAACTACATAGCAATATCAGGCAATCCCTAGTACCACATATAAATGAATGGCAAGCTTCTAAAATATAATTGCACCAAAAACTTTAACGTTGATGTGTTTACAAAAACTTTAAGCGTTGATGTGCTACAAAAAAGTTAAGTTCAAAACAGGTCAGAAAATTTAAACATTTTGAAATTATATTTAATTTCAATCTTCAGCTACTACGCAATAGTATACGCCAAAGGAACCTCCATGCAATATCAGCATGCCTAGTAGCACAATTAATGAATGCCAAGCTTTTAAAAATAACTTGCGCCAAAACTTTAACGTTGATGTGCTATCAAAAAAAGTTAAGTTCAAAACAGGTCAAATTTATAAACATTTTGAAAATTAATTTTTAAATTTCAACTCACTAAATTCAATTATATACCCCAAAGGACCTCCAATGCCAAATATTCAGCATCCTAGTCCACATATTAAATGAACTAGTGCGGGCCCGTATGGTCTGTGCTCATAGGTGCGTCGCCAGTATGGTCAGCTTCGTTCCTTCGCTTTCCGTAAACGACGACTGGATTTGGGGCTATTGGTTTCAATTAGATCGACGCACCACCGTATCCATAAATGGCCTAAACTTGGGAAATACCTTCTGGGAACATACTCAGGTCCCACAGCGTTCAATGTGTGATGTCAATCAAAACGAAGAAGAAAGAAGAATTGGTGACGCCCCTTCTTCTCCGCCCCTCTCCCCCCCTCGTCTCACCCCTCCTCTCTCCCCCCCTCTCTCTCCCCCTCTCTCTCCCTCTCTCTCTGCGTGCCCACTCTACCCCCCCTCTCTCGCCCTCCTCTCTCCCCCTCTCTTCATTGTGGCGCCCCCCTCTTCTCTCTCACCCCCTCTTTCCCTGCCCCTCTCTCGCCCCCCCTCTCTTGCCCCCGCTCTCTCCCCCTCTCTCCCCCCCCTCTCTTCCCCTTCTCTCGCCCTCCTCTCTTCCCGCCCCTCTTTCCCTCCACCTCTCTCCCCCTTCTTTCTGCTCTTGCCCCTTCTCTTTAAATGTATTCACAAATGTCTACCCAAGCAATCACAATTAATTCAAACCTTTGGGGAAAAAACAGCTTTCAAACCCCCTTGGGAAAATAGCTCTTCCCTTGGGAAAATTTCAACCTGGGATTAATTAATAATTTTGAACAATTAATTGCAAGACGCTTGGGAAAAAACAGCTTTCAAACCTTGGAAAATAGTCTGAAACGGATGAAGACGATATCAAACCTTGAAAGGCACATTCTCAGCGTCCAAGCGTGCGATTGTGATTTGTCATTACCCAAACGAAGAAGAAGAAGAATTGTGACGTTAATCGTGCAAAAATAAATAAAATAAATAAAAACACATTATAATTGTGACGTCAGTCCGTGACGTCATCGTACCGTGTCCTTGTACTGGTTGACAGACGTTATTGGTCATTATTGGTGACAGACATATAATAGGCATTATTGCGTTGACAGACATTGGTCATTTGTATCAACGTTATTCTTTTTATTACTGCCCATTATTGTGCTATTATTATTATTATTATAAGGATGCTGTTAATCATTATTCTGAGATATTGTGGGAAAAATGGCATGATAAGGTGGAAAAGCGACCTTTCAGCTGCGATTTATACACCGTTTCCAACACTGAAAAATCGCAAGTCATATGGCCGTAACTGGGAACGCTCGTCCGATTATATCAAACCTTGAAACAAGGCACATCGCGGTCCCCGGCATATTTCTGGCAAGTTTCATATCAGATTCGGGACTGGCGGTGGTCGAGAAATCGGCGCGTGCAGACAGACAGACCAAACAGACAGACAAACAGCCAGACACACACACAGAGATTGCTGAATTATAGATAGATGCGCAAGCTTCTAAATAACTTGCATACCAAAAACTTTAACATTTTCACGCTCGACGTCCGGAGGTATCGCTATAGTCTCTGTTCTTCGAAACAGGGCGAGGCAAAAATGTAAATAAGCACCAAGTCCTGCTAATTTGCCTTGCTGGCTAACCTTGCAAAAGGGTGCAATTTATTAACCTCTGCCACCGAAGGTGAAGGAGCGTTATGTTTTCACCCCTCTCTGTTGGGTGGTCGCGAGACTACCCTTATTCTCAGGTTTGCGTCGTCTGTATGTCCGTCTGTTTGTTTGTATGTAATGGACGCTCTGGAGGCCAGAGAGTCAACCGATTTTGATGAAAACTTGACCTGCGTAAGGTTTACATACCAGGATCTAGTTGGCAATGCTTTTGAGCACCGTTGCTATAGACGGCCACGTTGTCTAGAGCAAGCGGGACTTTGAATTTTTGTGAAAAAAAATCCGAATATTTTTTTTTTTGAAAATCAAAAAAATCGGTTTCGCGCTTTTATGCGCACTTATAATCAACGTCTTTGTCAAACAA
>CM068960.1:37296236-37307550 GCA_035128595.1 Eptatretus atami | reverse complement strand
CGGCTGGCTTTGGAGGCCAATTTTGAAATGTGGTTTGCCCAATAAAGATCATGGCTGATAACGAGACCCAAGAGTTTGACGCATTGCGTTTGTAAAGGACATTGTATGAACCGTTTGTCCAGAGGACTGTCAGCTATGGCAGCAAAATTAGCTGTAGAGTCCTGGAGAGGGGTGGATGGCCAAAAAGGCAGCGCTGTCCACTGGAATCAAAACTATATATTGTTTTTGGCCTGATCTCTCAATGCCGAAGAATCATTTAAAAAATCAAATAATTCTCGTATCCAGATCCGAATTCGGATCTTCACCGATATCAAATCAATTCGTCCTTGCCGCACACCCAACCTGTTCACCAAGTTTCATCCGAATCTGTCGACAACTTTTTGAGATGTCGTGCTATATATCGGTTTAGCACCATCTATCCATGGTGAAGAATCACTTGCATCAACGTTTGAACGGATATACAGTAGGTCTGCTGTATCGTCTGGTATGAAGACGTATTTGTATAATCATTTCATTGAAGTTGGGCATGCTTTTAGTAGATGTTCTATTCAAATTATAGACTCAGTTAATGTTAATGATTTTGATAATAGAGAGGAGTGTATTGAGCTAGGGCTAGCTAGGGCGTTGAGCTAGGGCACAGAGAGGATTTTTGGATCAGGACACTATGTGCGATCTATCCTTTGGACCTTAATAACAGGGTATAAGATACTGGGTCAGTTTCTCAATGTAATGTTTTTGTTAACGAGTATTTTGCTTTGTTAACGAGTCAGCTTTGGCTGACCAAGGCACAATCTCGGGTGGCTCCATATCTAGAATTGTTCGGAATACATTATTTCTACATGTGTACCAATTTTGGTGCTTTTATGCAAATTTGAAAATTATCTGAAATATCAGACTACGCTGCTGGACTCCCCCCCCCCTTCCCATAGACCACCTCAAATCCGTTTGTTTTTTTAATGCCGTGAACAAACTTTGGTCCATCACGGGTGATGAAGGTTGTAGTCACGTTTTATCGAATATTATGTGTAGTTTCGGAGAAGAACATTTGAGTGTTCACAAATTGACTCACTGATTGACAGACACTGCACGATGTTCATACCTCACCTGAACTATGCTCCAGCTGAGCTAAAAATGCGACCATTGGAAAGCTAATAATGTAACTGATTTACTTGGAACAAAAATGAGTGTCTTTAACATAAAGGAGCCTGTTTATATTGTTATGTGGAAGGGGGGGGGGGGGGATGGGATCCATAGATATTTTGTATTAAGAATAGTATTGACCGTGTGACCGAGTAGGTTAGATTCATTCTTCTATCAGGAAAGCTGTCAGAGTTAAATTGTCTTGTCAAACGTGCACTGAGGGGCAGTGACTGTCCTTTACAGAGCATATTATAATATAGTTGTTATGTAAAACCTGAAACATGAGGCCAGGTGGAGGACGTGGGTCCAAAAGCAACACGGAATGCGCATTGCGTTTGTAAAGGACATTGTATGAACCGTTTGTCCAGAGGACTGTCAGCTATGGCAGCAAAATTAGCTGTAGAGTCCTGGAGAGGGGTGGATGGCCAAAAAGGCAGCGCTGTCCACTGGAATCAGGCAGCTAATGAGAGGGACCCGTCGTGCATGAGGGCAGTCCCGGAGGTGGAAAGGACTGTGACTACGCAACCGCATGCTAGTTGGACCGTGGACCTCGAGGAGAAGATATCTTTCCCTCTGCTTGGTCGCCATCTTCTCATGTCCTAACCTCGTCACTCCTCATCACCATCTTCTTTAACCCTGCACCTCACTTCACCAGCAATGTCAGCTTGCATGACCATCGTCATCCTGCAGCAGCAACCAGCTCGTGCCAGCCACAAGTCCTCGCGTGTTCTTCCCCCTTCATTATGCGAGTCCGATATTTGGTGCCATTAGTGGGTTGTATTTAGTTCTCATTGTATGCAAGGTTATGTGTTCCTTTCATTCCTATCTGTGTCTGTCGACCACCAGATCTGTGCCGGTATTATCTCCGCCATCAAAGGTGGACGGACGTTATGTTTTTACCCCTGTTGGTTTGTTTGTTTTTTTCGCCTGTTTGTGAGCAGGATATCTCAAAAAGTAAAGAATGGAAGTTGGTGCACAGGTTGGGAGTGTGATCAGGATGAACTGATTCGATTTTGGTGAAGAATTGGATTCGGAAACGAAAATTTAACATTTTTTCAAAACCATTCTTCAACATTGAGAGATAGAACCAAAAACGATATATCGCATTGTATTTCAAAGTAAACTGAGCTTCAGCACAGGAGATTACAATGAGTGTGAAGGCTTTCATTTCCACAGCATCAAGCTGAGTAAGCTGTGATGCAGGGGAGCCAGCCCAGAGGGGAGAGCAGTACTTCATCAGGCTGTGGATGAAGGTCTTGAAGGTGGATCGGAGTTCAGGTGTTGCAAGGAAGGACTTTGTACGATGGAGGATGCTCAGTCGACGGCTGGCTTTGGAGGCCAATTTTGAAATGTGGTTTGCCCAAGAAAGATAATGGCTGATAACGAGACCCAGGAGTTTGAATGAAAGGACTTCTTCCAGAGCTTTGTTGAGAAAGTAGATAGGAGGATTTAGCAGACGCTCCTTTCAGAGAGAGTGATAGTGAGATTTGTCAGGATTGAAAGACATGTTCGAAGTGTTTGACCAGCTTGTGATTTTTTTTTTCAAGTTCTAAAGAGAGGGAAGAGACTGCCTGCCTGTTTGAAGGATGAGGCATGTTACAGCAGAGGGTGGAGTCATCAGCAAATAGAAAAAGAGGATTTTCCAGAGAGTCAGAGATATCATTTATGAACATGAGGAATAGGACCGAGTCAGAAAACTGCTCTGGGGCACTTCAGCCTTGTCAGGGAGAGGAGTTGAAAGGATTCCGTTGAGTGCCACACATTCGCTGAGAGTGGAGGAAGTCAGCAATCCAAGTGTGGAGTTGACCTCGGATACCATAGGCAGAGAGTTTGGAGAGCAAGATGCGATGCCAGACAGGATCAAAAGCTCGAGATCTGTCCAGAGAGACGGCCCTGATCTCATGTCTGATATTAAGGCCAATCTATTGTTGGGAGAGTAGAAACAGCATGTCCAAGGTTGAGTGACCAGGTCTGAATCCAAGTTGATGATCAGAGATTAGGTCAATGGAGAAAAGGAATGATTTTTTTTGGTCAACTGTGATGATGGATTCCACGACCTTGCTGATGATCACAAGTAAGCTAATTCTGGGGTCTGGGGTTAAGGGGATCTGTTTTTGCACCTTTTTGCCACCGAAGGTGAAGGAGGTTATATTTTCACCCCTCTCTGTCTGTTTCTTTGCATGTCGGTGTCTGTGTGCAGGATATCTCAAAACGTTATGGACGTATTCGGATGAAACTTTGTGGCAAGTTGCGTGTGTCAAAAGGACGAATTGATTGGATTTTGGTGACGATCTGGATCCGGATACGAGAATTCTGTAATTTTTTTTGAGTGATTCTTCACCATTGCAAGATAGGACCAAAAACGATATTACAGCAGGATATCTCAAAACGTTGTGGATGGATGATGACAAAACATGGTGGGTGAGTTAGTTAGATGACAAGCCAATTCGATTTTGCTTCAGGTCAGCAGATCTGGCCTATCGGTACGATACAAACCGTAAACTTTTCAGCCTGGCAGAGGTATGCACCCTACCGTGTGCCATTCTAGTTTGGTTTGCAGTTACCTTTATCTTAATCAGATTCGAGACATTTTGCATGCATTATTCTGGTAATATATGCCTAGTGTTGGCTTAATGGTTCGGTGGTTGGCTTGGGATCCCAGGATCCTGAATTCAAATCCCACTTTGCTGTTGAATTAATACCAGGTGGGGTAGACTCTGCCTGTCATCATTCTGAGCTTGGCAAAATAAGTACCATCTTGCTGGGATGGTTGAGCCATTTGAGTATCCTGGGTCAGAGTGGCAACCCATCCAGGATTGTGCCCAATAGCCCAGGAGATTGCATTGGCAGCACCAACATTTTGTACAGAGTATGGTCCCAATGAATCAACATGGCACTGATTGGGCTAAAAAGATAACTCCCAATATTGGTTAAATATTTAGTTTACACCAGTTTTATTATTATACCAATATGTTCGTGCATACACAATGGCATTGGGTTAATGTCTTAGCATTACAGCAGCGTGAATAAGACAAAGATAATAAAACATTCAAAATAGCACACAGAAAAATAGGAACACAGGACCTGCAGCTTATCTGGGCGTTGGCCTAATGTTGTAACCCAAATTTGGTAGCATTCTGACTGGTGGGTCTAGAGAAGAAGATTTTGGAAGGAATTTGCGTGACCGCCATTTTGACACACTCCCGGTCACGTGATCAGCATGACCTCTGCAATTTAACATCAAGACCCTGTCCTAATGTTGTTAACCAAAATTGGTATTTTTCTGATTGGTGAGTCTGGAGAATACGATTTTTGAAGAAATGTACTAAGTCGGCCATTTTGACTTATTTAAAGTCACGTGACCAAAACGAGGTTTGCAATGCCTGTTACCAGTCAGGAGGGGAACGTTGCTGACAAATTTTAGCTGGATCGGCACAGCGGTTTGGCCGGAGAAGTCGAATAGGAGATGGATGGACAGTGCGTGATGACAATACCTTATCTGGAATTTAAATTCCAGATTAGCTAAAAATTGGTACGATATCACGTTTCGCAAGAATAGTATTTCTCTTATAAAAAAAATCATAAACTTTCTCTAATTGAGCAATATAAAAAGCTAGTTAAACCACACATTCACAAAACTAGAAATGACAAACTAACGTGGATCCAATCATGGCACAAAAAAAGAACCAAATGATGATGGTACCAGCTACTGGATAGACAGTGGTGATCTGGGAAATTGTTTACTGTATTGGGTTGGTCAGTTGCTATGAATGCTAGTGCCAAACTCGCATCAGTAATAATGAAAGAATCGTTTGGTTTCTGGATGGCAGCGAAAAATGAAGTTGCAAGCTTGTACAAAGACAGCCAATCTCACGACACGTAAAACCAAATTCAGTGATGGATCCTTCAAAGCCATGCTGGATATTGCCATGGTGGCTTCTTCATCGTTTGCTTCCTGTTCGTAATTGTTTCCGGCAAGAAGAGTGAAGGCTGGGAGGTAAATGTCGTCAACTGGTTTGTATTCTTTGCCGGTGATGTGTGACCATCAAGCCAGGATCCTCCATATCAACTGAGTTTTGGGGATAAGGCTCTGCATGTTTTGGGGAGAAGGCTCTGCATGTTTTGGGTTATTAGCTGAGAATTGATGTCCAAGTCATATGCCTGGTCCATGGTGGATTCTTCCAGGACATCTGAATAGAACTGATGTGCTCGGCAGCATCACTCCCACGTGGCAGCTTTTTTGCATCAGCCATGCAGAACTTCGGTTCTGGGTTAGTGATATAGAGCTGCTATTGGCCAGGCTTGTGGGCCATCATCCGATTGGCCACAGCGGTAGACGCCACTTCGTGGCTCAGTGTGACCACTCACTTGGCTTTTTTCACAAGATCGTTGCTATTCGTGATTCACTTGTGTCATGGTTTTCTATAGGTTTTCCTTCGGCGTATTGGTATTTCTATTATCATCGCTTTTCTCGAAACCTTTGTGAATTCTTGGCTTTTTTCTTTTGGCTCACCTTGCATTTTATGAAAATGGGGTGGTCACACTGCGTGCTGTGCTGCATCATGTGGGGGACAGGAGGAAAAGAAAAAGGGAGGAAAAAAGAGGAAAAAAAGTAAGGAAAGGAGGGAAAAAGAGGAAGGTTGAGAGACAAGAGAAAAGAAGGAAGGGAGGAGGGAAGGAAAAAAAGAGAAAAAAAAGAGAAAAAAAAAAAAAGAAAAAGAGAAAAAAAGAGAGGGAAAAAAAGAAGAGGGAAAGGAGGAAAAGAAAAAGGAGAAAAAAGGAAAGAAAAAAAAGGAAGGGGGGGGGAAAAAAGAAAGGGAGAAAGGGGAGAGGAAAAAGAGAGAAAAGAGAAAGAAAAAAAGAGGAAAAAAAGGAGAAAAAAAAGGAGGGAAAAAGGAGAGGGAAAAGAGGGAGGGCAGAGAAAAAAGGGGAAAAAAAGAGAAAGGGGAAAGGAGAACAAAAAGAGGGGAGGGGGAAAGAGGGGAAAAAAGGAAGGGAGAGGAAAGGGAAAAGTAGGGGAAAAGAGAGGAGAAGGGAGAAGGGAGGGGGGGGAAAAAGGGGGAAAAAAGAAAGAGGAAGGGAGGGGGGAAAACAGAAAGGGAAAAAAAAGAAAGGGAGAAAAGAGAGGGGAAGGGAGAAAGGAGAAAGGAAAAAGGGAAGGAAGGAGGGAGGGAAAGGAAAGGAAAAGGGCGGAAAGAAGAAGAAAAAGAGAAAAGGAAAAGGTAGAGGGAAAACGGAGAAGGAGAAAACAAAAGGAAAAAAAGAAAAAGGAGAGGAAAAGAGATAGGGGAAAGAAAAGAAAGGAAAAGAAAAGGAAAAAAGAGATGAACGGGGAAGAAAAAAAAGAAGGAGAAGGGAAGAAAGAGGAGGAAAACAGAGAGGAAAAAGGAAGAAGGGAAGGAGAGGGGGAAAGAAAGAAAAAAAAAAAGAGAAAAAGGGAAAAAAAAGAAAGAGAGAGAGAAAAAAGAAGGAAGGAAAGAAAAGGGAGAGGGGGGAAGGGGGGAAAGAGGAAGGGAAAGGGGATGAAAGAGGAAGTAGGGAAAGAGAGGAGAGGAGGGAAAGGGGGAACAAAGAGAGGGGGAAAAAGAAGAGGAGAAAGAAAAAAAAAATAAAGGGAGGGAGGAGGAAAAGGAAGGGAAAGGGACAAGAAGGAAAAAAAAGGGGGGAAGGGGGGGGAAAAGGAAAGAAAAAGAAAGAAAAAAAGGAGGAAGGGAGAGGAAAAGAGGAGAAGAAAAAAAGGGAGGAAGAAAAAGGAGAAAGGGAAACGAGGAGAGAAAAGGGAGGAAGGGAAAGAGGAGGAAAGAGAAAAAAGAAGAAAAGGAGGGAGGAGGAGGGAAGAAAAGGAAAGGGAAGGGAAAAAAAAAAAAAAAAAAGAGGATAAAAAAGGGAGAAAGAAATGAGAAAAAGAGAAGAAAAAAGGGGGGAGAGGGGGTGGAGGAGGGAGAAAAAAAAAAAAAAGAAGAGGAGGAAGAAAAGGGGAAAGGGCAAGGAAAAGAAAAAAGAACAAAAAAAAAAGGGGGAGAAAAGGAAAGAAACAAAAGAGAAAAAAAGGGAAAAAGAAAGAAGGGGAGGGAAAGAAAAAAGAAAGGGGAAGAGGCAAAAAGGAGGAAGGGGAAAAGGGGAAAAGAAAAAAAAGAAGGGATGAAGGGGAAAGGGGAAAAAAAAAGGGAAAAAAAAAGAAAACGGAGAGGAAGGAAAAGAAAAGGGGAAGAGGAGGGAAGAAGAGAAAGGGAAAAAAAAAGGGCGAGAAAAAAGGAAGAGAAAAGGGAGAAGAAAAAGAAAGAGAAGGAAAAAAGGGAAAGAAAAGAAGGAAAAAGAGGGAGGAGGGAAGAAAAGAAGAGAGAAAAAGAAAAAGGGGGAAGAGAAAAAAAAGGGGAAAAAAAAAGAAAGGAGAGGGAAAAAGTTGGAAGGGAAGAAATAAATTGAGGAGGGGAAGAGGGAAAAAAAGGGGGGGGGGGGAGGGAAAGGGAGAAAGGGGCAAGAGGGGAAAAGAAAGGGGGGAAAGAAGAAAAGAAAAAAGAGAAGAAAAGAAAGAAGAAGGAAGAAGGGGAACAGGGACAGAAGAGGGGAAAGGAGGAGAGGAAAGGGAGGGGAAATAAAAAGAAAGGGGGGGGAAAAGGAAAAAGGAAAAGAAAAGGAAAAAGGGGGTGAAGGCAAAGGGCAAGAAAGGAAGGAGGGAGGAAAAAAAAAGAAAGGGGATGAAAGAAGAGAGAAAGAAGGGGAAAAAAAGAGGAAGAGGAAAAAAGGGAAAAAAAAAAAAAAAAAAGAAGGAAGAGAGAGAAGAAAGAAAGGGAAAGAAAGGGAAAAAGAAAAAAAGGAGAAAAAACAGAAAAAAAAGAGAGGAAGGAAGAAGGGGGGAGGGAGAGAAGAAGGAAAAGGAAAAAAAAAGAAAGGAAAAGAAAAGGGGGAGAGAGGGGGGGGAAAGAGAAAAAGGGAAGGAAGGGGGGGGGAGAAAAGAGGAAAAAAAAGAAAAGGAAGAGGAGAAAAAAAAAAAGAGGAACGAAGGAGAAGAAAAAAAGAAGAGAGAGAAAAGGAAAAGAAAAGATGGAAGGGGAAAAGAGGAAGGAAGAGGAAAAAGAAAGAGGGGGGGGGAGAAAAAAAGGGAAAAAAAAAGAAAGGGAAAGAGAGAAGAAGGCAGGAAGAAAAAAAAAGAAAGGGGAAAAAGAAGGAAAAGAAGGGGGGAAAAAAGAAAGGAAAAAAGGAAGGGAGGGTGGGGAAGAAGAGAGGGAAAGAAAGGGAGAGGAAAGGGGGAAAGGGAAGAAGAGAGGAGAAAAAGAGAAAGGGGAAGAAAAAGGGGAAAAAAAAGAAGAGGGGAGGGAGAAGAGAAAACAGGGAAGAGGAAAAAGGAAGAAAACAGGTAAAAAGGGGGAAAAGAAAAGAAAGGAAAAAAGGAACGGGGAAAGGGAAAAAAGGAGAGGGGGGGGGGAAAGGGGAAAAAGAGAAAAGGGAAAAGAGAAAAAAAAAAGAAGGAGGGAAAGGAGAGAAAAGTAAGAGGGAAAAGAAAGAAAAAAAGGGAAGGAGGGGGGAAAGAAAGAAAAGAGGAGGAGGAAAAAAAGAAAAAGGGAAAGAAGAAAAAAAAAAAGGGGAAAGAAGAAAAAGGAAAATAAGAAGAAAGAAAAAAGGAACCAAAAAAGAAAGGAGAGGAGAGGAAAAAAGAAAAAAAAAAAAGAAGGAGGGGGGGAAAAAGAAAAAAAGAAAGAAAAGAAAGGGAGAAGGAAGAGAAAAAAAAAGGGAAGATAAAAAAAAAAGGAAGGGAGAAGGAAAAGAAAGAGGAAAAGGGAGGAGGAGGAAAAAAAGGAAAAATAAAGAGAAGAAAAGGAAAGAGAGGGAAAGGAAAGGAAAAAGGGGAAGTAGAGGAAAGGAAGGGGGGGACAAGAGAAAAAAAAAAGAAAAAAAAAGAAAAGAAGGAGGGAAAATAAGGAAGAAGAGGGGAAAAAAGGGAAAAAAAAGAAGGGGAAGGGGCAAAGAGGGAGGGGAAAGGAGAGGGGTAAAGAAAAAAGGGAAGAAGAAGGGGGAAGAAAAAGGAAGGGAAAAAAAGAGGGGAAGGAAGGAGGAAAGGGAAAAGGAAGGTAAAAGAGGAAAAAAAAGAAGAGTAAAGGGGGGGAAAAAAAGGAAGAGAAGGAAAAAAAAAAAGGGGAAAGAAGAGGAAAAAAAAGAAAGAAAAAAAGGAGAAAGAAGGAAATGGAGAGGGGGAGGAAGGGAGGGAAAAAAGAAAGAAAAAATAAAGAGAAAGGAGGGAAAGAAAGAGGAAGAAGGGTTGAGAAGAAAAGAAGTGAAGAAGGGGGGAAAAGGGAAATGAGAGGGGGGGGAAAGGGAAGAAGAAAAAAAAGGATGGAAAATGGGAAAGGAAAGAAAAGAGAAGGGGAGGTAGGGGGGAGGAGAGAAGGGAGAGAAGTTGAAAGGGAGGAAAAAGAGAAGAGAAAGCGAAAGAGGAGGGAGAAGAAAGGGAAAAAAGAGGGAGAGGAAAAAATAGAGAGAGGGAAAGAAGAGGGAAGGGAAAAGGGAAGGGGCAAAAAAGACACGAATAAGGAAAAAGAAGGAGGAGAAGGAAAAGGAGGAGTGGGGGGAAAAGGGAAAAGAAAGGGAAAGTGGGGAAAAAAAGGAAGGAAGGAAAGAAGAGAGAGGAGGGAAAAGGAGGGGGGGAGAAGGAAAGGGGGAAAGGGGGGGGGAAGAAGGGGGGAGGGGGAGGGGAAGGAGACAAAAAAAGGAAAAAAGGAGGGAGAAAAGAGAAAGAAGAGAGGAAGGAAAATCGAGTAAAGGGGGGAAAAGAGTAGGAAGAAAAAGAAAGGGAAAGGAAGGAAAAAGGAAGAAGAAAAAGGGAGGAAAGAGGGAAGAAAAGAAAAAAGAAAGAGGGAAAAGAGGTAGGAAGGGAAAGTGAGGGGAAAAGGAGAAGAGGAAAAAAGGAAGAAAAAGAAAAAAAAGGAAAGGAGAGAAGGGTAAAAGAGGAAAAGGGGATAAAAGAAAGGAGAGGAAAAAGAAAAGGGAAAGAGAGGAAGAGAAGAAAAGAGGAGGGAAATTGAGGAGGGAGGAGGAAGGGGAAAGGTAGGAGGAGAAAGGAACAACAGAGAAAAAAAAGGAGAGAAAAGGGAGAAAAGAAAGGTAAGACAAGAAGAGAGGAAGGAGAAAGAGGGGAGGAAAGAAAGAAGGGGAAAGAAAAAAAAAAGAGGGGGGAAAAAAAGACATGGAGGTTAAAAAAAAGGGGAGAAAAAGAAAAAGGGAGGGAGGGGGAAGAGGGGAAAAAAAGGAGTGAGAACAAGAAAAAAAAAGAAAGAGGGGGAGAAAAAAGAAGGGGAAGGTAGAAAAAAAGAAGGGCGAAAGGGGGAGGAGGGAGGAAAAAAAGAAGGAGGAAAAGCAGGAGGAAGGGAGAGAGGAGATAGAAAGAAAAAGAAAAAAAGGAAGAAGGGAAAGAAGAAGGAGGGGATGGAATGAGGGAGGGGGGGAAAAAAAAAGGAGGGAGAAGAAAAAAAAGGGGAAGGGGGGAGAGAGGAGAGGGAAAAAAAAAAAAGAAAAGGGGGAGAAAGAGAAAGGGAGGGAAAGAAAAGAAAAGAAAAAAAAGAGGGAGAGAGAAAAGAGGGAAAAGAGATAGAAAAGGGAGGGATTAAAAGAAGGAAGAAGGAAAAGGAAAATGAAAGAGAGAGGGAAAAAGAATAAAAAAGGAAAGAAAGGAAAAGAAAAAAAGAGGGGGTAACAGGGAACAGGAGGGGGAAAAGGGAGAAGGAGGATGGGGGGGAAGAAAAGGAGAAAAGAAAGGAAGAGGGAGGGACGAGGGGGAAAAAAGAAAGGGAAAAAGAAAAAAGAAAAAGGGGGGAAGGAGGGGGGGGGAAAAGGGAAGAGAGGGGAGGGGGAAGAGAAGAGGGTGAGGGAAAAGATAGGGAGGGGGGGATGGAAAAAGGGAGAGAAAGGAAAAAAGAAAAAGCAAAAGGGGGGGGAAGGGGGGGGAGGGTAAAGAAGAGAAGGGGAGAGGGGGAGGGGGGGGAAAAGGGAGGGGGGAAGGGGTGAAAAAGGGGGAGTGGGAGAAGAGGAGAAAGGAAAGAGAAAAGGGGAAAGGAGGGAAGGGAGGAAAAGAAAAAGAAAAAAAAAAGAAAAAAAGAGGGGAAAGAAAATTAGGGGGGAAAGAGGAGAAGGGAAGAAGATAAAGAGGGGGTGAAAAAGAGGAAGGGGGAAGTTGGAGGAG
>CM068960.1:37264389-37291226 GCA_035128595.1 Eptatretus atami | reverse complement strand
TCAATAATATACCCCAAAGGAACCTCCATGCCAAATATCAGCATCCTAGTCCACATATTAAATGAACTAGTGCGGGCCCGTAGGTGCGTGCTCATAGGTGCGTGCCAGTATGTGCAGCTTCGTTCCTTCGCTTTCGTAAACGACGACTGGATTGGGGCATTGTTTCAATTTAGATCGGACCAACCGTATCATAAATGGCCATAACTTGAAATACCTGGGAAACATACTCAGGTCCCCAGCGTCAATTGTGATGTCATATCAAACGAAGAAGAAGAAGAATTGTGACGCCCCCTCTTTCTCCCCCCCTCTCCCTTCGTCTCACCTCCTCTCTCCCCCTCTCTCTCCCCCCTCTCTCTCCCCCTCTCTCTCGCCCCCACTCTAACCCCCCCTCTCTCGCCCCCTCCTCTCTCCCCCTCTCTTCAATTGTGGCGCCCCCCTCTCTCTCTCACCCCCCCCCCTTCCCTCCCCTCTCCCCCCTCTCTTCCCCCCCTCTTCTCCCCCTCTCTCGCCCCCTCTCTCCCCCCCTCTCTCGCCCTCCTCTCTCCCCCCCCCTCTTCCCTCCTCCTCTCTCCCCCCTCCCTCTCTTGCCCCTCTCTCTGTAAATGTATTCACAAATGTCTACCAAGCACAACAATTAATTCAAACCTTGGAAAAAACAGCTTTCAAACCTTGGGAAATAGCTTCCCTTGGGAAAATTCAAACCTTGGATTAATTAATAATTTGAACAATTAATTCAAACCTTGGGAAAAAACAGCTTTCAAACTTGGGAAATAGCTGAAACGGATGAAGAAACGATATCAAACCTTGAAAAGGCACATACTCAGGTCCCAAGCGTCGATTGTGATGTCATACCAAACGAAGAAGAAGAAGAATTGTGACGTTAATCGTGCAAAAATAAATAAATAAATAAATAAACAAACATTAATTGTGACGTCAGTCGTGACGTCATCGTACCGTGTCCTGTCATTGGTTGACAGACGTTATTGGTCATTATTGGTTGACAGACAATATATAGGTCATTATTGGTTGACAGACATTGGTCATTGTATCACGTTATTCTTTTTATTACTGCCAATTATTGTGCTATTATTATTATTATTATTAATATGCTGTTATCATTATTCTGAGATATCTGTGGGAAAAAATGGCATGATAAGGTGGAACGACACTTCAGCTGCGATTTATACACCTTTCCAACACTGAAAAAATCAATCAAATGGCCGTAACTTGGGAACCGCTCGTCCGATTAATATCAAACCTTGAAAAGGCACATCCGCAGGTCACCCGGCAAATCCTGGCAATTTCAATCAGATCGGAACTGGCGGTTGTCGAGAAACGGCGGTCGCAGACAGACAGACAAACAGACAGACAAACAGACAGACACACACACAGAGATTGCTGGAATTATAGATAGATGGCAAGCTTCTAAATAACTTGCACCAAAAACTTTAACATTTTTCACGCTCACGCCGGAGGTATCGCCATAGCTCTCTGTTCTTCGAACAGGCGAGCTAAAAATGAAATAAGCACCAAGCCTTGCCTAATTGCCTTGCTGGCTAACCTTGCAAAAGGGTAATTTATTACCTCTGCCACCGAAGGTGAAGGAGGTTATGTTTTCACCCCTCTCTGTTGGGTGGTCGCGAGACTACCCTTATTCTCAGGTTTTCCGTGTCTGTATGTCCGTCTGTTTGTTTGTATGTAATGGACAGCTCTGGAGGCCAGAGGAGTCAACCGATTTTGATGAAACTTGACTGGTAGGTTCATACCAGGATCTAGTTGTATGCTTTTGAGCACCGTTGCTATAGACGCCACCGTTGTCTAGCAACGGGACTTTGAATTTTTTGAAAAAATCCGAATATTTTTTTTTTCGAAAATCAAAAATCGGTTTCCGCGCTTTTATGCGCATTATAATCAACGTCTTTGTCAAAAAATTTCAGCCCGATCCGTCAAAAACTGTATGACTAGTATGCAATTATATTACTATATGCTTTCACCCCAACGTTCGCGTTGGAATTCCCTAACGTAGGGTTAGGGAATCGAACACAAATGATGAATGGACAGTTGCTCGTCATGTTCCTATATGGAACAACGAATGGCAAAAATGCCATCTGATGTGTTCTCTTATCTACATATTTCAAATTCGCCTTAGTCTAGCGACCACCCATGTCGCCTACCGGCTTGTCTGTTTGTCTGTCTGTCTGTGTGCAGGATATCTCAAAAAGTTGAGGACGGATCTGGATGAAATTTTGTGGACACGTTCGGTGTTTGACAAGGACGAACTGATTAGATTTTGGTGAAAATCCGGATCCCCTGATAATTTTTTAAGTGATTCTTCACCATTGCGAGATAGGGCTAAACCGATATATAGCACGATATCTCACAAAATTGTGGACGGATTCGGATGAAACTTTGTGGACAGGTTGGATGTGTGACCACAACGAATAGATTCGATGTCGGTGAATATCTGGATCCGGATCCGACGACTATAATTTTTTAAGTGCTTCTTCACCATTGAGAGATAGGATCAAAATGATGCTTATAGCAAGATATTCACCTCGAACTTTTCGCAGAAACGGCATGCTGTGTGTGATCCGATGGACTCAGAACACGATCAGGTCTATCGTAGCTAACTGGCATATGGTGGCAGCGATTTCGACACTATGTTCCAGCCTTTCAGCCGACGAAACGTGCTACGGCCGAAGGCCTCGTGATTCTTCATCTTAACAACCTGTGACGAACCACCCTCTCTGGGGCTTCACCGATGATGGTGAAGATATCAGTCAAGGCAACTGCCACACAGCTCAGCCAAAAATCAACGCGTTGGAGATGGTGCTCGGTCAAAGAGCCAATTATTGCCCAGCCATTGCATGCAACACGATCATCCGTGACTCTATCTCCTTAGATCATATATGGCAAGTCGTCCGCTTGCATTTCGGTTTTCTGTCGACCGGCACACATTTCCTCGGTTTTTCTGATATCCGTTGAGAACCTGAAGAATGCCCAGAAGACCTGTACCAGCACTTGACAGCTTTTCATGACGACAATCTCCTTTGCCATGATGGATGCATCTCGCACCATGGTGAAGTTCCTGCAGATGACGAGGAGCTAACTCCATCCTTCAAAAATGTTGTCGTCCTCAGCTGGCTTCAACTAATCCACCCGACGCTGCCTAAAATAGTCACATATCATTATGGTACTGAACTACGTTCTCGTACGTTGGCGTCCATTAGACCAGAAATCTCCCTGGCCCGACCGTCCTTGTTAGATGACATCCGTTCCGGTGAAGATACAACAGTCATGTGAGCCAGTATTTCTAAAAATCAAAAGTGACCTGTCTTTCCACATATAACACCTACTCCTAAACCAAAATATAAATCTTCACAGCGCTTCCAAAAAATCCTGCCCGTTATGTCACCAAGCCGGGCATGCAGACTGCCATTTTCTCAGCGAATGCAGCTACCTCCCCGAACAAGATCATAAATATATGGCCAAGGCGAGACAGATATCTAACATCTTAGACCCCTCTGACGATGATGAGGAAGTGGAAGACCCTACCATTAACTCTTCAGATGACTATGACAAGTCCTCCATCCCCTGCGTATAGAATTCAAGTATGCCAGTCACTTTATTTGGACACATTTTACCGTCACCACACTGTCCGTGCCATAATTGACAGTGGAGCCGCCGGAAACATGATGAGCCTATCGACCGCCAAACATTTCGGTCTACCCATGGGAAAGAGTTCTGTCAGCAAACCAGGCTGAAGGCTCCTCCCCACTCACAGTGCTCGGTGAAGTCAGTTTTATCATGACCCATGACGATCGATAGTTTACCTTCAAATGCCTTGTTGTTGAAGACCTAGATGTTGATGTCCTGGGAGGAACACCTTTAATGGAGCTGAATGACATTTCTGTTCGCCTCGCTAAATGCCACATCATCCTCAACGATGGGTCCATATACCAACATGGTTCATCTGATTTCTCTCCCACTCACCATACAGTTCATTGTGCCCATTTGCAACGTGCCCCTCCACAAACTACAACTGTACGGCCCACTGAGTACATTCAGCTAAACCTCCCTGGCAATTTGTCTGATTCTACATATGCCCTTGAACCTCGCAGTGACTATCAGGCTCACAATCCTTCAACTGAAATATGACCTTCCCCAAATCTCATATCCAGCATATCTGGCAAGATCCGCATTTCCAACTTGACCGATGATCCTCAAATTGTTGGATCTCATGAACACTTTTGTCAAATCAGTCCCATCTTTATGCCTTCAAACATCACCAGTGAGACTAGTACCTCTCACTCATCAAGATTCAACTCAACCTGACGAAAACAGCCCAAGCCTTTACTCTGCCAGTGTCACACTCGACCCAGAAAATTCCTTCCCCCTTGATATGAGACGTAAATTTCAGACCCTTCTCCAAGAGTATGACAATGTCTTCGACCCGAGGCCCAAAGGGTATAATGGTGCGTCTGGTTCAATCCATTCGGTAGTTAACATGAGTCCTGTCCAACCCCCTCAACGTATGGGTCACCAACCTTTATACTCTCACAGCAACCTCACAGAACTACAACACAAGTTTGATGAACTAGAAGATATGGGTGTCTTTGTTAAACTGGAAGATGCAGGAGTCAACGTTGAGTTCCTCAACCCATCTTTCTTCGTGAAAATGTCCAGTGGCGGGTTCCAACTGGCCACAGCATTTGCCGATGTTGGCCGATACAGCAAACCTCAGCCTTCCTAGTTCCTTGATGCCTGACGTCGATTCCACTCTTCGACAAATTGGGAGATGGAAGCACATTATCACGACTGACTTGACTAATGCCTTTTATCAAATCCCCCTATCTAAAAAGTCAATGAAGTACTGCGGTGTTGTGACTCCATTTCATGGTGTTAGGGTCTATGCCTGATCCGCTATGGGTATGCCTGGCTCTGAAACGGCACGAGAAGAACTTACCTGTCGCGCATTTGGAGACCTATTGGGGGAGGGTGTTGTGACCAAACTCACTGATGATCTCGACTGCGGTGGAGCAAGTGTAGACGAACTGCTAACCAACTGGAAATGACTGCCTGATGCACTGTGTGACTTTTGCAGCAGATATCTTAAAGTGTGAGCATCAACTGATCTTGGTCTTGCGTGAGTGCATTACTGACTACACCCGTTTCTCTCTCATTTGTGACGAATGCCATGACACCCTGCGTGATGGTCTGCTTGGACTCATCATTGAACCTCATCTTATGGAGGTGCCACTGGCTGTCATCCAGATTGATCAAGCCTCTGCATTCATGGCTCTCACTAATGACAAGATCCTGCAAGATCACCGCATCTTTCTCGAGCTTGGTCACACCAAAAACCCCAACAAAAACCCTGTTGCCGAGAAAGCCACTCAGGAATTAGAAGCCGAATTACTATGGAAGGTCCAGTTTCTCCTCGTAAGCTTTCCATGGCTCCTGCCCGATTAAACTCACGTATCAGATCTCGCAGTATGTCTGCATGGGAAATGTGGACACAACGTGACCAGTTCACTAACCACCAGATTCCAATCTTGGATCAGAACCTTATCCGAGAGCAGCATGCCCAACGCTCCAGGAACCCTACTTATAGCGAGAAGTCCAAGTCGCCATCAAGAAAACGTTCTGCGACTCCGACAGTTCATGTTGGAGACCTGGTTTTCTTACACTTGGATGGATCCAAGTCTCGAGCATGGGATCATTACCTGGTTGTGTCTGTGGACGGGAACTGGTATGACAGCAAGTTTGCTGGCTCTCAACGCCGACGCTCATTGTATCGTGTACTACAATCTGAATGTTACATGGTAACCACATGGACTACACTTACCATCCCGCATCCGCACAGAGGTTCCTGTGATGATTCTCTCTGCGATGAAGGTGACTCGGAGGAGCTACCTTTTGCTCCCCCCGATCCACCTCACATACCTCCCATCCTCTCTTCTCCAGCTGAATGTTTTCTGCCTCCTCCTCCTGCGGTTCTACCCTCTATGCTTGATCATCCCTGTGATTTCCAGGTTCGACGCCATGGTGTTGACAGCATGGCAACCGTGTCACCACCAATTTGGAGGTCAGGACGTCAACGTTCATGGCCCCAAACACTTGGATGACTAAATTATTGATTGATGAGTGGTTGCATATGTGTCAACGGGGTAGAATAATCCCCAGGCACCTGAATACAGTCTACCCAGTGATGGCGCCTTTCCTCTTAACCTGGCATCATCGGTCTACTACCTTCAGGCACATGTACAGGAAATACTGTTCTGGTTTTCAGGTTTTTTTGTGATGTCCCAGCAATGAAATATTATTTAATGGTTTGACTGAATTTTCTGGTAGTGGGGCAAGTTAGCTAAATATAGCATAACAATTGTGCATTTTGTGAGGAAAGCACCAAATTTGGCACACTAGTTGCCTATCATATTATGAACAGATTTGGATATTGGACCATCTCAAATTCAGCCGCTGATGGCTGTGGCAGCCATTTTCCACTGCCATCAAAAATTTTGAGATGGCCCAATATCCAAATCTGTTCATAATATGATAGGCAACTAGTGTGCCAAATTTGGTGCTTTCCTCACAAAATGCACAATTGTTATGCTAAGTTGCCCCACTATGGTGTTTATTCTCAATAATTTACATTTCTTCTACATCTTGATATATCACATGTGCATGTTGACTCTGTACTAGGTAAGTAATGAGAAATGTTAGTTTGCAAAGTGAAGTTTTTTTTTTTCAAGGAAAGAAAGTGGCCACACCAGTATTCCAGTATTGGTTGTTGTTGTTGTTTTATTGCTTGGGACGTGACGTGACGTCATCTGCTGCCATCCCACGCATGCTGTGCTGTGCTTTTGTCACATATATGATGTTCTTCCTTTTCGCTCTTTGATTGCCATGAGCTCGGTGTGTTTTGCTTGAGCTACCAAGAAAGCTCGATCTGTTCACAGAAACGCATGCTGTGTGTGATCCGATGGATTGAGAACACTATAAGGTCTATCCTCGCTAACTGGCGCTGTCATCGTGTCGGTGTCTGGTGGTTGTGCCATGTCAATTCTGTGGTGATGATAAGTACAACAAGTTTGTCCACCATTAACTTTTCAATGGGGGAATTGACTTTTCAGAAGGCTTGCAAATAATTTACTTTTCAGAATGAAAGGGTTAAAAAAATAACCATCTCCTCCATAACCTCCAGCCACCACCTTCTGCATGGAAATTTGGACTCAAGATTGTTTGGCTTGAAGACAGATTTCACTCCTACGGCACCAGTAAACAATACTTTAGACCTTTGACTCAACACTGTTATGTAAACCTTTTACCACCCAATTCAAGAAACCCGGCTCATTTCACACTACATATAATATATCCTGGGATACAGTGTTGCCTCCGAGATAGTCCAGGTCTTGAGCAGGGTTAAAATGCTCTTGGATATAGGCCCCAAAAATTCCTTCCCCTCGGGGTAGAAAAGTGTAGTGGTGAAAGCTCTGAATTTGTAGATGTAGCCATGGGGTAGAATTGGATTCACTTCCGAGATACCTCCTTAATTTTGCAGTGTTAAAGGGTTAATCGTGAATGTTAAAAAAAAAAGAAAAAGAAGAGAGATCTTGCACATTTTGAAATCCAAATTTATTAGATGCGATTAGAAATAAAATAAAAGCCCATAAATTGTATACAGTGGATCGTGTCTTGAGAGACCCCTGGGATGAGCGACCACTTCTCATTTCCGACTTTCTATTTGATAAATAAATGTATTTTCCTTTGATAACCACATGAAAAGTGCAACCACCCTCCCCCAACAAAGAAAAGAGCAAGATTAAATATATATTTTTTAGCATGATCAACAGTTATGAAATTACAATCAGTGGCAACAAAGTTTGTTCAATTTCATGACCGCAGGTTTTGAAAAACAGCTTCCCCGTCGCCTGGGACGAAGATAAATTGATGCCAAATAACTATTGAGCGTCTCACATTGTTGTTGGCCTGAAGCACCGCAGGGGAGAATCTGACACCCATGGGCATCGATCGACTTGCAAAACTTAGGTGTTTCCTTGGCCACATGGATGACCTACCAGTTTGTTACAAAGGCAATCGGAAGGCCTGGCTGAACGCAGACATATTTACTCAGTGGCTGGACCAACACAACACCAAGATGAATAATGAAAAGAGAGAGAGAGATCCTGTTGTCAGTAGAACACCGTGCTGCTCATCCAACTGTTTCCCTCTAATAATCAAAGTTTTGTTTTCACAAACACAACATTAACCCTACAAACTAGTCATGCTGGCATCATCGAGAATGTGAAACTACAGCACCATAAGAAGTTGCTTAGAAATGCTGTGATCAGCATGGAAGAGTGAGAGACTGAATTTGACTTTTTCCAAAACAGGTGGACCTCTTGGATGCTGAAATGTGCTTGCAAGCTGCCTGGGACCTAGTCACCAAGGACACCATCAAGATATGCTTTGCAAAATACGACATGAGTACAGGTGTCATCCATGACTTATATTCCCAGGATGAACTCGAGGAATGTAATCGCAAGGTTCAACCCCTGCTTGCAGATGTACCATGGGATGCCTGTACATTGACCGTGACAAAGATGTTGGTATATCGCATTCCTTCGGTGATGGCTAAAAGCGGCAAAGTATGCGGTGAAATTCCTATTGTGAATCTGAAGATGTTCACCGGGATGATGAGGTGCTTTCTTCAGCCAGCATAGTCTATGTCTCTTAACAAAAACTGCAATGCAACATCAATGAATCCAAGGACCTTTAGGATGGCTCATGGACAGTCAAAAATGTTGGAGATTATGTCCAAAGCTCTCATATGTGTGCAGCAAGAGCACTGCGCAACCATAAATATTGCAGTGCAGTCAAATATTTCAGATTTTTTGTGGGTCCTGGTCCTGGAGGTGTAATGCAAAAGTGATGATTAAACTTTGTGAAAAGAATGAGAACATGTTTTGAGATAAGTTGTTATTTCAATAATTAATTGTTGTTTCTACATCGATAAACAAGGAAAAAAAAAACATTAAAATGTCATAGCCCTCGTTGTTTTAGTAATTTTTCTGCATGGAGTTAAAGGGCAAGTCCATATTTATTTACAACTGAAATGGCCGCCAGTCTACTAGTCGGCCATCATTGATCAGATCGCAAAATAAAGTTAGGCGCAAGTGTATGCCATCGCGTACTGTGTTTGTGCCACGTTTGAACAAAATCGGACCATGCATGTCCGAGAAATGGTTGGGGACACGTTTAAGTAACAAAATGGCCACCAGTTGGCTATCTTGGATATGATCTCGAAAAAAATGACGGGGATATGTGAGCCATCATTCATTATCTGTGTGCCAAGTTTGAACAACATCGATAAATGCATGTCCGAGAAATGGTTGAGGACGTGTTCGATACGGTTTTTTAAAAATTTTAAACAACTAAAATGGCCACCAGTCTACCAGTCGGCCATCATTGATCAGATTGCAAAATAAAGTTAGGTGCAAGTATATACCGTCGTCTACTGTGCTTGCGCTAAGTTTGAACAAATTAGGACCATGCATGTCTGAGATATGGTTGGGGACACATTTAAGTAACAAAATGGCCCCCAGTCGGCCATATTGGATCTGATCTCAAAAAAAAATAAATGATGTGCCTATGTAATCCATCATTCGTTGTCTGTGTGCCAAGTTTGAACAAGATCGGTAAATGCATGTCCGAGAAATGCTTGAGGACGTGTTCAACATCAGGTGTTTTTTTTACATCTAAAATGGCCGCCAGTTGGTCGAGTTTAACTTATAAGAGTTATTTAATTGTGTATGTTTAGCGCAAGCATATGTAATTCATGTATTTGAAGAGTCGTTCGAGAGTTGTTTCGAAGCTCTTGTTTCCCTGCCCCCAGTGTTCAAGTTTAAGCCCACCCCCGACCCTTCTGCGTATTATGCAACATTCCCTGATGTGATTTGTCTTTGTGTAAATTTCGATAAATGCCAAGAATCCATGTGGCTCAAGCAACCGGAATGGCAACATCCACATAGCCCAAGTGGAAGATCCACACAGGATACAACAGATCCCTCTGAAGGTGGGAGTACCCCGCCTCCCCCATCACACGGCATGACTAATGAGTCCACAGCAGATGGAGGCGGAGGCGACCAATAAAAGGAGCTGACCCCAATTGGGGATCATATAAAGCCATCCATGCAACACTGACACGTTGATCCTCGTTTTGTCATCTTTGGTTGGTTTGTCTTTTGAGAGGGTTCTCTGAGTTCATATATGTAGCACGTAGTTCATATATGGCCAAAAACGATATGTAGCACGATATTTCAAAAATGTATTGGGCCTAATATGTTCTTGTGGATCAGGCATTGCGTGGCGGAGGTATGCCCTCTATCGAGTGCCCTTCTAGTTCAGGTTTTTTTTTTTGGCAAACTCCAGTCGGGCTTTCTTACGTCTCTCTCTCTCAACAGTGTGGTCCTCCTGGGTCTCCTACCAGAGAACCCCCTTTCATTGAGTTGGTGAATGATGGTGCAAGTTGAAACTGCCATACCTTGTGTCTGAAGATCAGCTCGAATCTGTTTGACAGTTGATCGAGGTGCTTTCTCCACCATTAAAACAATCCTTCACTGCAATCCTCGATCAAGTTTTCTCTTTCCGCCATGTCCAGGGAGGTTGGCTACAGTGTCATGAGCCTTAAACTTCCTGATAACATTGCCTACGGTGGACACAGGAACATCAAGGTTTCTGGAAGTGGAATTGTAGCCTTGAGATTGTCCATGTTTGGCTATAATCTTGGGTCTGACCTCCTCAGACAATTCACTGGTTTTCTTTCTTGTCTCCATGCACATTGCGGTCCACACATTGACACAAAACAGCAGAATGACTCCTTTTCTCCATTCAAACTTGTTGAATGAGTGATTTTCCTATTGCAGGCACCTGCAACTCACCACAGGTGAGTTCATTTCCAAAGTAAAGGAGAATCACCTGCTTGAAATCTAATTATTTCAAGCAACTTCTAAAAGGTGCCAATAATATTGTCCGGGTCATTTTCGGATTTCTGTGTGGAATAAGCTGAGATTTAGTAATTTTTTTCGGCTGTTCTTGTTTTGTTCCCCTGCAAGTTCAAGAAATACATATGTGGATACCAAGAGATTTTATAATTTCCACAATTTTCTGGAAGAAATGGTGAATCATTTGAAAAAAGTGAAAGGGTGCCAATATTTTTGGCCATGGCTGTAGCCTTCCTCCCCACTTTGTTGTCTGCTTCCACCTGCAATTAGCACATACCTTGTTCCTTTGTATGGACATCTTCCAAAACCATGCGGTATTTTACGGTTCTGATGTTTGAGAACCATGTCGGTGAAGGCTTTATTGTCCTGCTCCTGTTGAGAATTGCCAAAATGACAGGACGTTTAGAAAATTTGATTTGCTGCCTTGCATAAGTATAAAGAAGTAAAAATGCGCGAATGGGTTTTACTCAGAAGCAAGTCACAATGTATACAAAGTAGGGGAAACACGGGGTTCCTGGTCAAAGGTGCGGAAAAGCTGATGAGTTTTTAATGAGCCACATTTGAATCCACTGTAAAATAATGTGATGGTGTCGTGTTTATACCAACTGCACATTGCAAGCCTTGTGGTTGCTCAGATGTGTGTGTGTGTGTGTGTGTGTGTGTGTGTAAATATTTTCTTTCCATAATATGTTTTGCATTCTCATCCATGTAATGCTTTCAGTTTAAAAACAAATAAAAAAATTGCCGCATTGTATAAAACTGATTAAATGGGTGACATGCTATCGCAAAGGCTCCAATGGATTTCAATTCAGGAAATCCTGATATAATATAGCTCAATGGGGAGTCTTTTTCCAAAAAAGACAAATGCAATTATTGTGCAGCAACTGTAGGGCGGTGCTGCATAATGGAGCATGCTGTCCCCTGCTTGGGGAGGTGAAGTTGTTGCATGCGGTCTGCATTGTGGCCATGGACACGAAAAACCCCACTGTATATTTTTGATAAAGTAGGTCATTGTGTGCCAGTACACCAAACATTTTCCCAGCTTTGCATTTGCTGTGTAAAGGCACCACCTGCCCTGGGTATTGGTATTGGGGTGTGGGGTATGGTGCAGCTATGATAAGTTTAAATGGCCTCCTCCAGTCTTTTTACCTCTGCCACAGAAGGTGGACGGAGGTTATATGTTTTCTCCCCTGTCTATTCATCTGTGAACAGATGGATATCTCAAAAAGTTGTGGACGGATTCAGATGAAATTTGGTGACAAGAACAAGCCGATTCGTTTTTGGTTCAAGTCCGGATCCAGATCCGACCCATCAGGTGGATAGAAAACGTAAACTGTTCAGCTTGGCGGAGGTACGCACTCTACCAAGTGCCGTTCTCGTTTTCCTTGTATTTCTTCAGATGGACTGCCAGGATGGTCTAGACTCTGGAGGTACGCAGACTCATCTCTAAGCTGTCTAGCTTGGGTTTGAATCTCAGCCAAAGCTAAAAATTTAGTTTCACACGCAGGGTGATTCATCAATATGTGTGCCATCCCTCAGATGGACGTTAAACTTGGCATCCAGTCTCGCGCATTGGTTGGTGTACGTTAAAGATTCCACGGTGTCATTCGTGAACAGTAGGTGAGCTATTGCCGGCACCATGGTCAAGTTCCAAATTCCTGTCCTCCATGCTGCTGAGAAGGCAATGGCAAGCCACCAATGTCTAACCCTTGTCAAAAAACAGCTTCAGCATCACCGACGCTCTGTAAAGGGTATGGTACATCAAATTCGAATCGCTCTCCTTGGATAATCTCTGAAATTATTCTCTCAACATTGTAAATGTGAAGAATTTTGGAAAAGATGTGTTCACAACATCGGTACCGAGAGCCATATTTCATCATATTTCATCAACAAGTAATTCAGGACAAATAAATAAAGCACAAGTAAATCATGGGATCTAATGGCATTTCCCACGAAGACTCAAATGATTATTTCGAGTGTAAATTTTTATATTTTTTTTTTGGTCAACGAACATGAATGTTAATGTACAATTTATAGTTGTATTTATTCCCGCACAAAATCGAGCTAACCCAGAATGCTGATGACACAGCTGGGTTGGCATACATGACGTCATTGGTTCAAATCTGGTTGAGGGTAGCAGCAATAAGTACTTTGGATTCTTAGCTTTGGAATCCGAGCTTAGTCTCAGGAGAATTAACATATTACTATCGGATTGTTGGTTTAAAAACAAACAAACAAATGGTTCAATAATGACCTTCACATAGGGGATAATCTACCTCTTTCCCTCCTAGTCTGTTCTGCATGTAATCTCAGTCCACGCAATTGGCTTGTAACCCTAAGGGCAGCTGGTATGGGCACTGAAACGCTACCTATGAAAAGGCAATGCTTCTCAAAATAACCAACTAACTGGAAAGAAAAAAAAATCTGTGAAAATTGGATTAGCAGAATGACTAATGTCCTACAAAATCTCTCTCTCTCTCTCTCTCTCTTCTCTCTTCTCTCTTCTCTCTTCTCTCTTCTCTCTTCTCTCTTCTCTCTTCTCTCTTCTCTCTTCTCTCTTCTCTCTTCTCTCTTCTCTCTTCTCTCTTCTCTCTTCTCTCTTCTCTCTTCTAAGGGTCTTATCTAGGAATTTTTGCCTTGCTGTCTCATTGCAACCCAAACATGGCAAGGATGTGGTTTTAATTTTTTTTTTTTTAATTTTTACATTAATGATCTGCATGGGTTTTGTCACAATATGAAATACAGGTTTAAGAGTTGATATAAAATCCCAAATGAACTCCAATCGACATCTATATACAAAGGGGTAAGTGTATCTATGTGCAGCCACTAACTGAACCTTATTTCACATAATAAATAAACAGCGTTTATCCGTGTTGTTTGTGTTCCTGTTAGACAATTAGAGCATCTCTGATCTTCTATTTATAATTAATCTATAATAATAATAAATGTCAATGTGTCAGTCAGTCCGTCCGTCAATGTGTCTCCTCCGTTACTCCAAAACCATGAAACCCAATGGCCTGAAACTTTGCATGCATACCAAGGGAACTCCAAGGTAGTGCAGGAATTAAAAGTGGGTGTTTGAGTTAATTAAAACACCTATTTTGAAGATAATTAACGGCCGTTTTACTTGCAAAATCGAAAATTTTTCAAGTACATTGGTTAGTCGATTTTGTTATGCTGTCTGTCTGTCTATCTGTCTGTTTGTGGTCAACAGGTCGCAATTTTAAACCGATCTTCACGAAACTTCACCACGTGGTAGAGATTGTTATAAGGAAGAAGTCTATTGTTTTTGAGGTCAATAGGTCAAAAGGTCAACATAGGCCCAAGGTCAACAACGAAGGTGAGATTTCTGAAATCCAAAAATTTTCATCCGATCGAATTGAAATTTGAAGAGGATTTATATTTCAGGTCACTGAATTCAACCAACCAATTGTTTTTCAGGTCAACATGGACCAAAATGTCAACATAGTCCCAAGGTCAACAACTTAGCTGAGATTTCTAAATTCCTCAATTTTCATCCGATTGACTTGAAATTTGAAGATGATTTATATTTCAGGTCACTGAATTCAACCAACTAGTTATTTTTGATGTCAACATCGACCAAAAGGTCAACATAGGCCAAAGGTCAACAACTTAGGTGAGATTTCTAAATTCCTCAATTTTCATCCGATTGACTTGAAATTTGAAGAGGATTTATATTTCAGGTCACTGAATTCAACCAACCAATTGTTTTTCAGGTCAACATAGGCCAAAAGAGCAACATAGGCCAAATTCGAAAATTGACAATTTTCATCCAATTCACTTGAAATTTGAAGAGGAGTTGCATATTTGGTCATTGTATTCAACCACCAATTATTTTTGAGGTCAAATTTGTTTTTTGGATTTTGCAAGTATCGTGCACTGCACAACATCTTTTTGTTTAATTATCCTTTATCAAGGTTTCATCCTTGGTCAGCCCCTTGCTCAGCCTGCTCTCCCTCACAAGGGTCTTAATTCACCATTTTTTGGCCTGCTCAACAGTGCTTTGATTTGGAACAGAGAACATTGGTTTCTTAACAATAAAGTGCTCAAATTTTTTTTCTTCACTTTCCTCATTCATACCATTGAATGCCTCTTGTTCCTACCTACAAATCGCTTCATACATTGCTTTTGTAAGTGCTATAGTTTTCAAATTAGTAGCTTGGAGTGATTTTATGTATGAAATGATGCGATTTTTCCACGATGACCTCTCATGGACAAATTAAAGTATATAATCAAAATATGATTCGGTTTTGAGGATTGGATAACGTGAACTAAATCACTGTTGAAACCTGGAGTGAAATCTGAAAATTTTAATAAAACGGCAATCATTTTGTTTTTGCGGGTGTATCCCATTACCAATCAGCTTCCTATCACTTGCCAAGCCAGCTGTGCATTATCAACTGTCATTGGCGTGCTTGCTTGAGTGCTTAAGCCACTTGATGAGCGTTCTACAAGCTGCTTGGTTGTTCATTTTCACGCCATAGCGATGCCGGATGCCATAGTACCCCCAATGTCCCTCTGCAAAACACAACTAAAAATACATTGATCGACATACGAAGTGCAGGCCACACTCGCCTCCTTGCACCCCATGGCGTCGTGCGGTGCCTCGTGCAGTGCCTTGCATTGAGATGATGTGGATTTTGTTTTGTTTTTACACAACATCACATTGTTTCACCTTTTCGTGTGATCTGCTTTTATTATACCAGGCGTCACTTCGACATCGATATATTTTTTAAAAAAACAAGAAAAAGAGCAATCAGAGATCGTAGACCCTCACCAGGACTGCTTTTGTGTGGTATATTTTGTATGGCGTTTGTGTACTGGTGTGTTACTTAATTCATAGGAGACATAATTAGAACTGGCAGCGATGACCGGGTACCAAGATGTCCCGTTTTGATGCAACCCCACTTTGATCGGACACCAGACCCTGACCCATGACGTTTTTTAATTATTATTCAATTGAATTTGGAATGGGATTAAAATAAATTAAGTTCAAATCAAATGGAAGACCAAATAGGTACAGTCCTGCATTGGAGTCTATCAGGAACCCAAACAAGCAAAAACCAAAGACAAGCCGGTAGGTGACATGGGTGGTCGCTATGTAATTGCATACTAGTCATACAGTTTTTGACGGATCGGGCTGAAATTTTTTGACAAAGAGGTTGATTATAGTGCGCATAAAAGCGTGGAAGCGATTTTTGATTTCGAAAAAATTTTTTTGGCGATTTTTTCAAATATTTCAAAGTCCATTGTGAGGCAATGGTGACGTCCATAGCAACGGTTCTCAAAAGCATAAACTAGATCCTGGTATGAACCTACCAGTCAAGTTTCATCAAAATCGGTTGACTCCTCTGCTCCAGAGCTGTCCATTACGTACAAACATACAGACAGACGGAAAAAGTGAAATAAGGGTACTCTAGCGACCACCAATAAGCCGGTAGGCGACATGGGTGGTCGCTACATAATTGCATACAAGTCATACAGTTTTGACGGATCGGGCTGAAAATTTTTGACAAAGAGGTTGATTATAGTGCGCATAAAAGCCTGGAAGCCGATTTTTATTTTCGAAAAATATATTTTTTAGGATTTTCCAAAAATTTCAAAGTCCCGTTGCTAGGCGATGGTGGTGTCCATAGCAACGGTGCTCAAAAGCATACAACTAGATCCTGGTATGAACCTATCTGTCAAGTTCATCAAAATCGTTGACTCCTCTGGCCTCCAGAGCTGTCCATTACATACAGACATACAAACAAACAAACAACAAACATACATACAGACAGACGGGAAAAGTGAAAATAAGGGTACTCCAGCGACCACCAACAAGCCGGTAGGCGACATGGGTGGTTGCTACATAATCGCATACTAGTCATACAGTTTTTGACAGATCTGGCTGAATTTTTTGACAAAGAGGTTGATTATAGTAGGCATAAAAGCTTGGAAGCTGATTTTTGTTTTCGAAAAAATTAATTTTTTATGATTTTTCAAAAAATTTCAAAGTCCCGTTGCTAGGCAACGGTGGTGTCCATAGCAACAGTGCTCAAAATCATAGAACTAGATCCTGGTATGAACCTACTGTCAAGTTTCATCAAAATCGGTTTACTCCTCTGGCCTCCAGAGCTGTCCATTACATAGAGACATACAGACATACAAACAAACATACATACAAGTCGGTAGGCGACATGGGTGGTCGCGACATAATTGCATACTAGTCATATAGTTTTTGACGGATCTGGCTGAAAATTTTGACAAAGAGGTTGATTATAGTGCGCATAAAAGCCTGGAAGCCGATTTTTGATTTTCGAAAAAATAATTTTTTTAGGATTTTTCAAAAAATTCAAAGTCCCGTTGCTAGGCCACGGTGGTGTCCATAGCAACGGTGCTCAAAAGCATAAACTAGATCCTGGTATGAACCTACCTGTCAAGTTTCATCAAAATCGGTTGACTCCTCTGGCCTCCAGAGCTGTCCATTACATACAGACATACAAACAAACAACATAAACATACAGACAGACGGAAAAAGTGAAAATAAGGGTACTCTAGCGACCACCCACCATACAACATACGACAGACGAAAAGTGAAAAAAAGGGTACTCTAGCGCCACCCAACATACAAACATACAGACAGACGAAAAAGTGAAAATAAGGGTACTCTAGCGACCACCCAACACACAAACATACAGACAGACGGAAAAACTGAGAATAAGGGTAGTCTAGCGACCACCCAACAAGCCGGTAGGCGACATGGGTATCGCTAGACTAAGGCGAATTTGAAATATGTACATAAGAGAACACATCAGATTGCATTTTTGCCGTTCGTTTTCCATATAGGAACATGACGAGCAACTGTCCATTCATCATTTGTGTTCGATTCCCTAACCTACGTTAAGGCCCTGTCACACCTTGACGATTTAGCCAATGTATGCCTGACGTATGCAAATTGGGCTAAAACGCCGGCACACGTCGTATACGTTATGGGTAAGTTTGTATACGTTAAGCACGCGGCATACGTCGTAGAACGCTGGCATACGTCGTAGTACGCTGGCAAACGTCGTAGTTCGCCGAGCTGTTAGACAAATTTCCATGCTTGAAATTTCCTGACGTATGCCAGCGTATGACTCACACGTTCCGCATAATGCTGGCCATAATTTGTAGGCACGTTACGCGATCGTTGACACACGTCGACACACGTTACTTGTAAGTTACTCATAAGTCGAAACACGTCGAGGTAATGTTTAGCGTACCCGAAACTTATTTCTAACCTATGAGTAACGTGTTGTAGGCACGTACGCGATCGTTGACACACGTCGACACACGTTACTTGTACGTTCCTCATAAGTCGAAACACATCAATGTAATGGTTAGCGTCAGTGTTCCAGATCCCTGGTTTTTTTTTTTCTTCGGTATGACGGTGATGTTGACACTTCGATTTCTAGTGCGGTTATAATATAATCTAATTAATAGGCTGCCGCTCAACGATTTAAATCATAACCGCACTAGAAATCGAAGTGTCAACATCACCGTCATACCGAAGAAAAAAAAACAAAAAACAGGGAGTCTGGAACACTGACGCTAACCATTACCTCGACGTGTTTCAACTTATGAGTAACGTACAAGTAACGTATGTCGACGTGTGTCAACGATTGCGTAACGTGCCTACAATTTATGCCAGCGTATGCGGAATGTGTGTCATACGAAAAGTACGTCGAGAAATTTTCAACATGCTGAAAATTTCTCGACGTACTCGGCGTATGAAGACGTATGCCAGCATACTACGACGTATGCCAGCATACTACGATGAATGCCAGCGTGCTATTACGTATACAAAACTTACCCATAACGTATTCGATGTGTGCCAGCTTGGTTCGGCAAATTTTTCATACGTCGGCATACGCTGGCTAAAACATCAAGGTGTGACACAGCGGCTTCACACTTCGATGTCTAGTGCGGTTATGATTTGAATCGTCGAGCCGCAGCCTATGAATAGCCTACGCCACGTGATCGTCGGCGATATGCTGCCGCGCGCTATGCATAAGTTAGACTATCGTTGGGCATAGGTTGTGAACGCCGACAACACGCTCAGCATTCGTTGGTATAAGTTATCTATATGTGATTAAAACGTTCTGTGTACGTTACTAATAAGTTATGCATACATCCAACACGTTATTATAGCCCAAACAAAAAAAAACATCAATAGTTCAGCGTACGCCAGCTTTTTACATACATTTTGAGACCTTGCCATACGCTGGCTAAAACGTCAAGGTGTGACAGCCCCTTTAGGGAATCCCAATGCGAACGTTGGGTGAAAGCATATAGTAATATAATTGCATACGTCATCAGTTTTTGACGGATCGGGCTGAAAATTTTTGACAAAGAGGTTGATTATATTGCGCATAAAAGCCTGGAAGCCGATTTTGATTTTCAAAAAAATTAATTTTTCAGGATTTTTCAAAAATTTCAAAGTCCGTTGCTAGGCAACGGTGGTGTCCATAGCAACGGTGCTCAAAAGCATAGAACTAGATCCTGGTATGAACCTACCTGTCAAGTTTCATCTGGCCTCCAGAGCTGTCCATTACATACAGACATACAGACATACAAACAAACATACATACAAGCCGGTAGGCGACATGGTGGTCGCGACATAATTGCATACTAGTCATACAGTTTTTGACGGATCGGGCTGAAATTTTTTGTCAAAGAGATTGATTATAGTGCGCATAAAATCCTGGAAGCCGATTTTTGATTTTCGAAAAAATTAATTTTTCAGGATTTTTCAAAAATTTCAAAGTCCCGTTGCTAGGCAACGGTGGTGTCCATAACAACGGTGCTCAAAAGCATAGAACTAGATCCTGGTATGAACCTACCTGTCAAGTTTCATCAAAATCGGTTGACTCCTCTGGCCTCCAGAGCTGTCCATTACATATTATACAGACAGACGGAAAACCTGAGAATTACGGTAGTCTAGTGACCACCCAACAGACATACACACAGCCGGAAAACCTGAGACTAAGGGTAGTCTAGCGACCACCCAATAAAGTCATCAGAGGAACCTGGTTAGGATTTGCATTTCAGAAATATGATTTCGACTTTGAGGATCAGATCTCGTGGACTAAAATAAGTGTTGACATTGGGAGTGAAAACTGAAAATGTTAAGAAATTAAGGATGTTTTTGTTTTTGCGGGTATGCCACATAATCAATCAGATCGCTATCCCTTGCTAAGCCAGCAGTTCCTTTTCAACTGTTTCATTGGAGTGCTTGCTTGAATGCTGAAGCCACTTGGTGAGTGCTCTACAAGCTGCTTGGTTGTTCGTTTGCAAGCCATGGCAATACACTGCAAGAGTACCCGCACTGTCACTCTGCTCTGCCCCTCTGCAAAACACAACCAACAATACATCCATCGACATACAAATTTCAGACTCCACCTGTCTGCGTTGCGCCGCGGTGTCATTCTGGTGGTGTGGCAAAGGAGATTGACCATGCGCTCATTGCTGGTCGCTGGAGGATGATTGAGAATGGCAGGGTCGACCGGAGTCCAGAGTGCTAGGTTCCTCAATACTGACCACAGGCTTGGAGCAACTCTGAAGTTGTAGTTTAAATCCAGGAGGATGGTACCATCCCAGCCGAGGTTGGATATTGGCAAGCTCAAGGATGAGAGGGTCGCTGAGGAGCTTGCACACAGGATAAGTGAGGATTTGGGGGGTCTGGTGCTTTGAGTAATCCTGAAGAGTTGTGGAGTGCCTTCAAGACTACCATCATTGATGTTGCTGCTGTATGTCTTGGAACCCAGCGTCAGGCGAAGAAGAACATTGTCTCTCAAGGGACACTGGATACCATTGACCAGAGTCACAGGGCCAGGCTGAATGGCAGAGCTGAGCTGTTCAGGGAGTTGAAGCGTAAAACTGCACTTGCGCTAAAGGTGGACAAGGAGGCCTATGTGCGAGAAATCTGTGAGGGGGTAGAGTATCACCTGTGGTTAAGTGATTCTCATCCTACTTACAGGGGAATTTGTGCATTACGTTCCTCCAAGCCCATCCCTCGGTGTACTGCAGTTCGAGCGTGGATGGTCGGCTCTTGACAGAGGAATCCGAAGTGAAGACCTGCTGGGCCAGTTACTTTGAGCGGCTGTACCAGGCTGATCCACCAGCTTTTGAGTTGGACAGGAGGGATATAGCTATCCCTATTGCTGACCCTCCAATCAACTGAGAACTTCCTCCATTTGTAAAAACAGCTGCAGTGAACCTGTTGAAAAGGGATAAAGTTCCTGGGATCTGTGGCATCCATGCTGAACTTCTCAAGGCTGGTGGAAATGCTGCACTCGTGTCATTGCATACAGTTCTGTGCTCTGCCTGGAACACAGGCATCATCCCAACTGACTGGAAGAGGGGCCTTGTTGTCCCTCTCTGGAAAGGGAAGGGTGATCGTCAAGACTGCAACAACTACCGAGGGGTGATACTGCTCGCAGTGCAGGGCAAGGTCTTTGCTCGGATAATTATTGATGGGGTTCAACACTATCTGCTTGAGCACCAGCGCCTAGAGCAGTCAGGCTTTACACCAAAGAGGTCAACGATTGACCATTTCCTTGCTCTTTGGGTCCTCGCTGAACGCAGACAAGAGTTTTCTGCAGGGAGTGTTCACAGCCTATGTTGATCTCCACAAAGCATTTGAATCAGTGAACCAGGATGCCCTCTGGATGATTCTTGGTCTTCGCGGGGTGCCACAAAAACTGATCAATGTGATTTCTGAACTATACTCTGGAACTGAGAGTGATGTGAAGTGTGGTGGTTCCATCTCCGACTTGTTTCTCATTCTCAATGGAGTTCGTCATGGGTGTGTACTGACCCCCACACTTTTCAGCACTTGTGTGGACTGGATCTGGGGAGGATGTTGGAGAGATCAAGGTGCGGTGGTGCATCGATTGGGAATGTCGAGATCTCTGACCTTGATTTGGCAGATGATGCAGTCATCTTTGCGGAGACTCTGGATATCCTTTTGGGGGCCCTCGAGGTACTGGATGAAAAGTTGGAGCCACTGGGATTTCGGGTTTCCTGGGTCAAAATTAAGATCCAGGCTTTCAATGACATCTTGGATGCTGCTATCTTGTCTCTACGTGTGTGTTGGCAAAATAAAAAATATTATGGTTAACAAAAGTGCAGGCATATGTTTGAGTTTTCTCATAATTTACACAATTTATTTCTCATTGGTTGACTTATGTTGATTCAAAAATGTCTTTTGAATTGATTGTACAAGTAGGGTGACCACAATGTCTTGTTACCAATTGTAAAAATTGACATTGTCTTTTATCATATCATCTGACAACACTGAAGAATTCTGCACTCTTCTGTGTTGTCAGATGACACAAGCCTTAAGCATCCGTTGGATCCGTTTGTGCTCCATCATTGTCATTCCAGAGAATAATTTTGCACCACGTTCTGGGTGGGACATTTTCCGGAGCATTTGTGGGGTGATACGATCAAAAAGCAAGTCTCACTGCTTGTTTAAGGTCATCAGTGGTATTCACTGAATCTGAAAAAAGGGAAACAAATTACCACTCTGCACACAAAGGCAATGTCACAATTATTACAAGGGGGCGACAAGACATTATGGCCACCTCCAGTTGGTAAATGGATACAGTAGTTAAATTTGTGTCATTTGTTCAAGTGAGCTTTCAGACATCGCAGAGAAAAAGCTAAGGTGACAGGTTTCATTGAATATGGAATTGCAGATAAGGAAATAGCCAAGTGTCTTGCCTGAGTGGCTGCAAAATTGAAGAGAAACATACAAACGAAAGTCTCCATGCAATGGAAATACAAAGATGGACATGCATCGACTAGGTGCCTTTGGCATCGAGATCAGGTGGGGGCATGCAATAGAGGGGAATTCAGTGGCAGCTGCGACCTGCAGAGCTCAGCTGCGTGCCTGGATCGCCTTGCGAGGCTGCGACCATGTTGCAGATCTTGACGTCCGGCACCATTTTGATGGTTCGTTGAGCAAGAACATCTTGGCGTGAACACGATCCGCCCTAGCAGTCCGTAAAGAGAAGGCCGGGGGTGTGTGCTGTACGTGGCTCGAACGCGCCGATAATGACAACCTGGTATCAGCAGCTTTGTCGATGGTACGGTCGAAGATTAATGGCAGTCAATGAGGACAAATGAAGTACGCCTAGACGTGGACGAGGAGCGGCGTTCACGGTTTGCAGCGGGATAACACCAGGGAAGCGCTCTCAATCAACACAATATATCTGGAAAGATTGTTACATTAGTGCAGAATCAATGAAGCCTGTTTGTGTATTAATTTTGATTCCATGTCCTTGGCACTTCAATTGTTTTCAGGTCTTCATGAAAAGCATGTCGACAAAGCCCACGGGACAATGCTGTATGCTATTTTTTTTTTTTTAAGGATTGGGATAGTTAGTACACATGAACTTGGAATATTCCTTCCTAACCCACATGTATACATGTCTTGCGTACACTGCAGAGCAGCACTTGCTTGATAAATTGTGTTCTTTTGTGACATGGTACACGACGTTACGTAACTGGCTTTGATGAAACACTATACGGAGAGGCGTGAGGGCCGATACCTGCAGAACAATGCACTTTGTCATCTTTTCTGTTTCTATTGTTGTTGGTCCTTAGTTTTTGGATAACTGGCATATAAGACCCGTCACTTCGCTGATGAGTTTAAAAGACAGCAAGTCGTACTTCACAACCACATTGCATGTCTGTCTGTGAATCTCAATGAGGATGTAAAATGGAGTGAAACATGCGGAAAAATATATTTTTTTACAACACTTAGTTGTTGCTGCTGTTGTAGTGGCTGTGGTTGTGGTTGTCGTGGTTGTCTGTGTTCTATTATACATTTTTCTCTTACTTCAAGAAGCATTACTATGTATAATTTTGTGTGCTCCTTTGATGTCCATCACGCTTTATTACCTCCACCATCGAACGTTATGTTTTCACGCCTGTATGTCTGTCCGTCTTTGTCTGTCTGTCTGTCTGTGAGCACTATATCTCAAAGAGTTATGTATGGAGTCGGACAAAACTTGGTGGACAGGTTGGGTGTATGACGAGGACAAATTGATGAGATTTTGGTGAAGATCCGGAACCAGATCCGGCCTATCGATGGAATACAAAACGTAAACTGTTCAGCCTGGCAGAGGTATGCGCTCCACAAAGTGATGTTCTAGTTCTAAGTGGTTCCTGCTGTTGTAGAATAATAACAAGGGCACCGTTGGAAAGTTTATCCAAACTGCTACGTTAAGTTCCAAATCCAGCGAGAAGGCAATCTTATGCTTAAAACAAACACGATGTTTACCAACATTGGAATATTTCATCCAAGTAAATAGATCATAATTTTCTTTCCAATGGCACCATTTCTAATTCACTTACAGATTTCACGTGAGCAAGGGCAGGTTAAAAGTTCCCCAGTTCATCGAATTGAGTCGTTGAAAACGCCCACAGAACATGGCACGTAAGGCCTCGTTAGCATTCGTATGTCATTTTGAAAATCCCTCATTGAATGTGAAAAAATTGTTCTGTCTCTGTCAAGGGTCTCAGAGTTGGCCTTGAAGATGGGAGAAGGGGAGGTTGAGGTTGTAAAGAAGGGAGTGTGTTGGTGAAGTGAAGGTTTGAAAGTACATCAATGGTGACATTGGAGAAAGAAGAAAGAGCAGAGATTCCAAGGCTTGAGGGCAGGTCGTTAACAACACCAAATTGAAGTGAAATAACAACGAGAGAATGTTGGTGGGATTTCATTATTAGCAAAATCATTGGGGCGGTAAGGGATGCTGGGTTATTAATTTACAACCGTTTATTCGATTTACATTCGGGTGTAACCGTCACTAACACTTTGTACCAAACCTTTGTAGATTTCAGGCTCTAATATTGCTCCAATTCTCCTTCAGAGCAAATGGAAGCTCAATAGTGAGTGGATCATGGTTTGTTGACGTGGGCGTTTGGGCTGGTCATTGAGCATTTTCAATGTCATCAAATGGATTCATGTTTTTTTTTAGCAAGATGTATGACAAACGCTGGGATAAGAGGCATCACAATCACGACAAACCCACGGATTTATAAATCTCTCGCTATCTCATGTGGCAACCAGACTTGGTGGCGTAATGATGAGGTCGGCAGTTCGAACAAGACCCTTACCGAGAGACGAGCATATAAACTATTTAATTGAGCTTAAATTGACAATTTAAGAGATACAGTGACTGTTTAGGTCAATCTAAAAATGTGCAACACACCAGTTTACTCTTGGGAAGATACAGCTGTGAGTGTGGTCTATGGTACAACGTCGGTGCATCGTGGGACATGAGAACTTGGTGTTCAGGATGCTGAAAGGATTTACGTGTCCGGTGAGAATCACAAACAAACCAAGAGTCCAAGCACAGTATCTGTTGTCCAATATTTGGACACTTTCCAGGCAATTAAGATAGGAATCATAAGTTACCTGACAACCCACTGTCACATCTCTGAATAAGTAACGAGAATGAAGGCTGTTCATCTTATTTTACGAAAAGGAGCTGTGTGTGTGTGTGTGTGTGTGTATGTGTGTGTGTGTTTTTTCTGGGCTGAAAGGATCGAAACCTCTCGGAAGAACAGTGTCCAGCTCATGATCCATGTGGTCAGGAAAATGTGTACGTGTGTGTGTGTGTGTGTGTGTGTTACCTCTGCCACTGAAGGTGAAGGAGGTTATGTTTTCACCCCTTTATGCTTGTTTGTTTGTTTATGTACAGAATATCTCAAAAAGTTGTGGACGGATTCGGACGAAACTCTGACTGGATCAGGCATTACGTGGCGGGGGATATGCACTCCACCGAGTGCCCTTCTCGTTTGTTTTTGTGTTTGAGTGTTAGTATGAGTGTGTTTGTATGTATGAGTGTGTGTGTGGGTGTTGTGTGCGTTTGTTTTTTGTTTGGATGTGTGTTTGTGTGTATGTGTGTATGTTTTTATTCATATTTTTTTTGTGTGTGTAACAGAATTGATAGGTACGGTTGGTGTGTGAAAACAACGAGGTGTGTTTGTGTGTGTGTGTGTGTGTGCACCATGCTTTAATCAAAAGAGTTCTTACTGTCGTAGAATATACAAAAATATATGAAGACCACAAGGGGAAAACCAGAGATGTCACTTTTTATAAATTTCAGGGTTATTGCACCTCCAATAGTTGGCAACACAAGGTTCCTCTCACAATATTACTTTAACAAATAACCAGGGGTGTCACATAATTTATATGGTATAAAGTTTAGCCGTGCAATGAAAAACAAGTGTTGTCAAAGCTGAACAAGTAGAAACCCAGAGTTGTCAGTACTTTACTCCTGGTTATTCCCTTTCATTCATGTTAACTGTTCCACCATAATATTCAGAGTTGAGAACTAAAAAATGAAAGGTTGTAAAACTTTCACAGCATAAACTCTGAGCACTACAATAGCCATTTTGGTTATATCATGGGCTCGGTAGTTGGTGCATATCGTGGTTCAAGCCTGGTCAAACCTTTATTGTGACTTTTAGGGACCCACGCCATGGCTTAATGGTTAGCGCGTCTGAGTACCCATCCTCATTCGATGTACCACCGCCCAATCAACCTGCTTAGGTATATGAGGGAGTCACATGAGGTGACTTCGGCTATCGCGGGGGTGTTTATCCTTGGTTTCCTCCCGGTTTTCCATCATATTAAGTAGTACGGAGTAAGAAATGGAGAATCCGTCGTCATATAACGAAATACCCTTGAGTATGGCGTTGAACACCAATCAAACAAAAAACAATGACCGTTTAATGTTGAAAAAATAATCTGTGATCACCAAAGTCATGTAATGA
>CM068960.1:37254389-37259389 GCA_035128595.1 Eptatretus atami | reverse complement strand
ACACCCACAGCACAGCACAAATACGACACCCACACCACAGCACAATACGGACACCACACCACAGCACAAATACAACAACCACCAGCACAAGCACAAATACGACACCCACAGCCCAGCACAAATACAAAACACCACAGCCACAGCACAAAATACGACACCACACCACAGCACAAAATACGACACCACACCACAGCACAAATACAACACCACAGCACAGCACAAATACGACACCACACCACAGCACAAATTACGACACCACAGCACAGCACAGCACAAACATTGACAGCGACACAAACACCACAGCCACAGGCACAAATACGACACCAACACCACAGCACAAATACGACAACACACCACAGCACAGCACAAACATACACGACACCACACCACAGCACAAAACATGACACGACACCACACCACAGCACCATACGACAACACAACCCACCAGCACAGCACAAAACATGACACGACACCACACCACACCACAAATACGACACCACAGCAACAGCACAAATACGGACACCACACCACACCACAGCACAAATACGACAAAACACCACAGCACAGCACAAACATGACACGGGAACACCACACCACACCACAAATACGACACCACACCACAGCAAAATACGACACCCACCACCACACCACAGCCAATACGACCACCACACCAACACCACAGCCACAAATTACGAACACCATCAGCACCAGCCACAGCACAAACATTGACACGACACACACCACAGCACACACAAATTACGACACCACACCACAGCACAAATACGACAACACACCACAGCACAGCAACAAACATGACACGACCACCACCACCACAGCACAAATAGACACCACACCACAGCACAAACACGACAACCCACACCACAGCACAAACACGAACACCACACCACAGCACAGCACAAACATGACACGACACGACACAACACCACAGCACAAATAACGACACCACACACACCACAGGCACAAACACGGACACCACACAACAGCACAGCACAAACATGACACGACACGACACCACAGCCACAAATACGACACCACCACCAACAGCAACAAACATGAACGACACAACACCCAACAGCACAAAATACGACACCACACCACAGCACAGCACAAATACGACACCACACCACAGCACAAATACGAACCACAGCACAGCACCAGCACAAACCATTTGGACACAACACAAACACCACAGCACAGCACAAAATACGACACCACACCACAGCACAAATACGACACCACAGCACAGACAGCACAAACATGACACGACACCCCACACCACAGCACAGCACAAATTACGACACCACACCACCGCACAAACATGACACGACACACACCACAGCACAATACGACACCCACACCACAAGCACAAAACATGACACGACACAACACCACGCAGCACACACCAACACCACACCACAGCACAGCACAAACATGAACGACACAAACACCACAGCACAAATACGACACCACACCACAGCACAGCACAGGACATGACACGACACAACACCACAGCACAAAACACAACACCACAGCACAGCACAAATACGACAACCACACCACACCAACCAGCACAATACGACACACACCCACAGCACAAATTACGACACCAACAGCACCAGCCAGCCAAACATTGACACGACACGACACAACACCACAGCACCAGCACAAATACGACACCACACCACAGCACAAATACGAACCACAGCACAGCACAGGCACAACACATGACACGACCACCCACCCACAGCCACAGCACAAATACGACACCACCACCACACCACAGCACAACATGGCACGACACGACACCCCACAGCACAAAACGACACCACACCACAGCACAAAC
This sequence comes from Eptatretus atami, assembly GCA_035128595.1. NCBI lineage: Eukaryota > Metazoa > Chordata > Myxini > Myxiniformes > Myxinidae > Eptatretus > Eptatretus atami. Next base: position 37,257,525 of record CM068960.1, on the reverse strand, counting down.
ATGACACGACACAACACCACAAACATGACACGGACAAACACCAACGCACCAACACGAACACCACACCACAGCCACAGCACAAACATTGACACGAACACAAACACCACAGCAACAATACGCCACACCACACCACCAGCACAGCCACAATACGACACCACACCACAGCACAAATAACGACACCACAGCCACAGCACGCACAAACATGACACGACACAACACCACAGCACAGCCACAAATTACGACACCACACCCACTGCCATCAAATACGGACACCACAGCACAGCACAGCACAAACATGACCGACACCACACCACAGCACAGCACAAATACGACCACCACACCACAGCACAAGCACAAACATGACACGACACGACACCACAGCACAAATAGACACCACACCACAGCACAAAACATGACACGACACAACACCACGGCCACAAACACAACCACACGGCACAACACAACACCACACCACAGCACAGCACAAACATGACACGACACAACACCACAGCACAAATAACACACCACACCACAGGCATCCAGAACAAATACGACACCACACACTGCACAAAATACGACACCACAGCACAGCACAGCAACAAACCCATTTTGGGGGAACACGGGGGACACAAACACCACAGGCACAACACAACACCACACCACAGCACAGCACAGACATGACACGACACACACCACAGCACAAAACACAACACCACACCACAGCACAAATACGACCACCACACCACACCACAGCAACAAAATACGACACACACCACAGCCACAGCACAAATAACGACACCACACCACAAGCACAAATACGACACCACAGCACCAGCACAAAACATGACACGGACACAACACCACAGCACAGCACAAATAACGAACCACCCACACCACAGCACAAATACGACAACACACACAGCACAGCACAAACATGACACGACACCACACACAGCACAAATACGACACCACACCACAGCACAAATTACGGACACCACACCACAGCACAGCAAAAATACGACACCACACCACAGCAACAAATCGACCACCACAGCACAGCACAGCACAAACATTTGACAACGACACAACACCACAGCACAGCACCAAATACGGACACCACACCACAGCACAAATACGACAAAACAACACAGCAACAGGCACAAATACGACACCACACACAGCAAAACATACGACAAACACACCACAGCACAGCACAAACATATGACACGACACCACACGTCGGATGTCACCAGCACAAATACGACACCACACCACAGCACAGCACAAACATGGACACGGGACACAACTCCAACAGCACAAATACGAGCACCACAACCACAGCACAGACACAAAATACGACCACCACACCACAGCAACAAACACGACACCACACCACAGCCACAGCATCAAACATGACACGGACACCACAACCACAGCACCAAATACGACACCACACCACATGGCACAGCACAAAAACATGACACACACGACACAACACCACAGCAAAATTACGGAACCACCACCACCACACCACAGCACAAACACGACACAACACCACAGCACAGCACAAATACGACACCACACCACAGCACAAATACGACACACACAGCACAGCACAGCACAAAACATGCACACGACACCACACCACAGCACAGCACAAATACGACACCACACCACAGCTACTAATACAGGATCTACGACACGACCTACATGCACAAATACGAACACCACACCCACAGCACAAACATGACACGACACAACACCACGGCACAAACACCAACACCACACCCACACACATCTCACAATAACAATGACACGAACAACACCACAGCACAAATACGGACACCGCCCACCACAGCACAGCACAATTACGACACCACCACCACAGCACAGCACAAGACATGACACGACACGACACAACAGCATCAGCACAAATATCGACACCACACCACTGCACAAAATACGGACATCCACAGCACAGCACAGCCACAAACATGAACACGACACCACACCACAGCACAGCACAAATACGACACCACACCATGGGACACCACCACCACAGCACAGCACAAACAATGACACGACACAACACCACAGCACAAACACCGACACCACACCACAGCACAGCACAAACACGACACCACACCACAAACATAACACGACACAACACCACAGCACCAAATACGACACCAACACCATACCACACACAAACACGACACCAACACCACAGCCACCAGGCACAAAACATGACACGACACGGCACACCACCAGCACAAATACTTACACACACCACAGCACCAAACATGACACCACACCACAGCACAGCACAAGCATGACCACCACAGCACAGCACAAACACAAACACCACACCACAGCACAAAATTGACACCACACCCAGCCACAGCACAAACATGACACCACACCACAGCACAGCCACAAGCATGACACCAACACCCACAGCACAGCACGGACACCACAGCACAAACCACGACATGACATGACACCACAGCACAAACATGGACACGACATACACCACTGCACGACCACAGCCACAAACACAGCACGACCAGCAGACAACAAATGGTGTCCCCTGTTTAAGTATGAAATGTGACGATTCCCGTAAAACTCAAGACACCCTGGTCAGACTGCGATGTGGGGACAAATATTATGTCGCCCATTTTTATCCGTGGTGTCCGAGTGTGCCTGGGCGTGTCGGCGGTTTTGGAGATGATGGGTATTTCCTGCTCGAGTAATATAAACGATTTATAATAATACCAGAATCCCTCCCTTACAAACCGTCAATTAACGGTCAAATCAAAACTAAACCTAATCTAAGTTGAACATGTGACGGCGTTTTCATCTTCACGGGAACACCTCCATTGTTGCCACCATCATCTGATGCCTCGCAGTAAGCTGCGTAAACGAGGCAGCATATCACACCCCCGTCCTCCCCCCCCCCCCTCGAAAAGTTTCCATATTATTATTTGTTCATATAGTTTCTTCAAGATTTAATCCATTGTTTCTTTACCTAAATCCACCATTCGGATCAAGTGAGTTCAAGGTGTGACGTCACCGATTGGCGAAATCGAAAATTAAACACTTCATGTTTTTTTCGAGACGCTGTTGTTTTGTTAAA
>CM068960.1:37232290-37254364 GCA_035128595.1 Eptatretus atami | reverse complement strand
AGCCTTATGCGAGCATTTCAGATGATGGTGGCAACAATGGAGGTGTTCGTGAAGATGAAAACGCCGGTCACATGTTCACTATAGATTGGTTTAGGTTTTGATTTGACGTTTAATTGACGGTTTGTAAGGGAGGGATTTTGTATTAATTAATAAATCGGTTTATATATTACTCGAGCAGGAATACCCCATCATCTCCCAACCGCCGACATCGCCCAGGCACACTCGGACACCACGGATAAAATGGGCGACATATGATTTGTCCCACATCGCAGGCTGACCAGGTGTCTTGAGTTTTACGGAATCGTCACATTTCATACTTAACAGGGACACCATTTGTGTCTGTGGTCGTGCTGTGTTTGTGGCTGTGGTCGTGCAGTGGTGTATGTCGTGTCCATGTTTGTGCTGTGGTGTCATGTCATGTCGTGGTTTGTGCTGTGTGCCGTGGCAAGATGGTGGAGGTGTGGTGTCAGTTGGCTTGTGGCTGTGCATGTGCGTGTGTGTCATGTTCGTGTGCTGTCGGCTGTGCGTCTGTGTGTGTCAATTCTTGGACTGTCTGTGGTGTGGTCGTTGAAGTTATGTGCTGTGCTGTGTGTGGTGTCATGCTATGTTGCTTAGTGTGTGTGTGTCGGTTGTGCGTTGTGGTGCATGCATGGGTGCTGTGGGTGGTCATGTTTGTGCGTGGTTGGTGTGCCGTGTCGTGTCATGTGGTCTGTCGTGCTGGTTGTGCTGTGCTTGTGGTGTCGTGTTTGTGCTGTGGTATGGGTGGTGTCGTATATTGGTGCTGTGGGTTGTGGTCGTGTTAGTTTTGTGGTGTGGTGTCGTGTTTGTGCTGTTGCTGTGGGTAGGGTGTCCGTGTATTGTGCTTGTGGTGTTGTGTCGTGTCATTGTTTGTGCTGTGCTGTGGTGTGGTGTCCCATGGTGTGGTGTCGTTTTGTGCTGTGCTGTGGTGTGGGTGTCGTGTTCTATCGTGTTGGCTTGCTGTGCTGTGTTCGTATTGTGAGTGGTTGGCGATTTTGTGCATCGGATGCTGGTCGTGATTGCTGGTCGGCATGGTCCTTTGGTGGCGTTGTCTGTTTGGTGGATGCTGAGCGTCTGTGAATTGTGCTGTGCTTGGTGGTCGCGGCTGTCGTGGATTGTGCTGGTCGTGTTTGTGTCGTGTCATTGTTATTGTGAGACTGTGGTGGTGTTGGTGTTGGTGTTTGTGCCGTGGTGTTGTGTCGTGTCATGTTTGTGCTGTGGTGTGGTGTGTCGTATTTGTGCATGTAGGTCGTGATCGTGATCTGTATGTGTGCGTGGTGGGGTGCCGCTATTTGTGCATGTGCGTGTGGCTGTGTGTGGTCGTGGTGTCATGTTTGTGCTGTGCTGTGCTGTGTGTGTGCGATGTATTTGTGTCTCGTGGTGTGGTGTCAGTATTTGTGCTGTGCTGTGGGGTTGTGTCGGTTTCTGTGCTGTGGTGTGGTGGATGGGGTTCGTAACTTTTGGCTGTGGTGCGTTGTGGTCGTGTGTGTCATGTTTTTGTGCTGTGGCCTGTGGTGTGGGTGTCGTGATTTGGGTGCTGTGGTGTGGTTCACGTGTCATGTGATGCTGTGAGCCTGATGGCTGTAGGTTCGGTCGTTGAGTGTTGCTGTGTAGGTGTGGATGCGGCGTTGTTTGTTGTCTGGTAGCCTGTGGTTGGTGGATGCCGTATTTGTGCTGTGCGAGATTGGTGTCTGTGTCCATGTTTGTGCTGTGTCGTGTGGATGTGGTGTCGTATTTGTGCTGGTGTCGAGTGTGGTGTCGTGTCATATGTATTGTGCTGTGCTGTGGTGTAGTTTGTCGTATGTTTGCTGTGTGTGGTGTCGTATTTGTGCTGTTGCTGTGTTGTTGTTGTCGTATGTGCTGTGGTGTGGTGTCGTATTGTGCTGTGCTGTGGGTTGTGTCGTGTCATGTTTGTGCTGTGCTGTCTGTGGTGGTCGATTTGTTGCTGTGGTGTGGTGTCGTATTTGTGCTGTGCTGTGGTGTGGTGTCCGTAATTTGTGCTGTGGTGTGGTGTCGTGTGTGTGTGTGTGCGTGTCTGTTTGTGCTGTGCTGTGTGTGTTGTGTATTTGTGCGTGGTGTGGTGTCGTATTTGTGCTGTGCGTGGTGTTGTGTGTGTCATGTTTTGTGCTGTGCTGTGGTGTCGTATTTGTGCTTGTGGTGTGGTGTCGTATTTGTGCTGTGGCTGTGGTGTGTGGTCGTATTTTGTTGCTGTGTGTGGTGTGGTGGTCGTATTTGTGCTGTGGTGTGGTGTTGTGTTTGTGCTGTGGTGTGTGTCGTGTCATGTCTGTGCTGTGCTGTGGTGTGGTGTTGTGTTGTGCTGTGGTGTGTTGTGTCGTGTTCATGTTGTGCTGTGCTGTGCTGTGGTGTCGTATTGTCAGTGGTGGTGTCGTATTTGTTCTGTGCCTGTGGTGTGGTGTGTATTTGTGCTGTGGTGTTGTGTCGTGTATGTTTGTGCTGTGCTGTGGTGTGTGTTGTGTTGTGCCGTGTGTTGTGTTTGTGGCCGTGGTGTTGTGTCGTGTCATGTTTGTGCTGTGGTGTGGTGTCATTTGTGCTGTGGTGTCGTGTGTGTCATGTTTGTGCTTGTGCTGTGGTGTGGTGGTCGTGATTTGTGCTGTGCTGTGGTGTGGTGTCGTGTCATGTTTGTGCTGTGCTGTGCTGTGGTGTCGTATTTGTGGCAGTGGGTGTGGTGTCGTAATTTGTGCTGTGCTGTGGTGTTGTGTCGTGTCATGTTTGTGCTGTGCTGTGCGCTGTGGTGTCGTTATTTGTGCTGTGGTGTGGTGTCGTATTGTGCTGTGCTGGTGGTGTGTGTGCGTATTGTCTGCTGTGGTGTTTGTGTCGTGTATGTTTGTGCTGTGCTTGGTGTGGTGTTCGTGTTGTGCGTGTGTGTGTCGTGTCATGTTTGTGGTGTTGTGTCGTGTCATGTTTGTGGCTGTGGTGTGGTGTCGTTTGTGCTGTGGGTGTCGTGGTTCGTGCGCCATGTTGTGCTGTGGTGTGGTGGTGGTGTCGTATTTGTGCTGTGCTGTGGGTGTGGTGTCCTGTGTCATTGTTGTGGTCTGTGCTGTGCTGTGGTTCGTATTTGTGCTGTGGTGTGGTGTCGTATTTGTGCTGTGCTGTGGTGTTGTGTCGTGTCGTGTCAATGTTTGCTGGCTGTGCGTGGTGTCGTATTTGTGCTGTGGGTGTGTGTCAGTATTGTGCTGGTGGTGTGGTGTGGTTGTCGTATTTGTGCTGTGCTGCTGGTGTTGTGTTTTGTGCTGTGGTGTTGTGTCGTGTCATGTCCTGTGCTGTGCTGTGGTGTGGTGCGTATTTGTGCTGTGGTGTTTGTGTGTTCATGTTTGTGCTGTGCTGTGGTGTGGTGTTGGTGTGTCGCTGCGTGGTGTTGTGTCGTGTATGTTTTGTGCTTGGTGGTGTGGGTGTCGTATTGTGCTGTGGTGTGTGTCGTGTCATGTTTGTGCGATGTGGTGTGGTGTCGTAATTTGTGCTGTGCTGGTGGTGTGGGGTGTCGTGTCATGTTTGTGCTGTGCTGTGCTGTGGTGTCGTATTTGTGACTGTGGTGTGGTGTCGTATTTTGTGCTGTGCTGTGGTGTTTGTGTTCGTGTCCAAATGGTTTGGTGCTGGTGCTGTGGCTGTGGTTCGTATTTGTGCTGTGGTGTGGTGTCGTATTTGTGCTGTGCTGTGGTGTGGTGTCGTATTTTGTGCTGTTGGGTGTTGTGTCGTTCATGTTTGTGCTGTGGTGTGTGGTGTGTATTTGTGGCTGTGGTGTCGTGTCGTGTCATGTTTGTGCTGTGCTGTGTGTGGGTCCGTGTTTGTGCTGTGGTGTGTGTGGTGTCGTATTTGTGCTGTGGTGTTGTGTCGTGTCGTGTCATGTTGTGCTGTGCTGTGGTGTGGTGTCGTGTTTGTGCTGTGGTGTGTGGTTGTGTGTTTGTGCTGTGGTGTGGTGTCTATTTGTGCTGTGGTGTGGTGTCGTGTCATGTTGTGCTGTGCTGTGGTGTGTTGTCGTATTTGTGCTGTGGTGTGGTGTCGTAATTTGTGCTGTGCTGGGTGTGTGTCGTGTCATGTTTGTGCTGTGTGGTGCTGATGGTGTTCGTAATTTGTGCTGTGGTGTGCGTGTGGTGGTCGTATTGTGCTGTGGTGTGGTGGTGGTGTCGTATTTTGGCTGTGGTGTGGTGTCGTATTTGTGGTGTGGTGTGGTGTTCGTGTCATGTTTGTGCTGTGCTGTGGTGTGTTGTCGTATTTGGTGCTGTGGTGTGGTGTGGTGTCGTTTGTGCTGTTGTGTGGTGTCGTATTGTGGTTGGTGTGGTGTCGTGTCATGTTTTGTGCTGTGCTGGTGGTTGTGTTGTCGTATGTTGTGCTGTGGTGTGGTGTCGTGTCATGTTTTGGCTGTGGTGTGGTGTCGTGTATGTTTGTGCTGTGCTGTGGTGTGTTGTCGTATTTGTGCTGTGGTGTGGTGTCGTATTTGTGCTGTGCTGTGGTGTTGTGTCGTCTGTTTGTCTGTGCTGTGCTGTGGTGTGTATTTGTGCTGTGGTGTGGTGTCGTATTTGTGCTGTGCTGTGGTGTTGTATTTGTGCTGTGGTGTGGTGTCGTATTTGTGCTGTGGTGTGGTGTCGTATTTTGTCTGTGTGCTGTGGTGTTTTGTCATGTTGTGCTGGGCTGTGGTGTCGTATTTGTGCTGTGCTGGTGGTTGTTGTATTTGTGCTGTGGTGTGGTGTGTATTTGTGCGTGGTGTGGGTGTCGTATTTGTGCTGTGCTGTGGTGTGTATTTTGTGCTGTTGGTGTGGTGTCGTATTTGTGCTGTGCTGTGGTGTTGTTTGTGCTGTGGTGTGGTGTCGTATTTGTGCTGTGGTTGTGTGGTGTGTACATTTGTGCTGTGCTGTGGTGTCGTTTTTGTGCTGTGCTGTGGTGTGGTGTCGTTTTGTGTGTGTGTGTTGGTGTCGTGTTGTTGTGCTGTGCTGTGGTGTGTGCTGTTGTGTGTGGTGTGTGTCGTGTCATGTCTGTGTGTGCTGTGTGTTGTGTTTGTGCTGTGGTGTTGTGTCGTGTCATGTCTGTGCGTTGCTGTGGTGTGTGTTGTGTTTGTGCTGTTGGTGTTGTGTCGTGTCATGTTGTGCTGTGTGTGGTGTGGTGTTGTGTTTGTGCTGTGGTGTGGTGTCGTGTCAATGTCTGTGCTGTGCTGTGGTGTCGTGGCATGTTTGTGCTGTGCTGTGGTGTCGTGTCAATGTTTGTGCTGTGGTGGTGGTGTGGTGCCACATAATGTTTGTGCTCCATTGTGGTGTCGGTTTTTGTTTTTGTTTGTTTTTTGATTATGAAAATTATTTGTGTAGTTTCTGAGAAGAAAGCAAATTCCTCTTTAGGGGGGCAACCCCCACGTAAACTCCCTCTGTAGACCCTCTCAGACACCGATTTTTATTTTGTTTTGTTTTATTTATTATTTTTTTTTAATGCCATGAACAAACTTTGGTACATCACGGGTTTCATCAGAATTCCATGTGTCGTTTATGAGAAGAAAGCAAATACCCATTCTTGGGGGCAACTCTCGTAGACTCCCTTGGGGCCCAAGTTTTAAAAAAAAAATCTATTTTTTATTTTTTCAACGCCATGAACAAACTTTGGTACTACACAGTAATGACCGTTGTGATGAAGTTTCATCAAAATGTTATGTGTAGCTTCAGACAATAAGTTGCAAGTATTCGTGGACGGACGGACGACACGCCATCCCATGAGTTCCCTGGAACTACGTTCCAGGTGAGCTAATCGTAATAATTACATGCATGAACCTGGATGGGTCTGTGCTATGACTGGACAATTGAAAAAAATAGGACCACTGAACCTGTAGCTTATCCATGCCCCGGCCTAATGTTGTAACACAAATTTGGTAGCATTCTGACTGGTGGGTCTGGAGAGGAAGGTTTTTGAAGTAGTTCATGCAATTTTCCTCAACATTTACTAAGTCCACAATTTTGACACACTTCTGGTCATGTGATCGATATGTCCACAATTTAACATCACTACCCTGTCCTCATGTTGTAACCCAAATTTGGTCGCATTCTGACTGGTGGGTCTGGAGAGGAAGGTTTTTTGAGAAAAGGAAAGGAAGTTTGGAGACAGCAATAAGAGGAAAAGAAGATATGGGTAGTCAGGGGGGAGGTAGATGGTTTAGCCAGTTCTGTGGACTTGTGGACTTGTGGACACAGACTTGTGGACTTGTGGACGACAATCCTTGCAAGTCATTGACACGTTCAGGCCACAACCTCCTCCACACAACATTCATGTACACCTGAGTAACTTAATCTCAGGACCCACCGATGTTATCAACGCACAGGTCGGTGTATATAAGTCCCAAACTGTATGTACTCTGGATGGGCTTATCTACCAGTATTTATGGTACGGCTTATACACCGGTATTGATGGTATGGTTTGTACTGTGGCTTTATTAAAACGACGAAAACCATTAGTTTGGTACTAAATTGGAGGTAAATCGACTTTATAACGGAACGGTGAACAACTTTAAATGAATATGTTCTCGAATAGATCAGCGACCTTATGATGGAACAACGTTAAGCAAGGACTTACTGTGCAGTAAATAGTTTTTGGCCATATCTCTCAATGGTGAAGAATCACTTTAAAAATGACAGTAGTGGGATCCAGATCTTCACCAAAATCTAATCAATTAGTCCTTGTCACACACCTAACCTGGCCACCAAATTTCATCCGAATCCGTCAACAACTTTTTGAGATATCCTGCATTCAAACAAACAGACGGAGGTGAAAATATAACCTCCGTTCACCTTCGGTGGGCAAAGGTAACAACAGGTATAAAAGGAGCCCCGATGAACATAGGGCTGTGACGTTGTGCTGTGGCTGGAAAGTGTGGGCCACCACTGTTGCCTTTGGGCAAGTTCATACATCTTCTATTTACCTGTGAAGATCTCGGGTAAGGAGGCCTCCGTAATTGCTGTACATCATACTGTTTGTTGTGACATTGGGAAATGCACAAAACGTTTTCTTGCTAATGTGGATTGTGTTGCACGTCGGGAAGGGAGAGTGGGGAGGGGAGGGAGTGGGGAGGGGGGAGGGAGCAGTGGGAGGGGGAGGGAGAGTGGGGAGGAGGGAGGGAGAGTGGGGAAGGGGGAGGGGATAGTGGGGAGGGGGAGGAGAGTGGGGAGGGAGAGGGATAGTGGGGAGGGGAGGGATAGTGGAAGGGGAGGATAGTGGGGGAGGGGAGGAGGGGGGGGAGGCAGAGGGGGGAAGGGAGGATAGGGGGGGGGGAGAGTGGGAGGAGAGGGATAGTGGGGTAGGGGAGGATAGATGGGGAAGGGAGGGATAGTGGGGAAGGGGGAGGAGAGTGGGGAAGGGGGAGGATAGTGGGAGGGAGGGGAGAGGGAGGGAGAGTGGGGAAGGGAGGGAGAGAGGGGAGGGAGAGGAGGGAGAGTGGAGGGGAGGGAGAGTGGGGGAGGGGAGGAGAGAGGAGAGTGCGGAGGGGAGGGGAGGGAGAGTGGGGAAGGAGGGGAGAGTAGGGGAGGGGGAGGGAGAGGAGAGGGGAGGGGGAGGGAGAGTGGGGAGGGGAGGGAGAGGGAGAGTGGAGGAGAGGGGAGGGCAGAGGGAGAGTGGGGAAGGGGAGGGAGGAGAGTGGGGAGGGAGAGGAGAGTAGGAGGGGAGGGAGGAGAGTCGGAGGGAGGGAGAGTGGGAGGGAGGGAGTGGGGAAGGGGGAGGGGAGGGAGAGTGGGGAAGGGGGAGAGTGGGAGGGGAGGAGTGGGAGGGGGGAGGGGGAGGAGAGTGGAAGGGGAGGGAGAGTTGGGAAGGGGGAGGGATAGTGGGGGATGGGGGAGGAGAGGGTGGGACGGAGAGGGATAGTGGGAGGGGGAGGGATAGTGGGGAAGGGGGAGGGATAGTGGGGAAGGGGGAGGGATAAGGTCGGGGAAGGGGGGATAGCTGGGGAAGGGGGAGCGAGAGGGAGAGTCGGGAAGGGAGGGGAGAGTAGGCGGAGGGAAGGATGAGGGAGAGTGCGGGAGGTAGAGGGAGAGTTAGGGAGAGGAGCGGTAGAGGAGATTGGTGCATGAGGGAGAGAGGAAGGGGGGAGGAGAGCAAGAGTGGGGGAGGGGGATGGTGAGGGGGAGAGTGGAGCAGGGAGAGCTGGGGAAGGGGGGCGAGAGGCGAGAGTGGGGGAGGGAGTGGGGGAAGGGGGTTGGAGAGGGAGCAGTGGCGGTAGGGGACAGAGAGCGAGAGGGGGAGGGAGAGGTGAGAGTGGGGGATATGGACGGAGTGGGGTGGGGGAGGGGCGAGGGAGAGGAGAGTGCGGTGAGGGTAGGTAGAGCGGAGAGTGGGGAAGGGGAGGGAGAGTGGGGGAGGGGGGAGGGAGAGGAAGTATTGTGCAGTTTAAAATGCATACAAGTTATATCGTTGCAGATTCTTTTTTAGTTTATAAATCAAGAAAATATCATTGGTTAAGATCATTGGCACTTTGTACAATTCGGCAGGCAGTGTAAGGGTGCGAAGCAGGGCCGGTGTTAGTCATTGGGGGGCCCCATGCAAAACGCAAAAGTGTCCCAGTGGGGTCCCTGTCAATCTCTCAATCTCCATTCACACTGAAATACATAGTTCGGCATCCATCTGTCTGATGTTGTTGTATACAGTTGTTACTTATGCATTCTCAACTAACTAAACTTGCCAACCGGAATACGGGTCATATGGCAAAGGTTGTAGCAACTTCATCTACCCCCCCCCCTCACCAGGGTTTCCGAAAGTGGGGTGGCACAAATTATCTTCATAAATGTGTTCCATGTAGCGCCTCTCCCGGTGGTGGTGGGAGAGGGTAGAGGACTCCGTGTTATTTTCAGTCGCTTAGCCTATCTTGCTTTAGCCCTGACTGCAAAAATTCCAGAATAATTCCCATGTTTTATTGCCTTTATTCCCCCTTGTAAAAAATGTCATGTTAAGGTGTCTACGTCAGGCATGTTAAGGTGTTCCATTACCAAGCAGCTTGCTATCGCTTGCCAAGCCAGCCGTTCCTTATCAACGGTTTTGTTGGAGTGCTTGCTTCAGTGCTTAAGCCAATTGGCGAGTGCAACGCTGGGGCCATGCAACCAATGCACTTGCATGGGGCCCCGAGACAACGAGGGCCCCCTACACGACTGATCGTGGTACAAAATCTTTCGAGATGGGGCCCGAGGGTGGGCTCGCACTTTGCTGACAAAACCTATCAACTTGTGAGTGACAAACACAATGCATAGGGAATGCTCCATCTCAAGGAAAGAAAGCAATGTCACATAATTAATCAATTTTAAAGAAATGTTTTCCCCTGATGTTTAACTCGACAGGACTATTACAAAATTCGGGGGTGAGGTTCGTAGAGAAAGCGAGTGTAGTAATAACTATATTTAATATACACAAATGCAACAATGATCACAATACAATTCGTATAATTCCTCATGGTGATACATATCGATATTGTTTATCAAATCCACACTACAATTCATTGTACAATCACAAAACAACCCTTCATTAGTAAAAGGACTAACCCATGTGTGCACGGTAGAACTTTGCGGGTTTTAAACTAGAAATGTGTCAAATTAATGTACCTGTCCCAAGGATGAAACAAAACTACCCGAGCGGTGCTGAAAATCAATAAATAGCTCAACAAAAGGCAAAAAGGGTTGAAAATCGCTGCCATGATGACAGAAGAATGGTCATCGATCAACACATTTGGGGTGTGTTCCATGACCGATTCGCTTGCTATCGCTTTCCAAGCCGACCGTTCCTTATCAACCGTTTTGTTGGACTTGAGTGTCCAAGTCTTGAGTGAGTCCAAGTCCAAATCTTGGACTTCTGGTTTGTGTCGCTACCTTCTCTAGAGACAGCTTTTATTAGACAAGGTCAGAGGTCAAGTCGACGATTTCGTAAGTACCAGTCTATGACTGCTTGTTATTACTTTTGTCAATTAAAGCGGCCATGGGAAAAAATACCCTCTCCCACCACCACCTGGAGTACACCACCTACATGGTACACATTTATGAAGATAATTTGTGTCACCCCACCTTCGGAACTCCTGGTAAAGGGGGGGGGGCAAATGAAGTCGCTACAATCTTTGCCATGTGACCCGTAGGCTCCTTGGCAAGTTTAGTCGGTTGAGATTGCATAAATAATGACTGAATACATCAATGTCAGACAGATGGATGCCAAATTGCAAATATTAGTGTGATGACAGGTTGACAGGGCTCATGGGGGCCCCACTGGGCCACTATTTCATTTTCCATGGGGGCCTCAAATGATTAATGCCACAACTGCCTGGCCTACAATAAGGCAACAAAAACACGTAGTATCCATTTCACAATTTGGAAAATGATGTTATATTTGTTTCCAATAATTCAACAAGACTGAACACCTGTCAGAGAATCAGAGATGTGGATGAATCCTGAGATGAATGTCTTGCTCATTACAAAATACATTATTTTTCTCTAGTTTCATCATTGGAGCTTCTATGTTGTCTTGATGGGCACCTTGATCAACCGAGTCACTTCCTTCAAGAACAGCAAAGCTTCACCACCTTCCACCCTTATAACCTTTGCAAACCCACTACTTTGCTGTAAAGTAAATTATGGTCACTTCAGCAGATTTTTACATAAATAGTCTGATATCTATAGTGATGCAGATGACCAGGTGACCAAACGGATTGTGTAAACATGTTAATATGGGATTCTTCATAATTTTGGCTGGATTCTGTATAAGACGCTCCACATAAAACTGAGATGCTTGCTCACATCATGAGCCTGTTTGAGTGTTCTGTGGAAATGGAGTGTATCACTGCACGAAGGTGGTGTTCAGTTTTATGAATTGCTTTCTCCTACGACGGCCTGCACAACAACCTTAACGATGCTAGATTGGACTTGACAAGAGACTCCGTTAAGAATGATTCCAAACCCCTAAATACTGAATCCACTGCAACTTCCACTGCAAAAAGAATGGACAAACATCAATAAAGCAATTAGTTGCACATTGTTCGTCATGAATCTCGACAGATGGACCGTTACCGACGCTGAAATGTTATACAAGTAATTTACTTACTGAGGACTATTTGTGTATAAGATCGCACTTTTCCGAACACGATGCATTATGCACCAGTGGCAGATTGTGACTTGATCAAGGTGTGGGGAAGCACAACTAGGAGCATCTGTTCGAAGTCCCCCCAAATAATTGCAACATTCATACTATAAGACAGATGTCTGTCTGCCTTGGTGTGTGTTGTCCTTTTTCTCAGAGGTGCTCGAAGGGATCTTCATCAAACTTTCAGAGGTTCATCAATGAGTGCCGGGGAGCTTTTTTTTGGCAACAAAACAAAAACCTTTTGAAAATTTGGAAGATAAAAGTTCGGAGGTTATTTAACGCGTCCGCACCGAAGAATGGCGGGAGTTACTGTGCGGCCCACTAGTTTTTGTTCTGAATTCTCGATAGTCTTTGACACCTACATTCGGTACAGTATACTCGGTGAAGTATTCGAGTTCGACTGAACGCTTGAATGTAAGCGGTGGCGAAGATATAGGTCAGTTAGGTGTCCACGGCACTGTCATGCCATTAAGATGTGTGCGATTTTGGTTCCCATATACCAATGAAAGTGTTGGTGTTCAGAAAGAGGTTTTCGATTTTTATTGAAAAATATTTGTACATTCAATTACTTTTGATCTGTCACAGTGATCTGTGAAAAGTGATTTTCTCACCCCCCATCAAAGATATAAATATATGTTTTAGTCGAAAACGATGAAATACGCGAGCAGAATTTTGACATGATTCATCCATTCTTTTAAAAACAGTCTGCGGATCTATTAATGTATTAGTTATATTTTGGCGACATCTCTCTAATGCTCTGTATAAAATGATATTCCATCAGACCCCCCTCCGCCAGATACAACATAAAGTCTAAAAAACAACTTCTAAGTAATTTAGCGTCCAGTGAGTGTGCAACAAAGAATTCACCCGTGCAGTATGTTATTTTGCCAATTCTTTTGTTTCACAATAATTTCGGAATCTACTTCCGTGTTTTTTGTTGTCGCGAGTATGTATTCTTACTACAATCGTAAGTCGGGTGTCTAATTTAGATTTCCAAAACCTCTCAACCCACCCTCCCCATCAAAAAAAAATTGTTAGAGGTTAGACATACACTTAAACCAGAAAAAAAAATAAAGAGAAGAGGTGAGTCCTGTGACACCACCAACTTATTTTCATTCTTGACCGATTACCGAAAATTATTGGTCGATGGGTTTAACGTACATAATTAACGTGGTTTTTGGCATTTCTGACATGTTTAAGTGATTTCTGTCCGCACACCGCCACTCTCCGCGCCCCATAAAAAATAACATTTGTTAAATAACAAAAAACCAGAAATTATTTTGCCAGCTTATTTTGCCAAAAAATACTTCGTGATGTTTATTAATGAACAGATGGCTAATTTTTGCGTTCTCTCTCTGATAATTATTGCATATTTTCTATCGTACATATGTTCGAACATTTGTTAACACCTCGGCGGTTACTTAAGACATTTCTATTCCAACGCCACTCCACAACAACGACGAGAATAATATTGCCAGTATGAGTAATACATCAAAACCAGAAACTTATTGTTCATTGCGTGACTCAACGGACCTTATTTTTTCAAAAAAATTTCGATTTTATTTTTTTGGCATTTCTACATGCGCGTACAATCTAGTGTTTAGTTTTATTCAATTCGTGGTTCAGTAGAGTCTGATCCGTTTTGACCTACAATGAATAGGATATCAGCTTCACTTAAGTGAACCCAGCCAGTATTGGCGGCGGGATGGTTTTGCACCTCTTTCCACGTGATGCTCCCCTCTCAAGTTTTTATGGTTTTAATGCGCTCTTTCGTGTGTAAGCCTTTGCAGCAATGTAAAAATTAATATTAAACTAGTACGTTCCCGTACGTGCAAACAAAAAACTTTCAAACAACCACACAGGCTGTTCCTGTCTCTCTATAAACGACGACTGGATATAGGGCATTGTTGTTATCTATTAAAGCTCCAAGAAATCGAGAGAATTATTTAGAATACAATGTTAATCATGCTACCTATGGCATCCGAGAAGGTGGGCGGTGCAACCGTAATCGTCATATGTTTCTACAATGCAATATTGCACGATGCCCCCGTATGTAGTCGACTTGCCTTGATTCCCAGTTAACGTTTTAGATCTGACTTCTGCCTGATTACATACTCGCCAATCACAGCAGGAGTAGATACTAAGTACCCATCGAAAATCTATCACATAACAGGCGAGAGTTTAACCTCCCTGTCTTGTTGACTATAGCCCTCATGCTCATTCCGGGTGCTTGCGCGAGTGTCAGAGCACCACGTCTGCCACCTCCTGACACCACCACGGAGCTAGAGTGGCTGTCCGCCGGATAGTTCTACCAGTACGCCAACAACACCTACGCGACGCAACTGTATGTGCAGATTACGGTTTTAGAGTCAAATAGAAGGATGGCAACTCGGAGCACGTGCTGTCTCACTTTCTCTGCTCTGCGCATCGCGATACTAGAGGGCTCTGTGGCAGCGATTAAATATCAATGTCCATTTACACATTCTGCTGAGATCCAGTTGTAGTTTTGCAGCGCCGACTTTGAGATAAGCATCAAACCACTTTGAACTGGTAAGTTACCGATACGTCGTGAGCCGTGAAGTGTGCGACGTGTTTCGCCGAAGCAGGAGAATGAGACCTGGCAAGCATTTGCCTCTGAATTTATAGTCGGCACCTTGTTGATCGAGGAAGGCACTAGCGCGATCACACATCTGTAGTCCCATCCGCGACATCAGCACCACACACTACCCATTCGACTGACACACACAACACGACACACCGAGCGACGAGCGACGACGAGCACACACGCACACAACACAGACACACAGACACACGAAAGCACACAAACAGCAGACACCACATGTGCTGCAATTTAGATAAGATTAATCCTCGCGACTGAATAACAATAGGTGAAGTGCTAGGGCAAGTTGTTTCATCACCCCACTATAGTTATAAGAAATTAACAACAAGCCTGAATTATATCAATGATGCCCTAACAGGATGATGTTACCGACATCATCTCTCCTCAACGTAGGCTCTGGAGCACACGCTGCTAGAGTTTTGCTGCCCTGACTCAATTTTGGAGATTATAGACTCGTGCCATGTGTGAATCATTACACTCTATTCAGTTCTAATTCTTACCTCATACAAGAGGTAGCACTCATAGTCTTTAGCACACTTAGCTGACTGAGCTTGCAGCAATTCACTTTCGTGAGTGAAGACTTTTTTTAATAATCGCTATGGGTCTTTTATAGTATCTATTTACAGCTCTCCTTCGCATTGTCAATACATTAATAATCAGTCAATTCTTAGTTCAGTGTAGTCATGACCATTACAATACCTTCGCGATGAGAGAGAGTTGTGTGAGAGTTGCATTCCTGGTCACCCGATTCTTTTGTCTTGTTCACGTCACATAAACATTTCTTTGATTTATCTCCCGCATAAGACTGTCTCATTGTACGGTATGTGATATATCGAATTACATATTAACCATAGTCGATACTCATGTTAAATATGATATGTTAGTGAAATATTACCTATATGCATCTTATGTGCATGTGATGTGTGTTGCGACCACGTAGCAAGTATTCTGGGGATATAGTGTGATTTTAAATGAATAACATCCAGAGGTGCTCGTGCGTTATGTATCATCTCATAATAGCATCAGTCTGTAGAACACCATACTTATTCCTCTCTCTGAAAGAAAATACTTCGGCTTTGAGGTGTAGCATCTCCTAGGGAGTAAGAAATAACTGTCCTACTATGAGAGCATATTCGATCCATGTGATGGACGGTTTAAACCTTTCCACTCGTTTAATATTCGCGACCATAATTGTTTTTTTTAGTTTAAAACACTCTCAAATACCTCATCGTATCTCTGATATTGCTACAGGAACTAGAAATCAGGATCGAGTAAGTCATAGTTCACACTAGTAACCGACCGTATCTCGCCACGCAGCGACAAAATGTTTTCATTACAGTATGAGTCATGTCATCGATGTTACCATGCCTTGGAAGCCATTTGGACTTACTAAATACCTTCTAAAAAAGTGTTAAGTGCATTCCAGAGACGACGGTGCTGACAGATCGAGGGGAAACTTCATCAATGTCTACACAGCCTTGCTACACCTAATACAAGTTTGTTGCTAGGATCAGTGTGATGAGCTAGCCGTACAACACCCGTTATGACGCGACTATCGCGATTTCACTATCCAGACCACCCATGACACAAGACTCACCCACTCACTCGATAGGGAAGCTCATTGGCCATCAAGCTGGAGCAAGAGAAAGTGTGTTCGACTTAGCCCACCGCCGTCGCTATCTGCAATTCCTCCCGAGCCTCTAGCCCACATATACCTCTGCCTTACCCAGATACCCTCGTCCTTCGAATGTCTCGCTCTAGTCATCCTCCCATTGCCGCATCAGGAAGACAGACACAACAAAACAAATGCTACTAACTATAGCTCCCGCCTCCTCGCACACGCCAGCGACTCTTCTAGGCATCCCACTGACCCCCCCATTCTCAGTTGAGGTTACCGCCTGCCAACTTGACCCCACGGGACCCCACGCCAATCGCATGTCCACCCCTCAACGAGCGTCAACCCTCCAGAATTAGCACCCCAATTGCCCCCGCCCTCATCCCCACCCTGCCCATTATGCGCCCACTCGTGGTTCTCTTTGTAGCTCGCTTTAATTTGTCCATTGTACGCCTACCGCCCAAAAAAATAGAAATTGTTTGGTTCTACCTTGTCCTGTGTATCCTCTGTTCACTTCCCTGCTCCCGTTGCTTCTTCATTACCCCCGCTCCTGGCCTCTTGTCTACGTACCCGTCGACCCACCTTCAGTCAAACCGAAAATGATGTTTATTCTAGTCTAGTCAGAAAGTTGAACAGTTGCACCTCTTTATTGCACACTATGAGCTATTCGACTCCTTGTACGAGAGGTAACGAAGAAGCCTCTTCATTGTCAGCCACTCACATGATCGACGGAAAAAACACGTGAGCCGAGGCAGAGACTTGCGAGCAGAAGTGAGCACAAAAGTTGGACCTTCTGAAGTTTAATACTGATATACTGTTTTACTATGTTTATACATTTGTGCGGATACAATTTCAGAGTTACTGTGATAGCGGAAGTTGGAATTTATAGAATAAATTCAATTCATTATCAAATGGAAGACTATGCAAGCAAATGTGCGATAACGAGTGTTTACATTGTCAAGCTATTTCTCGGCAAGTGTAGGATTGCGAATACACCTCTCAGATAGGAACCGCGATACAAGCAATCTGTCAGACGACAGACGTCAGATGACGTCAGCGATGAATAGTATCACTCTGGGATAGATTCATGAACGTTCCATGAACGCCTCTCAGCCATGGGTATGAGAGCGATCTACACACTCTCAGGTCTGTTCTTGCTACTTACGAATCTAACATAACGAACAAGCTGCGAGGTCATACTTCTGACCGCTCAGAGTTGAAAGTGTACTTAGTATCAATGAGCCCGATGTGCGATGTCATTTTTCAACACGTAACGAGTTTCATTATCACAGTTATCACAGTACACTAGTAGAGTGAAATATCGTGACCGCGAACCGCTAGTGATTGCAGCACAAAATTCGGTCCTTCGACGTACTGAAGCTAGTGTATTGACAGTAGGATCACATGCGGGTTCTCACGGTCAGCTTCGCAACGCGGCACTGATTGATTTGAAGAAAAGTGCTTTAATAATGTTTTCTCTGGAACCAACTTAATCACACTTGCACTCGGGTAGCAGTAACAACTTCTCTGATTCGATGATGCTCATCCGTGCGCTGGAGAGTAGCATCAACCTTCAAATATACAGACTGTCAGCAGCATGCGCTCTGGGCCGCCAGAGATCATTACTTTGTTCTCCTGACCCGCCACCACGTAATACGTTCCAAAGCTATGATACCTACCCGTCATGATCATATTAGGTGGATTGATTATATACCAAAAATTAATAATCATATATTTGTATAATACTTATGCTTACGCTGTAGGGAATATAACACCAACACACGCAGTCAGTCCATAGGGTAGATATCTCTACAGCTACCTGTGAGTTAGCCCCAAATCCGCGCTTGTTATAGCGCACATTTCCTAGTACGTTCATTCGGGATGGCTGCGGCTTTGAAGATAGCCTCGTTTCTCCTGTTCATATCGTCGTTATGAGCCCATACGCACGTCTCAACCGCAACCACCTCTAAAGCCACGCACGCAGCCATCGTCGTAATCCAACGCTGCATAACCACGCTCAACTCTCTGGACACGCGCAAACTATAAAACGACCACAGACGACGTACGCTATTCGTCGTTCCGACACAATCCGCGTCCCACACTCATCGGTTCAGTTCATGTCACACTTCGGCCCAGATACATGGCAACGCCCGACTACGAACCCTTTACGATGACCATGGATCAGCAAGGCATACCACCGAAGAATAACCCTCCCAACAATCCTCTACAACACTATGCACCTATCTAAGACCCGAATACCAGCGCGCAACCTAGTCAGAGCGAGGCATGAGCAGTCGTGGCTTCGTCTGAGAGCACAAGCTCGAGTTCCTTAGCTCTGCCGTCGGCGACACGAAGCCAGCAGCACAGTAGCCATAATAGCACGGACAACTCTTTGCCGAGGGGACGAATCTCGGATCATGAGATAAGTGCTCAGGTGAATACAAAAGAAACGACCTCGACACTATGACTTATCCTCGCTACCCAACTAACTCTGAGCACGATGCACAGCCGCTTGCCACCACGCCTCTCTAATGAGCTCAGCAGTTCTTCACTTTGACGAGACTGTGGTCGAATCGACATATGCAAAAATCTCGACATTCATGTGAAATCGAGCAGGAGATTACACAGCCGCACAAATCCCGCGGCTCCACACCGCGTGAGCAGAAGTGGAGCTCCACCCCGGAGCTGAATCCTGAGGTGCTCGGGAGGATCTTGCGCCATAACTAGTTTATCTGTCTTGCGCGGCGCTATAAATGGAACCGCAAGGAGCCGCAGCCGCGAATCAGTTGCAGCTAAAGTCGGCGAGATTGGAGAGCGGCCGGGGAGTCGCGAAGTGTCGTTCCTACCCCGTTCTCGTGGTGACGGAGACCGCGGCATACAGAGTTTGGTTTCTGCAGTTGGCTGAGGAGAATTGTGGGAGGAGGCCAAGGAGCTCGGGTCCGAGGCAGGGAAGACGGCGCGTCGGCGACGAGTCGTCGGCGGGGGATCGCTCATCGCGGGACCCAAGCCAGCCAGCCATTCTCCTCCCCCAGGGCATCAACAATTCCCCCCCCTTTTCCCCCGTGCTGAGATGGTGCAAAAAGGGCCCCGTTCCCACCCCACTCCAAGCGGTGCCAACGAAACCCGCGAAGGAGCACGAAGAGAGCGCGAGGCACCGCCGCCGCAGCCACATTTGCGGCTCGTCACGAGGACACGGGTAGGCCCCCGGTCTCGCGGGCCTGGCCGCTCCTTCAGTCACGCGCACATATTGGCCCACGGGCCCCGTCTGCCCCCTTGTCTTTGAGGTGGCCTTTCTTTTGCTTTCAAATGAATGTGTTGGCGCCGTCTGTAAAGTAGAACTGTATAAGTGTTGCCGTGTGTGCGCGTAGTCGGTAGTAGATCTGCCTCATTGTTCTTTTGTTTCACTGCTATAGGTGCTTTTGCTGTATATGTGTGCTTTCCGTGTGCCGCGGAATAAATGTGCTTTGTGTTGAACTGTTTCCCGTTTCGCTTCGTCTTTTCTTTAATTGAATCTCCATCCTGCTTCACGTAAAGGGTTCGTAGTGGGCTTAATACGCCCGGTAATTAATCTGAACCGCCGAGGTCGACGATAACACCGCTCGGTTAACCCGATAGTACGGAACGGCCGCCCAAGCGGCTCGCGTCCGAGTCGACCTGCGGCGAGGTGCGATCGCCCGGTTTACCATCCGCGTGGTACTTAGGTAGGTCAAGTTTGGCGAACAACCCTATCCCACGCGGGTGCGATTGGCACAATCTGGTGAGGCCGAAAGGCCCACCCGTGACTAGCTCCCGGCGTTAGTCCGAGAGGGCACGACAATTGTCCGTCCGGTGGGCGACGTGCCGCGATTCGAGTCACGTGGCCATTCGCACGCCGGCGGGCACGAATTCGCAACAATATTTATATTTTTTTTTGAAAAAGGCTTACTTGGCTGTGCCTGGAGGGGTTTGAGGGTAAAGGAGTAACAGCTGAAATGTGAATCCTATCCATGTTCCTCCTGATGACTTCATCTTTGCTTTTTGCTTGTTCGGGTTCCTTCTGATGACTCCAATGCAGGACTGTACCTATTTAGTCTTCCATTTGATATGAATTGAATTTATTTTAATCCCATTCCGAATTCAATCGAATAATTTAAAAAACGTCATGGGTCAGGGTCAGCTGTCCAATGAAAGTGGAACGTCTTGGTCTTCTGCCAGCAGTTATAAAGTGGCAGTTCTAATTATGTCTCTTATTCAGTAACACACCAGTACACAAACACCACACAAAATAGACCACACAAAACTACACAAACACCATACAAAACAAGTCCTGGCATGGGTCTGCAATCTCTGATTGCTCTTTTTCTTTTTTCTTTGCACTCCTGAATTTGTTGCCAAGTCCTCTTAGACATCTTGTGTAGCATTTGTTTGTGTGTCTGTCACCTATGGGAAGAGACATGACTGCAGCACGCAATTCTTCAATTGTCCTACACCGGTTTGTCGACACTTTTTCCTTGAGGAAGCTCCACAGAGAGTTGTCTGGAGGCGTTAGATCTGGACTATATGGCAGCTACGATAGAGGAGCTGGTGATGTTGCTGATCCACGTCCAATCCATCATTGAGGGAACGTTTCGGTGAAATGGTCCTGAACATGCAAACCAAAATGCGTGGGTGAGCCATCTTATTGAAACCAGACACTTTCAGCTATTCCTGTAGCAACAAGTCATGGTACCAGCCAGGTTCTTAACATATTGTCGTGTCCAGGGGGTTTAACCCCTACCTGGACGAATAGCCAAACAGTTCTCCCTTGGAGGTCTACAGCCGAGTTTCTCGGAGATTAATGGTGCATGCTGGAAAACAGTTAAGCGCTGCACCAGAATGGCACAAATACATGGACACAAGCAAATTGAATTAACTAAATAATAATTTAATAACAAGAATCAAATATGAACAATGACAATAATTCAAATTATAATGAAAGAAAAACGTGAGGGAAAACTAGATCTAAATCCAATTGAGTTGCCTCTCCACAGACTTAAATAGAGACAAGGGGAAAATGAACCAAAGAAAAATCCCTCCTTTGTCCGGCACTTAGCTTGGTCCAGATGGTCTTTATGGAACGTGGAATCGAGGCACTTCGTAGACGCGCCCAACAAAATGGCGCCCAGTCGCCTTCTCGCAGTGGGAAGAACGGACATCAGGCAATTTGTGAGTGGTAATTAACACCAAGGCTCAGAGACTCCATGCAGCTTCTTTTCACGAGCGAATATGCCGATCATTCCTCTCTTGCACCCGGTCTGTTCACAACGATGGCCCACCCGACGACACAATTTCTGAGGCCCCGTGATGAGGCCACGAGGCATGCTGTCCTTCCCTCCTCAGAAACGTACACACTTCACGGCTCAGCCGAACCATCAATGGCTCGCGTCTTGCTCAGCACGCTGCAAATTCACACAGCATGAACACGAGAATCGTGCAGCCTTCGTCGTGCCGAGAGCAAAAGTGAGAGCCTCCATTTCCTCTGATTAACGTCCTCTCCCGACCGCGTGCGTCCCTTCGTTATCTCTCCGCAACCAAACACTGCTCTGGGGCGTGGCTTGCTCGCCCAAACCCGGGAAGGCAGGGCTTCTGTCCGCCTGTAGTTGTTTTAGGGACAAGTTCCCTACCTTTATTGCAGATCTTGGAATACAAAACATAGGGAAAAGTCACAGGGGGCAATTACATACAGGAGAAGTTATCCTTGATCCCGACCTAATTAACACTGCACCACCCCCCTTGTGGTGACACGTAACACTCAAGCTCACAATCTCCCTACTTAAGGCCCTGTCACACCTTGACGATTTAGCCAGCGTATGCCTGACGTATGCAAAATTTGGCTAAAACACTGGCACACGTCGAATACGTTATTGGTAAGTTTGTATACGTTAAGAGCACACTGGCATACGTCGTAGTACGCTGGCATACGTCGTAGTACACGCAACGTCTTTTATGCTGGCATATGTCGTAGTACGCCGAGGTGTTAGACAATTTTCCATGCTTGAAATTTTTCGACGTATGCCAGCGTATGACTCACACGTTCCGCATAATGCTGGCCATAAGTTGTAGGCACGTTACGCGATCGTCGACACACGTTACTTGTACGTTACTCATAACTCGAAACACGTCAAGGTAATGGTTAGCGTCAGTGTTCCAGACTCCCTGCTTTTTTTTTCTTCGGTATGACGTGATGTTAACACTTCGATTTCTAGTGCGGTTATAATCTAATTAATAGGCTGCCGCTCAACGATTATAAATCATAACCGCACTAGAAATCGAAGTTGTCAACATCACCGTCATACCGAAGAGAAAAAAAAAACCAGGGAGTCTGGAACACTGACGCTAACCATTACCTTGACGTGTTTCGACTTATGAGTAACGTACAAGTAACGTGTGTCGACGTGTGTCAACGATCGCGTAATGTGCCTACAACTTATGCCAGCGTATGTGGAATGTGTGTCATACGCCGAGTACGTCGAGAAATTTTCAACTGCTGAAAATTTCTCGACGTACTCGGCGTATGACGACGTATGCCAGAAAACTACGACGTATGCCAGCGTACTACGACTTTTGCCAGCTTGCTATTAACGTATACAAAACTTACCCATAACGTATTCGACGTGTGCCAGCTTGGTTCGGCATATAGATAAATTATAACCAACGAATGCTGAGCTGGGTTGTCGGCGTTCGACAACAACGCTAATGCCCCAGACAAAAA
>CM068960.1:37181546-37197356 GCA_035128595.1 Eptatretus atami | reverse complement strand
TGTTCCAAGGTTGCTGGACATAATACACCAGTAATCAATATCTTCTGGAGGACAGCTTTTTCTCCTGACTTCAGAGATCCATCCAGTTGAGCCAAAGATAAAGACACGGGCATGAGTTCATGTTGCAAGATGTTGGGAAGATTCACATTTCTCCTTGCCTCGTA
The DNA here is from genome assembly GCA_035128595.1 of Eptatretus atami. Classification (NCBI taxonomy): domain Eukaryota; kingdom Metazoa; phylum Chordata; class Myxini; order Myxiniformes; family Myxinidae; genus Eptatretus; species Eptatretus atami. Next base: position 37,197,192 of record CM068960.1, on the reverse strand, counting down.
CGCCGTTACCAAACGCCGAAGGATATTTCTGTCCACCTTAAGTGTCTTTGTTTTGTCCCTGCAAGCCTTGTCAATGCGTTCATTACAACTTGGCAAATGTCAAGGGTTTGTTTATTTGGCAGTGTCTCGCAATTAGGTCCTGGAACGTTCCTCGTCCAAACAGTCTCTTTTCAACGAAAGATACGAGAAGATCAGTGCCATGTGATTTCGCGTTGAGCAGAGATTGTTGGATATCATCTGTAGCCAGGTCCTTGTTTGCAAGCTTTGGAGAAATGTTGGCGATGAGTCAAGAGAAAAGAGATGGAATCTCTGTAAAACTGCCAGAACTGCAGCCTCATCAGCATTGTCACGTTGGTTTCTGGAGTTGGTAGATTCACTGTGGATGAGTTGATCGTCTAAGCCAAGGTTGAACATGTTCCTGCCATTTCATAGCAATGTGGGCCCTCAAGTTGTATGACAACGCCCAACGACTCAGAGCAGATGAGGTTTTGGTTATTCCCACAATGCCACCACCCTTTTACCAACAGCATTCATCCACTCTTGGCTCATGTCGGGGCTCATCTGATTAAACTTTTTGAGTGAACCTTTCACGACAAAGTTTCCTCGCTGAAATTCCTCTAACACCTCACCCGGGGTTGATGCATTTCAGCTAGATAGACGGGACCCCACCGTGCATAATTGTGTGGTCATAGCGCAAGAATAATGGAAGCATGCACTGGAAGGAGTACAGATGAAGATCCAAAGGCCATCACGTTGACATGAGTGTACATCAGACGTACAACTACCATCTCATATAGTTCCACCAGTATGTGAAATTCACACTGTCTGTGCTCTATGAGTGATGAATTCAGCCATTGCATCACGAAATCGCCTGTTGCCAGAAGAGTGATGAGTGCTTTGCCATGCTTAGTCCTTATTTCATTCCCCAGATTCCTTAAGGTGATCAAGTAATTGTGGAAGGAGGATCTGCCAATAGCTTGAAATTGAGTTTGTGTGCACGCATCCCCTTGGTGTAAGACTTGCCTTCTCGAGCCTTTTCTGTTGATACAGGACCCAGAATGCCACTCTCAACCCAGACCTCTGACAAAACGGAAGCCTGCATATGTTGTCCTATAATTTTAGAAAGTTTATCGAGTATGCAACCTCCCAATCGTGGGTTAAGGATGTGCTTGCATTGTGGAGTCGCTCTTTTTATCCATCAGTTTACAATACAGAGCCTGGTCTACGGTCAGCACAACATGTTTCTGTCCAAGTGATGAAGATACATGAATAAATCTCTGAACAACAGTATTGAGTGTGTCCAGTTCATGGGCAGGTGCTTGTGTTATTGGCATGTAACCTATGGTAGGCACTTCATGAACATCAGAGCTGTGTGGCTTGATTGAACGCGCTCCAACCAGGTTTGGTAGCTTTGTCCTGCCTTCAATGACAAAGGCCATATCAGTTGCTCGTGCTCTGATAGCGGCATCACTTTTATCCTCCGGTGACAGTGTATCAATCTTTTTGTTCAGCTTCTTGGAATGTAACATCTGCATGTCCTTCAATGATGCAGACGGAATCAAGTCATCCATAGCTGTGGGGACATCAAGCTTGTTTTATTGGATGGCTTGAGATTGCTTACAGTAGTCAGGAGCCGGCCCTCTCTGCCATGCTGCAGCTTGCGTCGCACGAAACGTTTTCTTCCCATCCAGTGTAGCATCGTTTATGGGTCGCCGAAATAGGTGACCTTATTGTCAGTAATTCTGTCTGGATGTTTGTTCGTTTGTCATCAGCATAATTGGTAGTAAACGTGGGCGATATTTGACCAAACACGGGTGGTAGGTACATTCTATGACCTAGTGCTTTGGAAATTGTGATGGTTGCTAGGGACGCTTTTGTTCCCTAGCAACAGCCGAAAACCTTCAAAATCGGTACCGTTCACGCGAAATCAATTTCGAGTCATTATCCCACGTTGGCTTATGAAATTTGGCACGAATGATCCACAGGTGATGCTCTACCAAATATATTCCGGTTTTTGTGATATATGGAATAGTTTACCCGCAGCGCCCCCTACAAATGGGGTATGCCCGAAAATTGAAGGCCCCTAGCGACAGGTGAGTGCATCGATCCGAATGAAACTTGCAAGTTCATAGCACGCAATGAGTACTACAACTTTGCCTCAGGACATATTGACCGATATTGCTTAGGTCAGGGGTCAAAGGGCAAAAATCGATAATATGCGAGAGCTGGGGTGCCTTCGTGCCAAATGCTACTCCTCCTAGGGTTATGGTCAGATGGTCATGAAAATTCACACTATTCATCTGGAATACATTGTGCACAAACGATCGAGCGCAGATTTTTGATTTATATCTTTGTTCTCACAGCATCCCCTCGAACTTTGCGGATTTCCGATATCAACCGCATTTTCGGTACTTTTCATTCAAATTGATAACGAGTAGTTATCAGTAGATGGAACTCGATGAGATTTGGTATGCATAATCTTAAGGTGATTCTCTATCCGCTAATGACATCCTTTTTTTTCTATATCTTATTTTCAAATGGTGACCATCTCAACTTGGGTGTCCGAGGGCCATTGAGCATTCCCGCTGAAAATTCAAAGTACACTAGCTCCAAGACTGTTGAACCGAATCGAATGAATCATGCTTATAGACCGTAATGAGTACTACAACTTTGCTCATTTGCATAATGACCTATCTCGAGTAGGTCAGGGGTCAAAAGTCAATAAGTGCATTTTTCGGGCGAATTACCATTCAAAGCCCCCTTGCTCCTACACGGTTAAGATGCGAATGAAAGTTCATAGTACATGTACTCAATGAGTACTACACCTTTGCTTCTGGACATATTGACCTATCTCGGCTAGTCAGGGGTCAAAGGTCAAGGAGTGCATTTTTCGGGCAAATGACCATTCAAAGCCCCTTGCTCTATCACGGGTTAACCGATTCGATTGCAATTTCGTAAATACTTGTACTAGATTAACTCAGATCAGGGGTCAAAGGTCATCGGATGCTCAGCGACCCATGGCGCCTACCGGCTTGTATCAATATTATCTGCTGTGAAATGTACAAACCCATCTTCAGCAAGTTAGTGGAATGACAGCACCAGTCTGAGGATGCTAGTTAAGAGTGTACTTTTGGCAAGAATGTTCTAACTTCAAAAATGATTCATAACTTATGGTGTGTCCAGCACTGTGGAAAGTTGAAGAAGTTTCTTTGATCTAGTTGCCTGATGCAGCGTGCCCTATCCAATATGTTTTGGTTCACTCTTTCCGCCACTGACACCGAACACCATATCTTGACCAACACTGAGCACCTTGATTCTTACTGGAATAACATCGGTGCTGTCTGGTTCGCTGTCCAGTACCGAAGGACCTTAACAGCAGTCTCAGGAACATATACAGTGAGTCGGGAACACAATCTCACTCGGTCACTGATATCAAACCTGTATGTCCTGGGTGTGCAGCCAAGCAGACTCTCCACGGAGTTTCAATGCCACATGCACCAATGACATGAAAATATCACTCTCGGGTTTGAATACAGGTATTTTCAACAAGTCGTCATCCGATTCCTCAACAGGCATTTCTGATAAAGGTACATGCTTGTACTTGGAAGGGAAAAGTAGACATCTGTCATTTGTCGCTGTTCGATCTGGCAAAACGATGAAGTCGAACACATCTCCTGTACGAGCACAATAGACTTTCTTGAAGGAAGGATCGACGACTTAGCATGATGATTGAGGGTGGTGAACATTAGCTTCCCCAGCTAATATGCAGTACGATCCCCAAACTGTAGATTAGTTACTAAACACATCCTTGTCAGCGAAATGTTTGCAACTCGTTGCACAGCCATTTGCCATGGCGATATCAATGTTCTTTTGCTAAGCCTTTTTTTAGCTTTATGCTTGACTGATTTGAGAAACGCACTGTAACGAAGCTAAGTGATATTTGCCTCAGCCGCTACGAGATCGCTCACAGCCTGCAAGACGAACAGACAGAATTCGATCAAATCCTGCAGCCTGCAGAATTCCTGGCTCTTCTTCCAACGTCATTACAGAAATGATCCTCTGTTTTCTGTGAAGACGTTTGACAGAATCAGACACCGATTCCAGTCCATCGGCGTGACAGATTTGCGACCTGGCATGGAACGTTTACCAGTATCCGCAGAAGTACTTGCTTCCGTTGAGCATCCTTGTCTTTGGAACTCATTCTGCAGTCTCTCGATCTTGCCCTTGTCGGTATATTGTGCATATAACAGTTTCTGTGCCATACTAGTGAACTTGTAAATCCTTATGTGAAAGCATTCTCTATTCGATCGATTGCATCGTGGTATTTGTAGTCTCTACGTTTTCTCCTGGTGGAGGTGACTAGTTCTATGCGTTTCAAACCTTGATCACTGGAATCCCGAAGCTCATCCTTATTGTCTTTTTGACAGATAATACACAGGTTGCGTGACACAGGGGATGGTCTCTTCAAGTTAATCAGTGGGTCCATCTTTGTTCTGAAACATGAAATAAAATATAATGTGTAGGTAAAAGAAATAGAACGAAAAAAGTCAACATCGACACTGTTAATCGGAAAGTTACCATAAATTGAATTTCTTTCAGGTTTTTTTTAAGATCAAGTGATTAAATATGGATGGTCAGGTAGTTGATGACCACATATGTATTCTGTACTACTTCAATACCACATTGTGCTCCTTGGCATGGCAAGAAACAATGGTATGACATGAGATATAAAGAATTCAAAATGCTACCCGACAAAATAGCGGGCATTTTTGTTTTTCATTTTTCGCTGCCTTCAAAATAATTTAGCCTGGTGAATATTTTTTTTGGATTAGCACATATAATTTGGTTAAAAAAGTCAAGTTACATTTACATAAAATGCCTTGGGGGTTGATTCTGATTATCCGGCTAGTCTCAGGGAAGAAATAAGGTATGGCAGACAGAGGAAGTAGCAAAAGCAGTCAAGGAGAAGAATGAAGTTTGGAAGAGGATAAAGATGATCAAGGATAGAGAGGGACAACCGTATGCGGGGTTGCTGCACCTGTATGGGCAAAAGAAGAAAGCAGCAAGGAGAGCTGTGGATAAAGTGAGAAATGATATGGAAGAGGAGGTGTACAACAAGTTGAAAGAGGATGGTGGGAAGAAGATGATCCATAAATTGGCTCGTGACAGGGATGAGGATATTAAGGACATGAAAGGGTGGGTGGAGGGGGGGGGTGCTGATTAAAGATGGGGCGGGGCGAGAGACAGACAGGGGTGCATATGAAGGTATGGGAAGGATATTTCAAGGAGCTGTTGAACCGGGGAGGAAGCAATGGAGACCTGGAGCTTCCGTGTTATGTAAAGGGGAAAGGGGATGTAGTGGAGATCATGGAGGAGGAGGTGTGGACAGCAGTAAACAGGATGAAGAATGGAAGAGCACCAGGCATTGATGAGGTGCGCACAGAGATGCTAGTTGCTGTGGTAAAACTCAGAGTCAATTGGATGAAGAGGCTGATGAATGCATGGATGAGAGAGGGTTGGATTGCAGAGGATTGTTCAAGATCCAGGGAAATACAGAGGCATTATGCTCCTAAGTCATGTCATGAAGGTGCTGGAGAGGATTCTGCACGAGAGGATAAGGAAGAGTGTGGAGATGGACTACGACGTATGCCAGCGTACTACGACGTATACCAAACTTACCCATAACGTATTCGACGTGTGCCAGCGTTTTAAACAAATTTTTCATACGTCGGCATACGCTGGCTAAATCGTCAAGGTGTGACAGGGCCTTAAACCTGCTCTGACATGAATGCAATATTACAAGTGAAGGTCACCTGGCTAAACAATTTTAAGATATGACTTTGCCCATCCCTTTTTGATGGGCTGCATGATCTGGAGGGCCATACTGCATTCAGGGATCATGTGATGCACGTCATGCTTCACCTGTAGGTGTTTCAAGCATAGTGAAAGTCATTCTTAGCATCAAGGACCTTCTGAAACTACACTGCACCATGTTTCATCACTGTGGGCTACATCAGTCTGACAGATGTGAAAGATAATGAAAGGTAAAGAGTAAATTCAGAAGTTATTCGGCAGATTGGATCGTGATAGGACCAGGGGAGGGAGGGGTGGTTGGAAGCATTAGTGATAGAGGGGTATTTGAATATTGGCAAGACTGGTAGTGAGCTTAAATATAGATGGGTGATTGCATACCTGTATCGTGACTGATGTTTGTGAGAGGGTCTCGTCAAAAGGTAAATGTGTTGTCAGTATTTGTTCATTCCCCAACCCACTCGCCTCTTCATCCCCCAAAAAACTAAAAACAAATAAATTAACAAAAATGATCTTACCCTGATTGTGATGGCCCTGTTCCTTCTCCGCTCTTCTCCTCCCAACTCATCCTTCCTCCAATTTCCCAGTGAATTCAAGTCGATAAATTGAAAGATTGAAATTATGTGGTGTTGAGAGAACACAGGCATGATGGGCCAAAGGGCCTCTTCCTGTGTCCAAATTGCTTGTATTCTTCGACAGTGGAGTGGTGTTGATGTTCTCATGCATAGACCCTTATAGACCTTCAATTTATAGTGTTCAAAGTAGGAAGAATATACAGAAGAAGAAATGCTATCAACACCCTCACAAGTACACAAGTGCAGTGCATCATCATCATCATCATCATCATGTGAACACACTGAAAGCGACAGCTGAGCCACCATATGCGTGTTTATACAAAGCACAGCAAAGGAAGACATTGATAACCATATTTTCCAATCTTGTGCAATCATGGAATCTCTTTCTGCTGAGTGCTTCAATTATTTAGAACCAACTATATGCCCATGGAAGCGCAGTAAAGAACCGACAACATCGTTGTCCACACACACTTCAGATGACAGAAGGCGTGATTAAGAAAAGCGACGAATGACTGTCGTTTTTATTATTAAAGAAGCTTCTTAAGACAATGGGATTGACATAATGCACATGGAGAGCTGCAGAAGAAATCCCACATCGTGCAATCATGCAAAGAAAGCAAAACAGCAGGTGAAGGGAGGGGAGGTAAAAGCCAAGGATGAGTGATGCCTATTCAAGGGATGCTTTCTTGCTACAACGGCTGGGGGAATGCATCCTGGGTATTGGAAGGGAAGGTCAGGGTGCGAGTAGCCAGGCATACCAGCGCCTGCTTAGAATTGGGGTTGTTTAATTTGGAAACAATGCCACAACCGCAAATGAGGGTTATAACCTCAGGCGGATGTACTTCATGGGAAAATTCAATCCGCACTGGATGTGGTATATGGGAATCAGGGTGCAGCACCCAAGCACTTATTCCTGTACCTTCCACACACATCCTGCTCCTCCTCTTCGTCGCTCATACTCTTGTTCTCAAATTCATTACATTCCAAATCCATGGATGCGAAACAACGCTGGACCTCAAGGTTTCCTTCGATACAATCAACACCATTTGTATATAATGTTCCAAGCTGTATTGTTTTGTTTTAACGACAGAAAGATAGCTTCTTAGGGCGTAGGTCATGGTGAATGACAATACCGACTGTTGAGCCATTTGGTGTTGGTAAACGCGTTCAAGTATAAACTTTCCCAAAATGCAAAAAAATGCAAATAAAGAAATTATTTGAGACAAACACACAAACGATTGGCAACAATTGTAAATGGGGAACTGCACGTTTTACACACATTTAGTAAATAATGAGAAAGGCACTAACGAAAGATGTTTAAAAAAAAAAAAAATAAATGAAACGTAAGCAAAGAAGCACAATTGCACTGGATGCATCATATAATACATTGGACAATTATCTCACAAATAATTGCCTGTAGTAACTGGAAGCTTGCTAAAAAGACATTTAAACGACGTATGGACGTGGACGAATGCAAGAACGGGAATAACCTTTCGCACTTCCACCGCCTCTCTCCCTTCCTACACGAAAAGAGTTACCAGTGAGTGACGGTTCGAGCGACAGCACTAACATGGCGGAGCGAACGGACTCTTCAGTACGGCTGAAGGCGCGTGCAGGTGTTCAAGAAGTTATCAGAGGGAGATACTCACACTAGTCCAATAAATGTGTGTTTTAACCCATATAAAAGTGTGTAATTAAAAAGGAAATCCCTGAAAGATTTTTGTTTCTAATCACATTTATTTCTGGGAAAGCAATGGCAAGCCGCCCAGCATGACTCTTGGCATGAGACTGGTTCAGCAGCGCTGATGCTCTGTTCACCGACGTAAACCTACATATCGGAGGTACACTTTGGGGTTACATGGACTATTGTGAGTAAATCTCGTTCCACAAACCTTTACACGAACTCTCCAACTCGGTCTCACCGGAATGCCCGTGACGCTGTTTTGGAAGATGCGCCAGGACCATGCATTCGGATCAGAGGAAATGTGATGAATTACCTTCTGCTCATCCCAACCACAACACCACCCCCTCCCCTCCTGACCCTGTGTTTTTGCCTTAGATAATGGGTTTATCACAGTATTGCAACATGACAACAAACTTTAGCGGATATATATATATATATATATATATATATTATATATAATATATATATATATATATAATATATATCATATACACACACGCACAGACACACACAAACACACACACATGGAAGAAGCGACGAGCATAATGGAAGGTGACATGAGTGTTACTCAAGTATATCGCTCTCTATACGGAATATGTTTGTATAAATATTATTTTGACAGCAATAGCTTGTGGTGAACACCACGTCATAACACTGAGATTGAGAAACTGTGAAAAAGGGCGATTTCTTTTTTGTACAAAGGTTTTAACACGCGCTGCATGAGAATATTGCGTAGTAAATATCTGGCCACAATCCCACCACCTCCCCTCTTTCCTCAAAGGCTCGTAATATTTGTTCATTGACCTGGTGTCCGGGAAAGCCTTTGGATCGCCATGTAGATGAAAACAATCATATTCATTCATTGTGCTGTTTACGCCACGTCCGTTATTTTGGAAACCGTGTACGTGATTCAGAGTACTTTGGTGTGTGTGTGTGTGTGTGTTGTTGTGTGTGGTGTGTGTGTGTGTGTGTGTTGTGTGTGTGTGTGGTGTGTGTGTGTGTGTGTGTGTGACTTCCTTATTATTATTATTTTTTTCTTCAAATGTGTTAACAGCTGTTTTTTAAAAATAGATTTTCATGTACATACAGTCATGCTCTCCAGCAAGGAGAAGCAGTCTCCTTAAAGTTCTTGAAAGCAGTCATGTCACATGTGAGACACGTATGGGTCCGAGCCGCTCAGGGCTGTGCGAGCAGCAAGGCCAGAATTAGGCCGGAAACCAAGAGCAGGACATGCGAACGGCACCACAGTGCAGAACCTTTTTCTTGGTCGCAGACGGTATACATATTCCCATTAAACTTAAGTTTCCTCATGTCGCCCTCCAAAGACCTCCAGGTCTCCGTTGCTTCTTTGTGGCAGTCCGACATGGCATTCACAGCGCAAGATTGGAACTCCTCCCAGTGCCTGCGACACACCAACAAGGCCGACACTTCATTAGGGTGCAAGGGGAAAAGAAATGAATAAGTAAACGGCATGCAATGGTTTTGCTGCGGGAAACATACACGCACTCTTCGCAATGATATACAACAGATGAGATGAGAGGCCGAATCATTCACGCGAGAATGGTCACGCACGTTCCTTAACAGTATGCATTAGCTCCTAATATCATTTTCAGTTCCTATCAAAGTGAGATCCCAAGTAGAGTCTCAGTGGATAAAATATTATCTTGAAAACATATACAAGGGACCATCTATTTCTAAGTTAGCAAGTACGGCAGAATGGTTTACACCTACCCTCCCCCTACCCCATGCCCAACTTCTGCACCCATGACAACCAGCGTTATATCGGGCCAGAACAGTGTCGGTATGCAATCAGGCCAACACCGGGTTGCCTTTGGTGTACTCCATGCATGGGCCTTCATATACGTACATCATAAAAAGGTGGCTCCTAACCTGGTTCATGCAGTATTTAAGCTAATTACAGTAGAAGTCTGCCTCTCGAAAGGCTTAACGAGGATTTCTGTTTTAAAAGGGTATTTGTTCAACCATCAGGGTTTAATATTAAGGATTGAATGTTTTAAAATTTAACTACCCACTTAACGATCCTCTTCAATAACCTTATATCCATAAACCATGTACAACTAGATGTAGTGTGTGGGCCCATTGGTTTTTCAGCATGAGTAAAGAAGCACATCATGGAATCGATCGTCGTGGCAATCGCAGTTAGCAGATACACCCATTTATAGTCCGATAGGATCATGCAGAAGTAGCAGACTTACTTTTGAGTTGTCTAGCCAGAGTTTGGTTCCCGAGCCAACTATAAGCTTTCCGACTGGTGCTTCGATTCAGGACGTAGCATCACAGAGTGTGCCACCGTCCCTCGGATGGATGTCAAGCCGGGTGTCCAGCTTGCTAGCATTAGTTGCTGGATGCAAAATATCCCACGGGATTTTTTTTTTGATGAATAGTAGGCCATGGTGTGCTCGCACCTTGAACAAATCTGTGACAAAATGTGTTGGGGCACTGCATGAACAGCACAGCCGCACCTCTGATGATCCAACCAGTGGGTCAAACTCGTAATCAGATCCAGGTCCAATCCGCATTCGTTCATCCATGACAACCAATTTATTAAAAATAAGTAGGTTACTCACGACGGTATATGATTGGGTTTGTGGAATAAGAAAGTACTTTTATTCTGATGCATTCTGGAAACCATTGCGTTTCAAGGAAACCTTCAACATATGTTGGCAACCATTGCATTTAACCAGACTCGGTGGCATAATGGTTGGCGTGTACACTTTGAGTCTGGGAGGTTCAATCCCTGGCAGAGCCATACCATAAAAATGGTACTTGCTGCTTCCTTGCTTAATGCTCAGCATAAAAAAAAACAAAGAGCACAGACAAACAACCATCAGTTGGCAAGTATTGCACAGGCTTGATGGGCCCAAATGGCTTCTTCCTGCATTGAAGTTTCTTGAAAAGGAACTCATATTATTAGCAATGGCAACGTTGCGAGATTGCTTGGAGAGGTGCGTGGGTGTGCGCTGTGTGCAGATATGAGCAAATGAGAAACGATCTGTGACTGCAGACAGTCATTTTGAACTTTCATCAGAATAAAAGTTCCAGATAAGCCTTCATATATATGGTGGCCAAAGTAAAGAAATGATTTGGCTCCAACGGACCAACACTTCAATGATGAAATGTTCTGCAACACGGTCTCCTTGGGCGTACTGATATTCGTATTGGTGCTCGACATCGCATATTGGTGCTCGTAACGAGCTCTACCCCATCGGACCTCCGCCCCTCTGGCTCTTGCGATCGAGTTTGCTGTGGTTATGAGATCGTCCCGTCAACGACCCTGGAAGGTGACGGCTCAAGTCTACACTCTTGACACGAGCATCAGGTACCGGCGATAAGTAGTGACGATTCCATGGCTAAGAAAGAACCGGTCCTGGATAGGTTGTCCTGTCATGATGTCGGAGGGTTCCGAAATTCCCGCTGAGAAGTCGTGGGGTGCAAACCCACACCGGAAGGCAACAATACCATTCCCACACCACCACTGAGGTGCACTCCCCATGGAAAGTTTCCAAAAAATATCTGTTCTTTATCAAGCAGTAACGGCTTGAATCATTTATCGATGACTATATATTGATTAAGAGTATTTATATCAGAATATTCGACATTAAAATGAATTGTTAAATACTATAGTATTTGGCAACAATGGTGATGGAATACCATACGGGCATGTGCGTATACAGATACCAGACCGGAAGATCTTGTTGACGACATCTGACGCTGGGAAATGAATTTTTTACATCATGACAATATATCGAGCAAGTTCGATCGATTGTCAAGAAAAAAACTACCACGGTATTGTTCTTTATTTAAAAAAAAAAAATGGCATTTAAACGACGTGATGTCACTTTAAAGGTGGAAGAAAAGCAGGTGATCGAACCTGGCAAGGCCGAGGAATAACCAATCTTTATAGAGATATGGACATGAAAGCACTTATAAATGGATAAAAAGTCTAATTAGAATGTAGTACTGTCTACACTCAAGCCCTGTCCTGCCTTGCCCAGGAAATCACAAACCTATATAATGGCATATAACAGCAGTCCAATACCTAAATAGGATGAGTGTTAAAATAATAAATAATCCGCGGCTTCACGCGGGTCTACTCGCCGCGTTCGAATAAAGTATATACGATAATGCGAGTAATACTGAGTGCTGGAGCAGGGTCCTGTTCAAGGCAGGACCGCTCCATGCACATCAATTATTCATTCAGGGAAAGTAGAATGCACACGTGACTCCCGCCTTGGGGGAAACTCGAGCGAGGTCGGCTTTCCATTTCGCTATTATGTCGCGTGAGATAAACACGTCTAACGATGGTGCCTTGTCTCCTGCGGCCGCGGCTTCGATGTCGTGACGTCTCGGCACGACGTGCAGACGTACATATTTTGCTCCTGCATGCTTAACGTGCTGTACACGCGCATACATACATTACATTGCATACATTCGTACATATGTTGTGCAGACATAGCATAGATACAGCGCATATATATGTACGTATTATACATACATGCATTACACACCTACATATTATATATACATGTCATGTATTTAGTCATACATACATTATGCTGTACACTGTAAAATATACGGAAGCTATGTCATTCCATTACATATACATACTTATATACACATTATATACGTACATGCAGGACATATGGTAAATACGTATATGGATATATTACGTGCATACATTGTACATACACATGTATACATTACAACATACATATATTATTACTTACACATACATCCATTATCTATGGATGTGTATGATATATATATATATATATATATATATATATATATATACGCTATATATGTGTATGTGTATACATTCTGTACATACATAATACATACATTATATATGTACATAGTCCCTTCTTTGGAAATGCATTGAGATTTCAACTGCCTGATGAAATGTACAAACGACGAACCAGCACATATTGTATGTTGTAATCCCAATGTAAACGAGAACTTCATACACAGCGCTTGCAGACTGAACATGGAAAACCCAACACACAACTTACGATAACGATACTACAACTCCAGCTCAAATTAAATGAAGCAAAGCATCTGTATACAGGATGAGACGATGCCCAGCCAGCAAGAGCAGGGCTCCGGCACGAGCAGCGTGCTGGTTGCCATAATCAGCACTTTAATTAAGTGTAAAATGCGACCGAGGGAACGAGCGGGACTCGTGCTAATTGTGTTGCAAGATCCGCATGAAAGGCACAACGAACCTTTCCCGTTACTACTTGCAGCGACAGTTCGTCATTGCTCTCAGCTGTGGGAAGAGATCCCACTATCAGCCTCGTGTCCTTTTTTCCTATGGTTGGAATGTACTAAATACTGTCTGTACACCATACCTTCCCCGCACGTGAAGCGCAAAGTGGGGTTAAGCAATTGATTCACTACCTGTCTGTCCGTCTGTAGACATCAGTCTTTGATTGAGAAACTCGTTAATTCAGATTGAATTTTATATTTTGAACACTGCAGAACATGAAACAGAACTTGAACCTGCAGTTTAGCATTGCTTTGGCTCTGAAATTGGCAAATTGTATGGAATCTCGTCCCAAGCATGCATGCATGTGCACAGAGAGGAGTACGGAATATTTTTTTAGTACGTCTGCCTGCCTATCTGGCAGTTAAACAAAATTGAAAATCATTCCCAACAGGAAAACTTACTGTTTTTTGGGATGTCATAAAGGACACAAACAACAGGCACGAAAAACTAATGTAACGTGTTAAATAAGGTGGCGTAAAAGACGCTGCATCAACGGCGATAAACTTCCGAAAAAGGTTTTGCTTTGTTTTTTGTTTTTTTTTCAACAACCTTTAAAACCTTTACTTTATTTTGATTGAATTATATACTTGAGCACTGCAGAACACAAATTACCTTGTTGGCACTTCCAAAATCCTCCAGTTTAGCATTACTTGGCCAAAATAGTACATCAAGTGGCGACCCGTCCAGGATTGTACCCAATAGCCAAGGAGACTGCTGAGCAGCACCAACGCCCTCCACAGAGTATGGTCCCAATGGATGGATGGATGGATTTTACATCATGTTGACCAATCGCATTTGCCGCTCGCGTTCTCAGCATTGAGGAATATCAAGATTCAGACAAAATCACGGCTCATAGGAAATATCCATATTTCCTACGAGCCGCAATGTTGTTGCATGCTCGGAAACGCAAAGCAAGAGTTGAAAAGACCGTTCCCATGTCCTTTTTCTCAAGGCTGCGTGGGGGTAAGGTGTTCTATGAACTCTGGTTTAGGATGTGGAAACATATGCACATATATATGAGGGGAGAACAAACACTTCTATCAACCAAATATTCAGAAAAGAGGCCTCAAAGTTGATGTTATTTTCTTCAATATTTAAGTGCATAAAAATATTTTTTGACTAATTGCACGTCTAATAATTGCACTTAAGGGATTTTGTATGGGAGAGGGAGAAGAGGAAATATTGATAGATAAATAAAGTACAGTACCTCATTCGTAGAAATTTTTGAACGATCCTTGTATATACATCTAAATCAAGGCCTTATCATGATGTAGAAATAAATGAGGATCACTGTTCAGTGACTATTATATTACAAAATAAATAATTATGGATAAAAACAAACAGCAAACAAAAATGTTAGCACTTGACTTTCTTTTTAACGCCACTCAATGCACTTACTGATCAAGAGGAGTACAATATTACAATATTATACCCATTACATCAATATCAGACGCTATACGCGGATCGACTTCAAAATAATATACAAATCCAAGCAATGTACTTGTCCAACTACCATATTTAAAATAAGGCTGTCTGCACGTCTGTTCCTTGTAGAAATGAAAAAGGCTTGACTAACCTCCACCAAATTTTGCATTTGTGTTTGGGGTACACAGGGTCAGGTCATTGACATTAAATAACTAAATCCCCTGCCACCATCACCACCCAAGTGTGGGGAGACAATTTGCGATTTTCTCCTGCACACATGGACCAGTGTCAGTGGTTGAAACACTGACCCCTGCCGGAGGGATGGGGGTATTGCTGGTGGGAAACGATGCCAATTCTGAAAACAGATCCTCTCACTCCCAAAGGGAGCAGGTATGCCTAGTTTTACCAAACTCAAGGAGGGATGGGAGTAAACGTCACCTCAAGGAGTGATGGGAGTAAATGTAAACTCAAGGAGTGATGGGAGTAAACGTCACCTCAACGAGTGATGGGAGTAAATGTAAACTCAAGGAGTGATGGGAGTAAACGTAAAATCAAGGAGGGATGGGAGGAAAGGAAACTCAAGGAGGGATGGGGGTAAACATGAACTCAAGGGGGGATGGGGGTAAACATAAAATCAAGGAGGGATTATGAGGGTAAACGTAAAATCAAGGAGGATGGGGTAAATGTAAAATCAAGCAGGGATGGGGTAAACGTTAAAATCAAGGAAGCGAATGGGAGTAAACGTAAACTCAAGGAGTGATGGAGTAAATGTAAACAAAGAGTGATGGGAGTAAAGGAAACGCAAGGAGGGATGGGGTAAACGTAAAATCAAGTGAGGGATGGGGTAACGTCCTCATCGAT
>CM068960.1:37164085-37181521 GCA_035128595.1 Eptatretus atami | reverse complement strand
AGAAGAGTTGGATGGGCAGGTGGAAATGGCATTGGGATTTTGGACCTGGAGAAGTTATGAATTGGCAGAGAGGTAATATGGTGATGGCGCCTGAGTGAGGAGTGCCGGAAGCAGAAGTTCGGTTAGTGGAAGGGATGTCCTTGGTAATGGTCGGGAAGGTTTTAGTTGGTCCATTCCGATGCTCAAGGAGTTCTTCCATGGCACGTCGGCACTAGCAGAGCCGAGCGCGTTCAGGATGGAACTGTCCACTCCCAATTTCGAGTCCCCCTCGATTTTGTCCTTTCAACTCTGCGTGGTGTTAGAAGTCTCGTTCACACGTTCCCTTTTTCCTGTTAAGTCTAGGCTTCCTCCACGAAGCTCGACTTTGTATACAAACAAAGAACGACTTGCTGTGGTCACAAGCTGGGACAAAATCCAAGTGAGGCCGATGGGAAAACGCACATTAAAAGTCCTCTTATAAGATGACAGCGGGTTTGCGGAAAACATATCTAGCACTAGTTAAAACGGATTACTCTCTCTCCATGTCAGCCTTCCACCACGTTATACCAGAACGAGAGATTTGTCACAGTCCAATGGGATGTTTACCCAATCTGGATCGTTCTAAAGATTACGTAATGCTCATTTTTTGGGAGAACAATACTGAGCAGTCGCTGCACGGGAATGATTAAACCTTATTAATATGTTATTCGACAGTTGATGTGATTTTTTTGTGGCAAAGTCATCTGTCGCGACTTGAGCGTCGAGAAGCAAAGCATGGAAATGCTGACGCAACAAATCGGGCCAGTGTTTAATCAGTAGAGGTCTACGAGCTGGATGGTGGCTGTCGGCCCATCAAGAAACAAGATTGCAGGGCGGTTGTCAATTTTGTTTGTGTGCATGGTGGGTGTCAAAGTGACAATGTGGGTCGGGAATCGGGATCTGTCTGACCAAGGGTGCAGAGTGTTCAAAAAATCGACCCCAACAATCGAACACGAACACAACTATGCGAACTTTGTCGCAAGTGTAAATAATTATCTAATTAGTGCGAATCCAATGATGGCTCACTGTGCTGCTTTGCAGTAAAATAAACAAGCTACTCTGTGGTAGATAATAACCAATAAACCAAACAGTCCACTCAGTGAATATCGATCAGAGTGTCAAGTGTCCTGTGAGACAGACACTGCAGTGCCACCATTCCATGCAACAAACAGGACAATGTCTGCCGACATCTGGCAGACAGCACATGGAATCTCCTGCAAGTGGATAACTTTGGGATACTTCAGTGTAAAGCCTTTGCATTGCCTTCACTGCTGTGGATTAAGGTCCCATTTGTAGCAGCATGAGAAAGTTCCGCAGCTGTTGACAGAGTTGCGACCTACACGTCAACAAAGTTCATATTTGCCTCAGCACCTGATGCTCTGTCAAGAAACGGGCTCATTCCCACCAAACCAATACCTGTGAGTTCGCAATCATTACCACTGCAAATGCATATCGGTATGGGTGTGCTTGGCAAATGTCTATCACGACTACCTACACTTTTCAAATGCCACACCTTGCTAAAGGCCCGTCACACCGTGACCTTTTAGCCAGCGTATGGCAAGGTATCAAATGTATGTAAACGCTGGCGTACGCTGAAATTGATGGTTTTTTTTTCTTCCAGTTTTGGGCGTATTCATGAGTTGGACTATGCATAACGTATTAGTACGTAACAGAACGTTCGATACATTAGATAATCTTATACCAACGAATGCTGAGTGTGTTGTCGCGTTCACAACCTATGCCCAACGATAGTCAACGTATGCATAGCGCGGCAGCGTATCGCGACGATCACGTGGCGTGCCTATTAAAGGCTGCGGCTCGACGATTCAAATCAATAACCGCACTAGACATCGAAGTGTGGAAGCGCCTGTCCACCTTGACTTTAGCCAGCGTATGCCGAGTATTGAAAATTGTGCCGAATAACGCTAGAACGTCGAATACGTTATGGGTGTCTTGTATACGATTAAGAGCACGCTGAAGCATGTGCATACGTGTTAGTTACGCCGAGTACGTCGACAAATTTCAGCATGTTGAAAATTTTCGATGTATGCAGCGTATGACGCACACGTTCCGCATACGCTGGCCATAAGTTGTAGGCACGTTACGCGATCATGACACACGTCGACACACATTACTTGTAGTTACTCATAAGTCGAAACACGTCGAGGTAATGTTAGCGTACGCCAAAACTTTCTAACCTTGAGTAACGTGCTTTGAACCTATGAGTAACGTGCTTTGAACCGATGTTTAACGTATCTCCAACGAACATACACTGATGTAGATGTATTGGACGTCTCGGACCGACCACATACTTACTGGAACGTGGTTACTATTACAGCTAACCGTATAATGCGTATTGCAGCATTTAGGGAATGGTATATAAAAATGGGGTTCACACAGGAGGAACCCGTCAGTGTTCCAGACTCCATGATTTTTTTTTTCTTCGAGTAGAACGGTGATTGTGACATTTCGATTCTAGTGCGGTTATGATTAAGTCGTTGCGGCAGCCTATTAATTATATATTATTACCGCACTAGAATCAAAGTGCAACATCACCGTCAGCCAAGAATAAAAAAACAAAAAAAAACATGGGTCTGAAACTGACGCTAAACATACTCGACGTGTTCGACTACGAGTAACTTACAAGTAACGTGTGTCGACGTGTTGTCAACGATCGCGCTAACGTGCCTACACTTATGGCCAGGTATGCGGAACGTTGACTCATACGCTGCAACGTCCAAAATTCAAGCAGTTAAAATTTGTCGACAAGCTCGGCGTACTATGCGCTATGCACGCGTACTACGACGTATACCAAACTTAACCCATAACGTATTCGACGTAGTTGCCAGCGTTTTAAACAAATTTATATACGTCGCATACGCTGGCTATCATTCAAGGTGTGACAGGGCCTTAACCTGCTCTTGACATGAATGCAATATTACAGTGAATGGGTCACCTGGCTAAAAATTTTATTTGATTTGCCATCCCTTTTTGGGCGCTGATCTGGAGGCCATACGCATTCAGGGATCATGTGATGCGTCATGCTTCACCTGTAGGTGTTTCAAGCATAGTGAAAGTCATTCTTAGCAATCAAGGACCTTCTGCAACTACACTGCACCATGTTTCATCACTGTGGGCTACATCAGTCTGACAGTGTGAAAGATAATGAAAGGTAACGTAATTCAGAAGTTATCGGCAGATTGGATCGTGATAGACCAGGGGAGGGAGGGTGGTTGGACTTAGTGATAGAGGGTATTTGAATATTGGCAAGACTGGTAGTGAGCTAAATATAGATGGGTGGATTGCAACCTGTATCGTGACTGATGTTTGTGAGAGGGTCTCGTCAAAGGTAAATGTGTGTTCAGTATTGTTCATCTCCTCAACCCACTGCGCTCTTCATCCCCAAAAACTAAAACAAATAATTAAACAAAATGATCTTACCCTGATATGTGATGGCCCTGTTCCTTCTCCGCTCTTCTCCTCCCAACTTCTCACTCTCCAATTTCCAGTGAATTCAAGTTCGATAATTGAAAGATTGAAATTATGTTGGTGTTGAGGAACACAGGCATGATGGGACAAAGGGCCTCTTCCGTGTCCAATGTTGTATTCTTCGACAGTGGAGTGGTGTTGTGTTCTCGGTAGACCTTATAGACCTTCATTTATAGTGTGTCAAAGTAGGAAGAATATACAGAAGAAGAAAATGCTATCACCCTCACAAGTACCAAGTGCAGTGCATATCATATGCATCATTCTCATCATCTCATGTGAACACACTGAGCGACAGCTGAGCCACATAATGCGTGTTTATACAAGCACAGCAAAGGAAGACATTGATAACCATATTTCCATTCTTGTGCAATCATGGAATCTCTTTCTGCTGAGTGCTTCAATTATTTGAACCAACTATATGGCCCATGGAAGCGCAGTAAGAACGACACATCGTTGTCCACACTTCAGATGAGGCGTAGAGGTGATAGAAAGCGACGAATGACTGTCGTTTTATTATTAAAGAAGCTTCTTAAAGACAATGGATTGACATAATGCACATGGAGAGCTGCAGAAGAAATCCCACATCGTGCAATCATGCAAAGAAGCAAAACAGCAGGTGAAGGGAGGGGAGGTAAAGCCAAGGATGATGATGAGCCTATTCAAGGGATTGTTTCTTCCTACAACGGCTGGGGGAATGCATCCTGGTATTGGAAGGGAAGGTCAGGGTGCGAGTAGCCAGGGTCCCAGCGCCTGCTAGAATGGGGTTGTTTAAATTTGGAAAACAATGCCACAACCGCAAATGAGGGTATTAACCTGGCGATGTACTTCATGGAAAATTCAATCCGACGATGTGTATATGGGATACGGGTGCGCCCAGCACTTATTCCTGTACCTTCCACACACATCCTGCTCCTCCTCTTCGTCGCTCATCACTCGTGTTCTCAAATTCATACATTTCCAAATCCTGGATGCGAACAACGCTGGACCTCAAGGTTTCCTTCGATACAATCAACACCATTTGTATATAATGTTCCAAGCTGTTTGTTTTTTAACGACAGAAAGATAGCTTCTAGGGCGTAGGTCAGGTGATGACAATACCCGACTGTTGAGCCATTTGGTTGGTAAAGCGTTCAAGTTATAACTTTCCCAAATGCAAAAAAATGCAAATAAGAAATTATTTGAGAACAAACACACACGATGGGCAACAATTGTAAATGGGGAACTGCACGTTTTACACACATTTAGTAATAATGAGAAAGGCACAACGAAGGATGTTAAAAAAAAAAAAAATAAATGAAACGTAAGCAAAGAAGCACAATTGCACTGGTGCATATATAATACATTGGACATTATCTCACAAATAATTGCCTGTAGTAACTGGAAGCTTGCTAAAAAGACATTTAAACGACGTATGGACGTGGACGAATGCAAGAACGGGAATAACCTTTCGCACTTCCACCGCTCTCTCCTTCCTACACGAAAAAGTTACCGTGTGACGATTCGAGCGACAGCACTAACATGGCGAGCGACGACTCTTCAGTAACGGCTGAAGGCGCGTGCAGGTGTTCAGAAGTTATCAGGAGAGATACTCACACTAGTCATAAATGTGTGTTTTAACCATATAAAGTGTTGTATTAAAAGAAACCCTGAAAGATTTTTTGTTTCTAAATCACATTATTTCTGGGAGCAATGGCAAGCCGCCCAGCATGGACTCTTGGCATGAGACTGGTTCAGCAGCGGATGCTCTGTTCACCGACGTAAACCTAACATATCGGAGGTACACTTGGGTTACATGACTATGTGAGTAAATCGTTCCACAAACCTTACACCGAACTCTCCAACTCGGTCTCACCGGAATGCCCGTGACGCTGTTTTGGAAGATGCGCCAGGACATGCATTCGGATCAGAGGAAATGTGATGAATACATTCTCTCTCCCACCACCACCACGCACCCCCTCCCCCCCTGACCCTGTGTTTTTGCCTAGATATGGGTTTATACAGTATGCAACATGACAACAAACTTTAGCGGATATTATATTATATATATTTATTATATATATTATAATATATTAATATATATATCATATACACACACGCCCAGACACACACAAACACACACCACACTGGAAGAAGCGAACGAGCATAATGGAAGGTGACATGGTGTTACTCCAAGTATATGCGCTCTCTATACGGAATATGTTGTTAAAAATATTATTTGACAGCAATAGCTTGTGTGAACACACGTCATAACACTGAGATTGAGAAACTGTGAAAAAGGGCGATTTTTTTTTGTACAAAGGTTTTACACACGCGCTGCATGAGATATTGCGTAGTAAATATCTGGCCACAATCCCACACCTCCCCTCTTTCCTCAAAGGCTCGTATATTTTGTCATTGACCTGGTGTCCGGAAAGCTTTGGATCGCCATGTAGATGAAAACAATCTATTCATCATTGTGCTGTTACGCACGTCCGTTATTTTGGAAACCGTGTATTGATTCAGAGTACTTTGGTGTGTGTGTGTGTGTGTGGTGTGTGTGTGTGTGTGTGTGTGTGTGTGTGTGTGTGTGTGTGTGTGTGTGTGTGTGTGGTGACTTCCTTATTATTATTATTTTTTCTTCAAATGTGTTAACAGCTGTTTTTTAAATAGATTTTCATGTACTACAGTCATGCCTCCAGCAAGGAGAAGCAGTCTCCTTAAAGTTTCTGAAAGCAGTCTGTCACATGTGAGACACGTATGGTCCGAGCCGTCAGGGCTGTGCGAGCAGCAAGGCCAGAATTGGGCCGGAAAACCAAGAGCAGGACATGCGAACGGCACCACAGTGCAGAACCTTTTCTTGGTCGCAGACGGTATACATTCCCATTAAACTTAAGTTTCCTCATGGCGCCTCCAAAGACCTCCAGGTCTCCGTTGCTTCTTTGTTGCAGTCCGACATGGCATTCACAGCGCAAGATTGGAACCCTCCAGTGCCTGCGACACACCAACAGGCCGACACTTCATTAGGGTGCAGGGGAAAAGAATGATAAGTAACGGCATGCAATGGTTTTGCTGCGGGAAACATACACGCACTCTTCGCAATGATATACAACAGATGAGATGAGAGGCCGAATCATTCACGCGGAGATGGTCACGCACGTTCCTTAACAGTTGCATTGCTCCTAATATCATTTTCAGTTCCTATCAAGTGAGATCCCAAGTAGAGTCTCAGTGGATAAATATTATCTTGAAAACATATACAAGGGACCATCTATTTCTATTAGCAAGTACGGCAGAATGGTTTACACCTCCCTCCCCCTACCCCATGCCCCAACTTCTGCACCCATGACAACCAGCTTTATCGGGCCAGAACAGTGTCGGATGCAACTCGGCCAACACCGGGTTGCCTTTGGTGTACTCCATGCATGGGCCTTCATATACGTACATCATAAAAAGGTGGCTCTAACCTGGTTCATGCAGTATTTAAGCTAATTACAGTAGAAGTCTGCCTCTCGAAAGGCTAACGAGGATTTCTGTTTTTAAAAGGGTATTTGTTCAACCATCAGGGTTTAATTAAGGATTGAATGTTTTATAATTTAACTACCAACTTAACGATCCTCTTCAATAACCTTATCATCATAACCATGTACAACTAGATGTAGTGTGTGGCCCATTGGTTTTCAGCATGAGTAAAGAGAAGCACATCATGGAATCGATCGTCGTGGCAATCGCAGTTAGCAGATACACCCATTTAGAGTCGGATAGGTCATGCAGAAGTAGCAGACTTACTTTTGAGTTGTTAGCCAGAGTTGGTTCCTGAGCCAATTAAGCTTCCGACTGGTGCTTCGATCAGGACGTAGCATCACAGAGTGTGCCGTCCTCGGATGGATGTCAAGCCGGGTGTCCAGCTTGCTAGCATAGTTGCTGGATGCAAAATATCCCACGGGATTTTTTTTGGATGAATAGTAGGCCATGGTGTGCTCGCACTTGAACAAATCTGTGACAAAATGTGTTGGGGCACTGCATGAAGCACAGCCGCACTCTGATGATCCAACCAGTGGTCAAACTCGTAATCAGATCAGGTCCAATCCGCATTCGTTCTATGACAACCAATTTATTAAAAATAAGTAGGTTACTCACGACGGTATATGATTGGGTTTGTGGAATAAGAAAGTACTTTTATTCTGTGCATTCTGAAACCATTGCGTTTCAAGGAAACCTTCAACATATGTTGGCAACCATTGCATTTAACCAGACTCGGTGCATAATGGTTGGCGTGTACACTTTGAGTCTGGGAGGTTCAATCCCTGGAGCAGCCTACCATAAAATGGTACTTGCTGCTTCCTTGCTTATGCTCAGCATAAAAAAAACAAAGAGCACCGACAAACAACCATCAGTTGGCAAGTATTGCACAGGCTTGATGGGCCCAAATGGCTTCTTCCTGCATTGAAGTTTCTTGAAAAGGAACTCATATTTTAGCAATGGCAACGTTGCGAGATTCCTTGGAGAGGTGCGTGGGTGTGCGCTGTGTGCAGATATGAGCAAATGGAAATGATCTGTGACTGCAGACAGTCATTTTGAACTTTCATCAGAATAAAAGTTCCAGATAAGCCTTCATATATATGTGGCCAAAGTAAAGAAATGATTTGGCTCCAACGGACCAACACTTCATGATGAATTGTTCTGCAACACGGTCTCTTGGGCGTACTGATATCGTATTGGTGCTCGACATCGCGATTGGTGCCCGTAACGAGCCCTACCCCATCGGACCTGCCCCTCTGGCTCTTGCGATCGAGTTTGCTGTGGTTATGAGATCGTCCCGTCAAGCACCCTGGAAGGTGACGGCTCAAGTCTACACTTTGACACGAGCATCAGGTACCGGCGATAAGTAGTGACGATTCCATGGCTAAGAGAACCGGTCCTGGATAGGTTGTCTGTCATGATGTCGGAGGGTTCCGAAATTCCCCGTGAGAAGTCGTGGGGTGCAAAACCACACGGAAGGCAACAATACCATTCCACACCACCACCGAGGTGCACTCCCCATGGAAAGTTTCCAAAAAATATCTGTTCTTTATCAAGCAGTAACGGCTTGAATCATTTATCGATGACTATATATTGATTAAGAGTATTTATATCAGAATATTCGACATTAAAATGATTGTTAAATACTATAGTATTTGGCAACAATGGTGATGGAATACCATACGGGCATGTGCGTATACAGATACCAGACCGGAAGATCTTGTTGACGATCTGACGCTTTGAAATGAAATTTTTACATCATGACATATATCGAGCAAGTTCGATCGATTGTCAAGAAAAAAACTACCACCGGTATTGTTCTTTATTAAAAAAAAAATAAAATGGCATTTAAACGACGTGATGTCACTTTAAAGGTGGAAGAAAGCAGGTGACGAGCAACTGGCAAGGCCGAGGAATAACCAATTCTTATAGAGATATGGATGAAAGCATTATAATGGATAAAAAGTCTAATTAGAATGTTAGTACTGTCTACACTCAAGCCCTGTCCTGCCTTGCCCAGGAATCACAAACCTATATAATGGCATATAACAGCGTCCAATACCTTAATAGGATGAGTGTTAAAATAATAAATAATCCGCGGCTTCACGCGGGTCTACTCGCGCCGTTCGAATAAAGTATATACGATAATGCAGTAATACTGAGTGCTGGAGCAGGTTCTGTTTCAAGGCAGGACCGCTCCATGCACATTCAATTATTCATTCAGGGAAAGTAGAATGCACACGTGACTCCCGCCTTGGGGGAACTCGAGCGAGTCGGCTTTCATTTCGCTATTATTTCGCGTGAGATAAACACGTCTAACGATGGTGCCTTGTCTCCTGCGGCCGCGGCTTCGATGTCGTGACGTCTCGGCACGACGTGCGAGACGTACATATTTTGCTCCTGCATGCTTAACGTGCTGTACACGCGCATACATTACATTGCATATGTGTGTGCAGACATAGCATAGATACAGTGCATATATGTACGTATTATACATACATGCATTACACACCTTCACCTACATTATATATATACTTGTCATGTATTTAGTCATACATACTTATGCTGTACACTGTAAAATATATGGAGCTATGTTCATTCCATTACATTACTAACTTATATTCACATTATATACGTACATGCAGGACATATGGTAAATACGTATATGGAATATTACGTGCATACATTGTACATACACATGTATACATTACAACATACATTATATTATTACTTAACATACATCCATTATCTATGGATGTGTATGTATATTTATATATATATATATATTATATATATATATCGCTATATATTGGTTGTGTATACATTCTGTACATACATATACATACATTATATATGTACATGTCTCTTCTTTGGAAATGCATTGAGATTTCAACTGCCTGATGAAATGTACAAACGAACACCAACACATATTGTATGTTGTATCCCAATGTAAACGAGAACTTCATACACAGCGCTTGCAGACTGAACATGGAAACCCAACACACAACTTACGATAACGTACTACAACTCCAGCTCAAATTAAATGAAGCCAAGCATCTGTATACAGGATGAGACGATCCCAGCCAGCAAGAGCAGGGCTCCGGCACAAGCAGTGTGGTTGCCATAATCAGCACTTTAATTAAGTGTAAAATGCGACCGAGGGACGAGCGGGACTCGTGCTAATTGTGTTGCAAGATCCGCATGAAAGGCACAACGAACCTTTCCCGTTACTACTTGCAGCGACAGTTCGTCATTGCTCTCAGCTGTGGAGAGATCCCACTATCAGCCTCGTGTCCTTTTTTCCTACGGTTGGAATAAAATACTGTCTGTACACCATACCTTCCCCGCACGTGAAGCGCAAAGTGGGGTTAAGCAATTGATTCACTATCTGTCTGTAGAAATCAGTCTTTGATTGAGAAACTCGTTAATTCAAATTGATTTTATATTTTGAACACTGCAGAACATGAAACAGAACTTGAACTGCAGTTTAGCATTGCTTTGGCTCTGAAATTGGCAAATTGTATGGAATCTCGTCCCAAGCATGCATGCATGTGCACAGAGAGGACTGGAATATTTTTTTAGTACGTCTGCCTGCCTATCTGGCAGTTAAACAAAATTGAAAATCATTCCCAACAGGAAAACTTAGTTTTTTGGATGTCATAAAGGACACAAACAACAGGCACGAAAACCTAATGTAACGTGTTAATAAGGTGGCGTAAAGACGCTGCATCAACGGCGATAAACTTCCGAAAAAGGTTTTGCTTTGTTTTTTTGTTTTTTTTAACAACCTTTAAAACCTTTACTTTATTTTGATTGAATTATATACTTGAGCACTGCAGAACACAAATTACCTTGTGCACTTCCACCCCAAAATCCCAGTTTAGCATTCTTGGCCAAATAGTACATCAAGTGGCGACCCGTCCAGATTGTACCCAATAGCCAAGGAGGACTGCTGAGCAGCACCAACGCCCTCCACAGAGTATGGTCCCAATGGATGGATGGATGGATTTTCATATGTTGACCATCGCATTTGCCGCTCGTGTTCTCAGCATTGGGAATTATCAGATCACGACAAAATCACGGTCATAGGAAATATCCATATTTCCTACGAGCCGCAATGTTGTTGCATGCTCGGAAACGCAAAGGAGAGTTGAAAAGACGTTCCCATGTCCTTTTTCTCAAGGCTGCGTGGGGTAAGGTGTTCTATGAACTCTGTTAGGATGTGGAAACATATGCACATAATATATGAGGGGAGAAACAAACACTTCTATCAACCAAATATTCAGAAAAGAGGCCTCAAAGTTGATGTTATTTTCTTCAATATTTAAGTGCATAAAAATAT
The DNA here is from genome assembly GCA_035128595.1 of Eptatretus atami. NCBI lineage: Eukaryota > Metazoa > Chordata > Myxini > Myxiniformes > Myxinidae > Eptatretus > Eptatretus atami. The sequence goes on along the minus strand of CM068960.1, from coordinate 37,170,174 downwards.
TTTTTGACTAATCACGCTATATAATTGCACTTAAGGATTTTGTATGGGAGAGGAGAAGAGGAAATATTGATAGATAAAATAAAGTACAGTACCTCATTCGTAGAATTTTTGAACGATCCTTGTATATACATCTAAATCAAGGCCTTATCATGATGTAGAAATAAATGAGGATCACTGTTCAGTGACTATTATATTACAAATAAATAATTATGGATAAAAACAAACAGCAAACAAAAATGTTAGGACTTGACTTTCTTTTTAACGCCACTCAATGCACTTACTGATCAAGGGAGTACAATATTACAATATTATATCCTTACATCAATATCAGACGCTATACGCGGATCGACTTCAAATAATACAAATCCAAGCAATGTACTTGTCCAACTACCATATTTAAAATAGGCGTCTGCACGTCTGTTCCTTGTAGAAATGAAAAAGGCTTGACTAACCTCCACCAAATTTTTGCATTTGTGTTTGGGTACACAGGGTCAGGTCATTGACATTAAATAACTAAATCCCTGCCCCATCACACCAAGTGTGGGGAGACAATTTGCGATTTTCTCCTGCCACCATGGACCAGTGTCAGTGGTTGAAACACTGACCCCTGCCGGAGGGATGGGGTATTGCTGGTGGGAAACGATGCCAATTCTGAAACAGATCCTCTCACTCCCAAAGGAGCAGGTATGCCTAGTTTACCAAACTCAAGAGGGATGGGAGTAAACGTCACCTCAAAGGAGTGATGGGAGTAAATGTAAACTCAGGAGTGATGGAGTAAACGTCACCTCAAACGAGTGATGGGGTAAATGTAAACTCAAGGAGTGATGGGAGTAAACGTAAAATCAAGGAGGGATGGGAGGAAAGAAACTCAAGGAGGGATGGGGGTAAACATGCTCAAGGGGATGGGGGTAAACATAATCAAGGAGGATGAGGGTAAACGTAAAATCAAGGAGGGATGGGGTAAATGTAAAATCAAGCAGGGATGGGAGGTAAACGTAAATAAGAGCGTGGATAACGTACAACTCAAGGAGTGATGGGAGTAAATGTAAACAAAAAGAGTGATGGAGTAAAGGAAACGCAAGGAGGGATGGGGTAAACGTAAATCAAGGAGGGATGAGGGTAAACGTAAACTCAAGGGGGATGGGGGTAAACGTAAACTCGAGGGGGATGGGGTAAACGTAAAATCAAGGAGGGATGGGAGTAAAGAAACTCAAGGGGGATTGGGTAAACGTAAAATCAAGGAGGGATGAGGGTAAACATAAACTCAAGGGGGGGATGGGGGTAAACGTAAACTCGAGGGGGGATGGGGGTAAACGTAAATCAAGGAGGGATGGGAGTAAAGGAAACTCAAGGAGGATTGGGTAAACGTAAAAATCAAGGAGGGATGAGGGTAAACGTAAAATCAGGAGGGATGGGGTAATGTAAAATCAAGGAGTGAGGAGTAAACGTAAACTCAAGGAGTGATGGGAGTAAATGTAAACAAAAGAGTGATGGGAGTAAAGGAAACTCAAGAGGGATGGGGTAAACGTAAATCAAGGAGGGATTGGTAAACGTTAAAATCAAGGAGGGAGTGGGAGTAAAGAAACTCAAGGAGGGATGGGTAAACGTAAAATCAAGGAGGGATGGGTAAACGTAAAATCAAGAGGGGTGGAGTAAAGGAAACTCAAGGAGGGATGGGGTTAAACGTAACATCAAGGAGGGATTGGGTAAACGTAAAATCAAGGGGATGGGAGTAAGGAAACTCAAGGAGGATTGGGTAAACGTAAAATCAAGGAGGGATGGAAGTAAACGTAAACCTTGAGGGGGGATGGGGTTAACGTAAATCAAGGAGGGATGGGATAAGGAAATCAAGGAGGATGGGGGTAAACATAAACTACATGGAGGATGGGGGTTAACATAAACTCAAGGAGTGATGGAGTAAACGTCAACTAAAGGAGGGATGTAATGGGGGTAAACGTAAACTCATGGAGGGATGGGGGTAAACGTTAATCAAGGAGGTATGGAGGTAAACGTAAATCAAGGAGGAATGGGTGTAAACGTAAACTCAGGAAGGAAATGGGTGAAATGTAAATCAAGGAGGAATGGGTGTAAACGTAAACTCAAGGAGGAATGGGTTGTAAATGTAAACTCAAGGAGAATGGGTGTAACGTAAACTCACAGATTGCTTTGTCAGCTGTCAGTACTAAAGAACATGTATTGGCCATTTGAACATCATTTTATGTTTTTCCATGGATTAAGGAACGATGACCGAGAGCGTAAGAATGGTGTGTATGTATTTTCTGGTAAGGTCGATGGATGGACGGAATCATGGCAATGCACAAGGGGCACAAACGTATAAAAATCCCTTGATTTCTTCAACAGTAAGGACCTAGTGCAGGGCATGCGGGGCGTAGGGGTCGTGGGAGTGGGGATGACCCGCCATAAAAACAATACGTGGGTGGGGTGAAGGGTGTAGGGAGGGATCTTGCACATGGGACAAACTCCCCACCTTGCCAATCCACCTGCATGCTGAGGGAACTACCGTTGTGTCTGAAGGTTGTGAGGGGTTTGACATATGTTGACCGGTGATGTTTATGATTCCAGGGATGGTGAAGTCTAAAAATGGTGTTGGATGGAGGAGGGGTGGAGGGAGGCGGTGGTGTATAAAAATGGTTGGACAAGGGAAGGGGAGGAGGGGTGGTAGTGTAAAGATGTATGTTGGATGGAGGACGGAGAGGGGAATGGTGGTATAAAAATGGATATTGTATGGGGGAGGGGTGTGTGGTGGTATAAAAAATGGGTGCTGGAACGCGGAAGGGGTGTTGTGGTATAAAATGGATGTTGTTTGGGGAGAGTGGGAAGGATGGTATGGGAAAATGAATTTTGGATGGGAGAGGAAGAAGAGGAAATTGAGGGTTTGGGGGGGGGGAGGGTGGTATAAAAATGTTGTGGTATAAAATTGATTGTATTTTTCGGGGGATAGGGGAAGAGTGGTTTGGTGTATAAATGGATATTTTTGGGAGGGAGAGTCTAGAAGTGGTTTGGTACAAATGGTTGGACAAGGAAGGGGAGGGAGGGGTGGTAGTGTGAAGATGTATGTTGGATGGAGGACGGAGAGGGAAGGTGGTATAAAAATGGATATTCGATGGAGGGGGGATTGTGTGTATAAAATGGGTGTTGTATGGGGAGAGTGGGAGGGATGGTATGGTAAAATGAATTTTGGATGAGGGAGGGGAGAAGAGGAAATGAGGGGGGGGGAAGGTGGGGGCAGGTTGTGGTTTAAAAATTGAATGTGTTTTGGGAGGGATAGGAGAATAGCGGTTAGGTTAAAAATGGATGTTTTGTTTTGGGGGAGGGAGAGAGGGGAGGAGTGGTTTGGAAAAGAAATGGATGTTTTTTTTGGGGGGGGAAGAGGAGTGGTTGGTATATAAATTGATTTATTTTTGAGGGGGAAGAGTGTAGGAGTGGTTGTCTAAAAATGGATATTTTTTGGGGGGGGGGGGGAGAGGGAAGAGTGGTTTGGTATAAAAATGGATGCTTTTTGGGGTGTGGGGTGGGAAGGGAAGGAGTGGTTGGTCTAAAAATGGATGTGTTTTTTTTGGGGGGGGGAGAGGGAAAGGGTGGTTTTGTCTAAAAGAGGATGTCGGCGGGGAGAGGGTAGGAAGGTTGTTGTAGTATAAAAATGGATATTTATTGTAAGAGAGGGATGGAGTGGTGAGGCATAGAAATGGATATTGGATAGGGAATGGAGGAGTGGTGTTTGATATAAAAATGGATGTTGAATTGGGGGGGGGTAGGGCTATCCTACCGTTGTTCAAATAACACTGCATCACATTGCTGTTGCACTTACCTGCATATTGTAGTAATCGCTTGTTGTTTCTCTTGCATCTTTCTGGTACAAGGCTCACCATCTGACCCAGACGCGTAGACAATTTGAGAAGCCCACAAAGAAAGTGTTGCACTTGGTGTCGGACGTGACTGACCTCAAGTTGTGCATTCACCACTTCCATGGAATTGAATGTGGGCAGCATGCAGGTACGAGCAGCAGTGTCATTAAAAAAACAAACAAACAACACAAAAAACCGCACAAACATCGTATATCGTGATAACAATAATAAACGGTTATAATGAAACATCCCCTACTGTGTGAGATGCACATTTGAATTCTACCAACATCACATCCGTTACCTTTTAGGCTTGCTGATACAGGATCATTTTTATTGAGTAACAGCAGAGGCGCATACTCAAATCTCGATGAAGAATACAACGAATGAACACAGGAACATGGCGCTGTCACCACCCCCCACTACGTCCCATTCCTCCTTAACTAACCTCCTCCCTCCTCCTCCTCCTCCCCATTCCCGCCCCCAGTTAGATAAGCAAATGGCGGGGAGCATCGGGAGAGCTTTCCAAGGGTCTCACAAATCCACAGATATCAGGAATCCTGCAGGCCTACCTCACTTGAATTTAGAACACGCGTGCACACACCCACACGTCCAGTATCGGCTATTCCTGAAATTAATATAATGAGGCAGCGGGTGATGTGTAATATATATATATATATATATATATAATACCAAGCTTGCACACTAAAACTCGCTCGCCGTCACACGATCCCTATGAAATTGCTGTGGCACTTAGCGGACATGCCGACAATGTTTGGGAAGTCTTGGCGTTCCATAGTACCACTTGCATTTTGCACAATGCGTATTTTTTGTCATTCCCCGTGTACGGTCTGTCGTCTGCTACCAGCTATGTTGTACTGCTATCCCGTGCATGTGCATGGGTATCGCTAGTAGTATATATAATATATATATATATATATATTTATATATATATATATATATATATATATATATATATATATATATATATATATTACGCACGCACGCACGCACACACACACAATTGTCCAGTATCGGCTATTCCTGAAATATAAATAAATGAGGCAGCGGGTTGATGTGTGTATATATATATATACGCACGCATGCACACGCGCGCACACACACACACACACACACACACACACACACAACACACACACACACACACACACACACACAACACACACACATGAGGCAGCACTGCATGTTGCCTTGTTTAGTGCCAATAAGACATGTGAGAATTTTTTTTAACAATAAAGGAAGATTCAACAATAAAGGAAGAAACTCATTGAAATTTTTCTATTCACAACATAAATATCAACCCGTGGTGCTTCGGGTTGATGATTATAGCTTCGGATGTGCCGTAAAAATGTGAGGATTTGAAAGCTAGAATTTTAATTGAATCCCAATTACTTCCATAACCAATCCTTCATTATTTATAATTACAAATAATATTAACAACAGGATGTAGGCTTACAGTTTAGCATTTTGTGTGCAAACTGTATAACCATGACATTGCTTTGGCGCACTGCAGGCAAATTATTAGGAAATCTGATTACTGCTAAAGCGCCATATGGTGGCTCATATATTATTTAGTACGAGGGAAGGCGATTACCCTCAAAGCCGTGATATCCAGGATCAGGCAAAGCACCGCCTTGATTTCCTCTCCCAGCAAGTCCAACCTTTGTTCCTACACGGATGTATTCCCATCTATACGTTTGCCTGAAATCCCGTACAAGAACCCGCTCAATATACATGGGAGTTGAGAGGATATGAAGAGAAGCGTAAGGTTTTTTGTAAGGATCTGTTTGGGAGAGACAGACACAGACACAGACGAAGGCAAGCAAGGAAAACGCATACGCCATCTGGGAACGGTATGAAATCATATATCTCTCCCCGTTGCAACGATGGGTGCACATCCGACCAGCGTTCTCCGGATCAGATTTGACAATGCGAGTGGTGGTGGTGTGCCCCTTGGTTGTGGTCCACGACATGACACCCATTGTTCGCCCAGTGTGCGGACGAATGGCGAGAAATAAAGCGCTAACTCCATCGATCCCTTTTTACGCAAGTACAGTGTAATGACGATATAAATGGCGTAATCGGCTGACATGTTGATTCATCTGAAAAATTCACACATCGACTCCTCTCTTGGGAATTATCTGTGAATATTATAGCTCACGAGGGGTTTTTCGTTGCTATAGTTTTTATGCATTTTACGGTAGC
>CM068960.1:37129203-37158605 GCA_035128595.1 Eptatretus atami | reverse complement strand
CGAGAGGAAGAAGAGGAAATGAAGAAGGGTGGGGGGAGGGGTGGTTATTAAAAATGTTGTGGGTTACAAAAATTGATTGTATTTCGGTGTGGGTATTAGGGAAAAGAAGAGTGGTTTGGCTGTATGATAAGGGATTTTTGGGGGGGAGAGTCTGAGAAGTGGTTTGGTACAAAATGCGCTGGAGCAACGGAAGGGAGGAGGGGGTAGTGTTGAAGATGTTGTTGGATGGAGGCACGGAGAGGGGGAAGTGGTCATAAAAATGGATTATTCGATTAGGAGGCGAATTGTGTTGTGGTATAAACATGGTGTTCGTATGGGGAGAGTGGGAGGGATGGTTATGGTTGAAATGAATTTTGACTAGGAGGGCGTAGAGAGCGAATGAGGGGGGGAGGTGGGGGCAGCGTTGTGGTTTAAAAATTGAATGTGTTTTGGCGAGGGATAGGGAATAGCGGTAGGTATAAAAATTGGATTGTTTTGTTTTGGGCGGCAGGAAGAGGGGAGGAGTGGTTTGGAAAAGAAATGGCATGTTTTTTCTGAGGGGGGGTGAAGAGGAGTGGTCTTCGGTATATAAATTGATTTTTTTTTGAGGCGAAGAGTGTAGGAGTGGTTGTCTAAAAAATGGTATATTTGTTGCGGGGGGGGGAGAGAGGGGAAGAGTGGTTGGTATAAATGGTCGCATTATTTGCGGTAGTGGGGGTGGTGAAGGAAGGTGTGGTTTGGTCTAAAAATGATGTGTTTTTTTGCGGGGGGGGGAGAGGAAAGGCGTGTGGTTTTGTCTAAACTAGGCATGTCGGCGGGCGGAGGGTAGGAAGCGTTGTTGTAGTTAAAATAAGGATATTTATTGTAAGAGAGGATGGAGTGGTGAGGCATAGAAGCGATATTCTGCGATAGGAATGGAGGAGTGTGTTGTGATATAAAACATTGGAATGTAATTGGGGGGGAGGTTAGGGTATCCTACCGTGTTTCAATAACACTGCTATCACATTTGCTGTTGCACTTACCTGCCATTATTGTAAATCGCTTGTTGTTTCTCGTCTGCATCTTCTGGTACAAGGCTCACCATCTGACCCAGCGCCGTAGTACAAATTTGCAGAAGCTCCCACAAAGAAAGTGTTGCCTATGTGCGGACGTACTGACCTCAAGTTTGCATTTCACCGCTTCCATGGAATGACTGTGCGGCAGCATGCAGGCTACGAGGCATTCATAAAAAAACACAACAAACAAACAAAAAAACCGCACAACATCGTCTGAATATTATAAACGGATTCCATAATTAATAAATCCTTATGGTGAGTGCAATTTGAAATTCTCCAAACATCACATCCGTCCTTTTAGCTATGTGATACCGGAGTCATTTTTATTGAGTAACAGCAGTAGGCGCAATTCTCGATACATACAACGAATACAAAGAAGATCGCCGAGGAGCGCTGTCACCACCCCACCTACTGTCCCCATTTCCTCCTTAACTAACCCCTCCCTCCCTCCTCTCCTCCTCCTCCTCCTCCCCATTCCCGCCCCCAGTTAGATAATAGCAAATGCTGGGAGCATCGGAGAGGAGCTTTCCAAAGGGTTCTCACAATCCACGATATCAGGAATACCTGCATGGCCTACCTCACTTGATGTAGAAACACTCGCCGTGCACACCACACCTATCCAGTATGTGGCTATTCCCTGACGATTATATAATGAGGCAGCGATGGTTGATGTGATATATATATATATCTTAATATTTAATACCATGCCTTGCACACTAGAAACTCGGGGCTCCGCCGTACACACGATCCCTATGAAACTGCCATGTGAGCACTGTAGGGACATGCCGATCAGATGTTTGGGCAAGTCTTGTACGTTCATAGTTACCACTTGCCATTTGCACAATGCGATACTTTTGTCATTCACCACCATGTACGGTCTGTACTCTGCTACCAGCTATGGTGTTTCTGCTTATTCCCGTGCTATGTCAGTTGGGTATCGCTATACTCGTTATTATACTTATATATATACTATAATTCATATATACGTAGTATATATATACTACTATACGCATCCACGCTACGCACGGCACCATCATCACATTGTCCCCAGTATCGGCTATTCCTGAAAGTATAATCACTAGCAAGGCACGGTTGATGTGCGTATAATTTATAATGATATACTTATATATAGTATACGCACCGCTGTGCACACCCGCGCACACACAACACACACACACACACACACACACACACCACGACACACACACCACACTCTGCGCTGTTTTGCCTGTAGTGGTTACGAATAACAGTTGAGCAATTTTTGTTAACAATAAAGGAAATTCAACATAAAGGAAGAAACTCATTCGAATATTTTTCATTCACAACAACAATTCAACCCGTGCGTGCTTTCGGTTGATATTTGTTCGCGATGTGCCGTAAAAATGTGAGGATTTGAAGCTAGATTTAATTGAATCCAATTACTTCCCTAACATCCTTCATTATTTAATTACAAATATTTAACACAGGACTGTGGCTTAACAGTTACGCATTTTGTGTGCAACAGCTGATAACCGATGGAAACAATGGGGCTTTTGGCGCACTGCAGCATTATTAGGAATCGATTACTGCTAAGCGCCATATGAGTGGCTCTATATATTATTTAGTACAGGAAGGCGATTACCCTCAAGCCGTGCATTATCCAGATCAGGCAAAGCACCGCCTTGATTTCCTCTCCCAGCAAGATCCAACCTTTGTTCCTACACGGATGATATTCCATCTATAGTTTTGCCTGAAATCCCGTACAAGAACGCGCTCAATATCATGGAGTTGAGAGGATATGAAGAGTAAGCGTAAGGTTTTGTTTAATAGATCTGTCTGGAGAGACAACACAGACACAGACGAAGGGCAAGCAAGGAAAACGCATACGCCATCTGGGAACGGTTATGAAATCATATATCTCTCCCCGTTGCAACGATGGGTGCACATCGACCACGTTCTCCGGATCAGATTGACAATGCGAATTCGCGTGGTGTGCCCCTTGGTTGTCGTCCACGACATGACACCCATGTTCGCCCAGGTGCGGACGAATGGCGAGAAAATAAAGCGCTAACTCCATCGATCCCTTTTTACGCAAAGTACAGTGTAATGAGATATAAATGGCGTAATCGGCTGACATGTTGATTCATCTTGAAAATTCACACATCGACTCCTCTCTTGGGAATTATCTGTGAATATTATAGCTCACGAGGGTGTTTTTCGTGCTATAGTTTTTTTGCATTTTACGTAGCCTGTTTATTATTATTATGTGTTCACATGTGTTCACAAGATATATATATATATATAATATATATATATATATATATATATATATATATATATATTGATGTACCATAGTCTTCACAGTATGCGAAGCAGGTTCTTAGCAAGAGTGAAATTGGGTGGTTTGCCCGTTGCCTGACCAGTGTGTTTGTCTGTTTCTATCCTTATAAATACTGACCATCACACAAGGGAGCAACATGTACCATTATAAGTCTTTGAGTTGACTCAGCCGGGGTTTGAACCACCGACCTCCTAGACTCAGATGTGGACGTTCTAACCAGTTACACCACTGAGTTTGATCTGTGTGTGTATGTGTGTGTGTGTGTGTGTGTGTGTGTGTGCTGTTGTGTGTATGTAATATATATATCTATCTATATTATCTATATTACAGAGATCACAGTGTACATGTAATATATGCTAGGAAAATTACGTGCCAGTGCTCTGGTACAGTTGACCAAGTCCTAGCGGTATTGATTTCCAGTTGGTTGGTGTAATTTCCCACATATATATATGTATGTTTGCCTGTTCATAGAATTACCGTGTTACCTGAACCATACATGATTAATGACATTAATTGCATGGGAATAAGGCACATATACAACATATATATATATATATATATATATATTTATAATATATTATTATATATATCATAAATATATTATGTTGTGTAAACGCCATTGTACAGCTTGGCATACAGACTTACGGAAAAACGTTGCACAGCGTTGACCTGCTTCTGTCCTCATTCGTTTGATTGCGATTTACGCGACTGGATCGACTGGATTGTACTTTTCCGTGTCATGTCTCAAAGCGCGGGAAATCTCAAAATTCTGGCTTAAAGCAACCAGCTCAACGCTCTCATACAATTACATCGAGCGGCAACTTGTACCCCCAAAAGAAAATGAATGGCGATTTAACGAGCGTGACGTTGCCTGACCCGTGTTATTCGCTCCAAGGTGAGCGATGAGGCGACGATGAGGGATCTTCTTGGTGATGGAGCGTGTGTCTCGCCGATCTATTACATGCGCATCTCTCAAAGCATGTACAATGTAATTGGTGCGGTCTTTCATGTAATCACCCTGTGTAAGAGTGTATAAGTGCGTGATGTGCCGTTATTATTTTAAACCTGGATTGTGTAGATCAATGCACATTGGTTGTGACGGTACTTTCATTGTAATCATCCTGTTTGTAAGAGTGTAAAGTGGTTGTGTGCCGTTATTATTCTTAAACCTGGTTGTGTAAGATCAATGCACATGTGGTCGTGGGTGTATATACAGTATACCTGGCTATCTCAACTGCAAAACCATGTGAATTCGCTCCACAGCAAGACGAATGTCTCTCTTACCCCACGAGAGTGTGTTTGGTTATAATCACCGCACTTGAGAAGTGTGGCTGCTGAGAGTGAGCATCGACGGGAATCGACCAACAGCACCAGTGGACAAACAAGACACGGCTAGCGAGCTCAATGCGGTTGGAAACACTTGTAAATATCGTTGTGATAGCATGATATAACCCGTGCACACCTTTTACCTGGAGCGCACCTGTGCATAAACAGCTTAAATATATATTTTGTTTTATTGAAATACATTGTCTCCACTTACGGAGTTGGAGTTGCTGCGATTTATGCGTCTTGAGAATACGAACTGGTGTTGTGTGTGTGTGTGTGTGTGTGTGTGTCGTGTGTGTGTGTGTGTGTGTTGTGTGCTGTGTGTATATATATATATATATATATATATATATATATTAATAACGTACATGTTTTAAAGAAAAAGTCGATGTGCCTGCAGGGACCAGAGGAGAGACCGCGGTTTTTCAACTCTTGGTAACTTACCGAGTCGCCACGGCGAGAAGGATAAAGGTGAAACAGTGCCGGCGCAGCCAGAGGCATCCTCCCCGTCGTCCCGACAGGATTGGTGGAGCGCGCGTGTTCCAACATCATTCTGCCGGCATGTTCGCGACGACAAAGACGGCAATGAAACGCGACGTCGGACGCTATGGCGGTCGGCGCGAAAGATCGTAGCGCATTGGAAAAAGGGAGCGAGGGGAGGGGTGGCCGATGGGAGCAAGCGCGGCATTTGCTGGAGCCCGGCGCAGCGCACGAGCGAGTGCCTTGAAGAACCGCCCCCGCGCCGATTCGTCACGCACGCTCGTGACGATCGCCGTGTAGCCCCGCCCAACGCGCCGTGACGCCCCGCCCCCAACGCGCCCGTGACGCCCCGCCCCCAACCCCTGGTTGCCCCGACACACGCTCCGCCCACTCCAAGCAATCTCCAACCCACCGAGACCGGGACCGGGACCGGGACCCGACTGTGAGGAAACGCCCGCGAAACTTTTCGACACTTTCGTTGTTGTTTCCATTGTTCCATTTATTCAAACTTTTGTTCTGCGAACACACATTTGCAGCACTTGTTGAATTAGTCGATATAAAATGTGCGACGAGCGTCACGCCATGTGTGCCGTGCGTAGTGGTGTGCACCGGTTCGATTTCAAAATAACGAAAATCTATTTTTCATTCAATCCAACGTCGTCTAATTCATCACTTCTTCTTCTTCTTCTTCTTCCTCTTCTCTTCCTCTTCTTCTTCTCCTCCTTCTCCTTCTCCTTCTCTCTTCCTCTTCTTCTTCCCTTCCTCTTCCTCTCTGCTTCTTCTTCTTCTTCTTCTTCTTCCTCCGTACGCAGTCACCAGGCTTCATCACATCATTGGCTGAGGATGCGGCTGATGCGGTGCCCCCTGGTGGTTGGGAAAGAATTATTAATTTGGCCATGATCCGGCGATTAGCTCGTCGACTCTTCACAAAGGACACCATGAGATCTTTAACGTTCACCAACGAATCCCGGCACACGGACACCCGTTTATTTGCGCGAACGTTGATTCATTTTTTTATCTTGCCAAAACGAAGTTTTTGCAAGTATGTAGTCAGCTTGTTTGTTTTTTTTTTTTTTGTCTGTAATCACGTATAAAAAAACTCTGCAGAGCACAGTTATCATTGGAAATTTTTGTTAACTTCGCATATCAGAGTCCTATAGAGTCCCTTTCAGCGCACAAATTTCAAGTCAAGGTCAAAGGTCAAGTCACTTTGTCCAAATCAGGGGAGTCGACGAAACCCTTATTTTTTGGTGTAATTTTGATCGGATCGTCTTCAAACTTCATGGAATATAGTTCATGTTCTGGCGCTCAGCTGATTAATTTTTGGTGGCGATTGGCCTTGACCTTCATGGTTAGCGCTGGAGTCGAAAGTTTTTGACCCCAAGGTCAAATTTTGAAATCTTAGATACAATATCGAGTAATACCTCAATTGAACACCTCGATGAGTGCTTTCTAATATGTCAACGCTTCAGACATTATGACGTCTATTGTGACGTTATGAGGCAAACGCATATTTTTCTTTCTATGTTACTGTAGAACGATTCTCATCGGAATCTCTCGTAGGCAGATATTCCTCAAGGAGTCGCTCCTGGTGGATAGCAGCTCTGTTCACCTCAGTGTGACCTTAAAAAGTCACACGTGGTCACCTTTTGGCAAGGTTTTTATTTTTATTATTCACGTGGAGAGAAAAGCAGACGCACATCACATTAACATAATTTATTCTGTCCGAGCATTTCGCCACGCCCACTTGTCGCCAACTTCCCGCGTTGTGAGTTATGGCGGGACGGCTCCGTTTGCGTTGTGTCTGTGTGTGTGTCGTGTGTGTGTGTGTGTGTGCTGTGTGTGTGTTGTGTGGTGTGACTGTGTGTTGTTTGTGGCTCACAAAGCAAACTCTTGGCGTTTTTATTCTTCAGTTTGTTTCGATTTAAATCGTTCACGTCGTCGTGAGCATGAATTGTGATGGACCGCGTTGAAATCCCCGGGCAGAGGGCAGGAGCCATCATTCGCACGCCCAGCAAGGCGAAACAATTGGATGACCTCCGTAACCTTGAAATCTCGTGATGCGCGAGAACGGGATTTGGCAGCTGCAGAATATGTCATGTCTCGGAAAGGTCCTTCACACCACATTAATACACTGCGAAGAAATCACACTCTCGGGTGTTCACGCGTCACATATTCGATGACATCGAAAGGCAAACGGACAAGATTATCACATCCGATGGAAACGGAATCCCTCGCCAGCTCTGACGTCAGCATAGAAAACGTCAGCATCAGCATCATCAGCCAAGGGCGGCACAAGCAAGGACCTCGTGGCTTCTTGACGAATCCCTCCCGGGCCGTTTTCTCTCACCCGAGCGAGCGTACGACTCGTCATCGCAACGGGCAACGGAAAGGGCAACGGGGATGGAAGGCGACTATTAAAATACAAAATATATATTATTTTTAAACCGATTTTTCAGGAACTTCGCGTGTGTGATTCATTCATGAATCGTGTGCTCTGCAACGACAACGTCTCTTGTTTCGCGATGAATACTTCCCTGCAGCGCCTTTGTGAAGAGGCTGTCATCTTGTTTCGGCAGGATTTCAACTGTGAGGAATGATGATATTTAGGTGGTCACATATTGACCATCGTTGTATATCTAATCAATAGTCAATAGTTGTATATTAATCAGCTTAGGATTCGAACCTTGCCTTAAAAATGTTGCTTTAAATGTTTCATGTTGCCCTAACTGTTTCTTTGACAGCTTTATTAACCTCCGCCATCGAAGATCGGAGGTTACTGTTTCACCCCTTTCTGTGTTTGTTTGTTGTTGTGAACAGTATTACGGAAAAACTCCTCGACGGATTTCGACGAACTGTGGGGGGGTTAGGTATGTCCAAGGATCATACATTAGCATTTGGACTGCCAAAAATCCAATATGGCGCTATGGCGCCATTTTGAAAAATATTTTAATTTTTTTTTTTGCATTTCTACAGATGTTTAAGTGATTTCCAACCCCCCCCCCCCCAAAAAAAAATGTTGGAGGAAAAAAGAACTATAATGTCAGCCTTTGACTTCATATTTAATGATAAGATATAAGTTCACTAGTGACCCAGCAGATTGGCGGCGAGTTTGCACTCCCGATGCTCCCCTCTATTAACTCCCCATCAAGATGACGGAGTTACTGTTTTCACCCGTCGTTGTTTGTTTGTTTGTTTGAACAGTATTACAGAAAAACTCCTGACGATTTCGACGAAACGTGGTGGGGATTAGATGTCCAAGATATGCCATTTAGATTTTGGACTTGGTCCAAATCAATATGGCCGCTATGGCCCATTTTGAAAAAAATATTTGAATTTTGTTTGCATTCTACATGTTTTAAGTGATTTCCAACCAAAAAAAAAAAAATTGTTTTAGAGAAAAAAAAAAATTTTGCAACTTTTTTTCAAAAAAAATTTCGATTTAAAAATATTTGAATTTTTTTTTTTTACTTCTACATGTTTAAGTGATTTCAACCCAAAAAAATTTTTAGAAAAAAAAACAAATTTTGCACGTTTTTCAAAAAAATTTCGATTTTTTTTGGCATTTCTACATGCGCTACGATCTTGTTAGTTATTCAATCGTGGTTCAGTAGAGTCTGATCCGTTTTGACCTACAATGAATAGGATATCAGTTCACTAAGGACCCAGCAGTATTGGCGCGGAGGTTTTGCACTCTACCGAGTGCTCCCCTCTAGTCACTCTTCTGTTTTATCTGCAGCTGAATAACAGCATGTCCTGAGTCACTGTTCACTGTTTCTTCATTGCATGTGACATCCCACACATTCCTGTTTTGAGTCATATCACAAGAGTTTCGCCATTGCTATCAACATGTGTCAGTTAGGAGGTTTAGAAAAGTCATTAGTTTGCAAGATAAACTGTTGGTTGGCATACTGAGAATGACCGATTCAACTTCCCTAGGGCCCCTAGGGAGGGGGAAAGAAGCCCACTGCCGCATTTATTTCTTATCCCTTAGCACACACTTTTAGTCCACACCCAGTTCTGCTTTGTGTTAATTATATATGATTGGTTTGAAGCATAATCTCAATGTGGTCCGGAGGCACACTGACGAACGGCCGTTGCGCCACATTCCGCAATGCGTGTGCGTCTCAGAAATAAAACGTGTAATTCGAGGATCCTCATCTGACTCTGTCATCTTACTCGGCCGGGTGGAGATCATAATCATCAACTACCGACGTCTGACTGTGTAAGGTTTGAAAGTCTCTTGACGCATCTTACGATTGAGGAGGTAAAAGTAGCTGTTGATGACGCATAAGAAAAAAAAAAATTGGATGACGTCATCGTTCGGACGGCCAAATTTTAAATTCAGGTATTGCATTGATTGCAGCAGGAATTTATTGTTATGGCAGCAGGACGACGGATGCTTCCAAGGCACGATCAACACGTTTTACTTCCACTCTGTCCTGTTACAGTGAATACCGTACAATGCAGACCATGCCATCTCTCGACTATCGGGTGCATCACATACCCCCCTCCCTCTTAGCCCCCCACCCCTTCTCCCACAAGTTAGATAACATAATCCTTCAAATACTTTGGCGGTCTGGATATTCGTCCCGACCGGTGATGCGAGCACATGAAGGTCATTTGGGAATTGTCAGTACCAAATGCAACCTCAGGGACAAAAAAACATATGGTGGCCCGGAATAGCAAGATTACTTAAGAGAAATTCCTCAAATCCTGCCCATGGGCGTCAACTTGTAAAACAACCGAATCCACTAGAACCGATGTGAAGTGTGTTGCTTCCAGAAAGATCATGGGAAGGTGTAGCCGTATAGTTTTGAATCCAAAAACCATCAAAAGAGTCAGTACGAGTCATGATTGACTCGTGCACTACAATCACGACGAGTATGTCATTATGAGTTACTATGGTAGAGAAACTGTTGATGACATAAACAGAGGTTTTTGTGAGCCATGGTATTCCAGTCACTCTGTGTTCTGACAACAGCCCACAGTTCATTTCTCAGACTTTTGCAGACTTCATGGAAGCTATGGACATCGACTACCATCGTGTGACTCCAAAGTGGCCACAGGCAAATGGTGACGTAGAACATGAGAACAATTCTCTAGAGAAGAGGATGAAGATTGCTCAAGCTGAAGGGAGGGGCAGGAAAGAGGCAATGGCATATGTTGCTGCATCTTGGTCTTGACTTCTGTGGCACCAAAATCCTGCTTCTTCTGAGAATACCTTTTCCAATTTTGCAGAGCTCATCTTGCATAGCTACGTATGCCGTGTTTGGGTAATTCTGCCAATCTCCAGTCTTAATACCCTGATGTAATTTAACTCTGAATATTGGTCGGAATCTCTCTCCTTCTTTCTGATTGTCATTGCTTTAGGAGTCGAGTTCATTTGTTAATCATACAAATTGTCAAGTTCACAAATGATACAAATGAGTCATTGTGTATTGCCCACCCTTGATAGTCTCGACACATTATCTACAATGTGTCATGCCAGCAATGTGGATGGGGCTGGTAGGATCTAGATCGAGAGGTACATGTACTCACCTCTGAGCCGTCTAGCCTGAGTTTGAATCTCAGCCCAGCTATAAACTGTCATCCTGGTGTCTCGCAGGCAGGACGAGACACCAATGTGTGTGCCATCCCTCAGATGGACGTTAAACTGTGCGTCCCATCTGCCAGCATTAGTTTGTGGACATTTTAAGATCCCACGGTCATCAACAGGGACTTTTCCCTTTGTAATGGTGAGATGTGTCAGAAGACTTTCAAACTTTCTTGCATTCAGACGTAGGTGAAGAGTAGGTGAGCTACCACAGGAACCCTGGCCAATTTACAAATTCCTGCTCTAACGTACAGGGGGCTCTGCATCCATGACACAGCCACACTGCCAGCAGTGATGCAACCAGTAGCCACAGGTTGCATGCAAAATGAATGAATGAAGCATATGTACCTGCGTTGTTGAAGTCTCAGGACTCGTCTTTTGATCTTACACATGGTTCGGATCTCCACGAGTATATCACTTCCAACGGCTTATGGTCCGTCCATCATTAAATCAAACTCAATGCCAAATAGGTATGCATGGAATCCTTCACATGCCCAGCCAAGTCCCAAGGCCTTCTTTTCCATCTGCGAATATCTCTGCTCCACATCTGTGAGAGACCAGCTTGCAAATGCGATAACACTTGCTCCTCTCGCACGAGTCTAATATAACAATGCTCCTAGTCCAAAAGGACTGGCATCTGTGATGAACTTCAGCCAGGGCCATACCAACCAATTTCCTCCACCATACGCAACTGGACGGTCATGGGATAATTGTGGGAATCATGAAAAGTTGCTGCGCATACAAACACTTGGACACCCAAAGCAATGCCAATGGACCAACAGTCATATCTTGTACTGTGAACACCCAGAAGGCGAGCAATGATTGGTTCCTGTACTGCACGTCGAAAGCCAAGAATGTGATTAATGATTGGATTCTCGGCCGGGCTTTGAAAGCCATGAAGGAGATCGATGATTGGTCCCTCTGGTGCACATCAAAAGTACAGTAGCATAACAAGAGAAGAACAAGATGGCACAGTTGAAATTTCACTGTAAAAATCATCTCGCTATTTTGGTGGTTTTGCTTCTCGGGCGGATATGACGATGACGTTGGAGTAATGAGGGGAAGCTGTGGATCCGGCTGTGGCTTCTGCGGCATGAACACCAAGGTGCTTTTGATAATTTATGCCTGGAATTGGAGTCAGAAGAAGACATGCCATCATTTTCATCCTGGGCCTTATTTCTAGAAACAAGATTAGAATAACCTTTGGATGTAATATCATACAAAGTAATTTTTTTTCTTCTATCATATCTGAAGTGTTCTTGCTCATCTATGCTCATTGCTCATCCTATATTCTTCGGTTCAAAAGTTCTCCATTTTGCTTTGGGAAGGAAGCATGAGGCAGTGTGGCTCACTCTGATTCGCTCAGCAGGAGCATATTCATCCAGTCGAGTCTTTAGGGCATCCACACCAATAGACTAATAGCTACTACAACTAACCAAGATTGAAAAGCCGACAGGGCCTGACAAGACGTGGTTTTACATGCCCGGCTATCCATCCTAACCGATTTTCTACGACGACCATCCAGTTGCAACGCATTGGAGGAAATTGGTTGGCGTGGCCAATTCCTTAGGTGGTGCTTTTGGATTATAATATAAAAGTGCTTGAGCACTCATCAAACTCTCCTTAAATGCTCTGAATGCCTCTTTCTGTTCCTGGTCAAACACAAATCGTTTGTTGTTCCTTGTTAACTTCTGAAGTGGATCTGCCAAGGTTAGTGTAGTAGAGTAGTAGTAGTAGAATTATGATACAAGCATCAAAATTTGGCATTTCTGTTCTGCAGGGCTTTCTGATCAAATTGCCCGATTGGCCATTTGAAAATCCAAATTTTGAAAAATTTGAAGAAAAAAAAAAACTTCAAAAATATTTGAAGTCACATCTGGCTGAAATTCTTGAAGCGCAAGTGAACATCCCAGACAGAGAACCAAGGGGAGATGCAGCCATCATTGATGGCTCAGCACTTATCAATGCCCTACCTCCACGCACTTCAAAGATATTTGATGACTATGCTAAAGAAGACATCATCCCAAAGGTGGAATCCTATGGTGCCAGGTACGAGAGGGTGGACGTAGTGTTTGATGTGTACAAGAAGTCAAGTCTGAAGTCCGAGGCAAGGTCGAAAAGGGGGCAAGGAATCAGAAGAAGAGTGACAGGAACCAGTAAGACCCCAAGTAACTGAGAAGCTTCTTCGAGATGACAGCAACAAGACTGAGCTGTTTCACTTCCTTGCGGAAAAGATGTGTGAAGCACAGACGACAAGCACAGTCATTGTCACAAAAGGAGAAGATGCCATTAGCAACACAAGGAAGTCACTGGATGCTGTGTCTCCACGTTGTCATGAAGAAGCTGACACTCGAATATTTGTACACGCCAGAGATGCAACGACGGATGGTAACAAGTCCATTATCATTAAGGCTAATGACACGGACGTACTAGTCATAGCAATATCTGTACTCCATCCTTACAGAACTAGGTCTTGAGAACATGTGGATTGCCTTGGCAAGGAGCCAAGGCACGATGGATTCCAGTCCATAGGTATTTCTGCAATAGGGCCTGAGAAAGCTAGAGGGATCCCATACTTCCATGTGTTCACTGGATGTAACGTCGTGTTCGCCTTCCGCGGTAAAGGGAAGAAAACTGCATGGCAGACTTGGAACGTCTTTGATGATGTTTCTGAAATATTCACCAATCTCAGCCAGCATCCAACATTGATTCGTGATCTTGACTTTTTTGAAGTTTTTTTTTTTTTTCAAATTTTTCAAAATTTGGATTTTCAAATGGCCAATTAGGCAGATTTGATTAGAATCCCTGGAGAACAAATGTGCCAAATTTGATGCTTTATCATCATTTGCACGATTCCTCTCAAAAATGCTGTTATCTGCCCCACTAGGTAGCAAAGTTTGGAATGAATCTTGCACAATAGTTCACAAGGTCAAATAAACTTATCACTTTTCTCCCATTATGTGGTTACCCGTGCCTCAGCAGCTGTTGCTTCAACTTTGTCTCTGGCTGGGTTAATGCCTACACTCTAAAGCTTCAACTTTGTTTCTGGCTGGGTTCATGCCTTCACTCTTCAGCTTGTGACAGAGGAACATCAGCTCTCAAACTCCAAACAGGCATAGTCTGGCAGGAGAGAAAGGTTCCCATGACATCCTCTGGGATTTAATGGAACTACTTTTTTTTTTTTAACTGCCGAGGGTGTCCATTAAAAGATTTGACATCTTCCCAAGAAAGGAAAAAGTGGTTCGAAAGGCCCATTCGGCGTCCATCTTGGATTTTGGGTGAGTGACAGCTCATATTTCAAAAATCATAACTTTTTAACCAGATGTCATAGAAACATAAATTATATCACATTTCCAGTTAATTTTGGGATGGTAAATCATTTAGAAACATTATTTTCGCATTTAGAGGCTATTTCCAAAATCAAAATAGAGAAAAACCTTAGAGTTGACAATTTTATGATTTTTCAAGTATTATCTTATTTCACTTGCATCACCTATGTCAAAATAATATAATTATTGCTGATAATGATTACTTATTGTCAATTTTTTGCAAGGTTAAGATAAATTAAAATGAATAAACACTCTGAAATATCAAATTATCAAGCTATTTCAAACTATTAGTTTCGTCGATAAGAGCTTTAGTCATCCTCATCATTAGTTATTTTCACAGTCAAGATAGGTTAACATTTCCTCAGTCATTCACTCCATCCTCTTCGTCTTCCTCCTCATCCTCTTCTTCTTCATCACCTCTGGACAATGCCCACGAGACTTGGAGGCAAGACCAGGCCATCCGACTAGAGAGGCTCAAGATGACCATCATCGCCTTCGGGACCCATCCTTGATTGGTGGCTGGTGGAACATCAAAGATTGGATATGGGACCGCTTCCATTGGGTCACGTGATATTTCACTCTTCAAACATGGGGATATAGAGACTTTTGTGTGGTGGGAGGCATGCGAGGTCTATCTTTGACTTGGCATTCAAGATCTCATCCTCTCCCACAAACTTTTTCAACATCAAAGCCTTGACTTCATCAATATTGTTCACTTGAGGATGTCCATACATAATGCAGGTAAATGCCTCCAGAGCAATGAGTCAGCTTGCCTCGTGCATCCCAACTTAATCCCAGTTCTGTGAACACCTTCTGGAATCTGGGGTTCTTTTAAAGCTTCTTTCGAGGCTCAACTTTACCCTTGCCCTTAAAGGCACTGTTGCAATCTTCTGTGAAGCAATACAGACCAATGAGTGAGCTCGTATACTGCAGGCCAAGCGGTCGCGCTGTCTCTGTGATATTGATCACTCACCGGTGCTTCCCGGTTCCAGTTTCAAAGTAGATAGTGATGTTGACTTGATGAGCTGAGTATAGCAGAATGAAAAAGACGTCACTGTCTGGGCTTCTGATTGAAATCCTTCCTTCACTGAATGCTAGAGGCGGAGGACTATCCACATGTCGGTCTCCT
Organism: Eptatretus atami; assembly: GCA_035128595.1. Classification (NCBI taxonomy): domain Eukaryota; kingdom Metazoa; phylum Chordata; class Myxini; order Myxiniformes; family Myxinidae; genus Eptatretus; species Eptatretus atami. The sequence goes on along the minus strand of CM068960.1, from coordinate 37,143,391 downwards.
ACTGATCGGAGTGAAGTAGGTGGATCTCGGACACTTGAGACTGACCACTATCAGATGTGAGGAGATGAGCCACACCTTCAATGATGAGCACAATGGAGCACTGCTCTAGCTTCTTAGCTGCTTCCTTACTGCTCCAGACCTTCAGCATAATCTCAAACATCTGCACCTTGTTCCATCATTCTGGTGGAAGGCATTGAAGTCCTGTGGCTTCCGAGTTCTGGTGCCAGCCAAGAGCAGCTCATTAATGATTTGCACCGTGACTTTTCCTGAGCCTTGATTGAGCGGGGATGATAGGAGTCTGTTGAAAATACAACATTGACCTTGTAACAGATCATATCCACCAACTTCAAACAGATCCGACCAAATGTAGGGGGGAGATCTTTAATCATGTGCATTACCATCCTCGATTATAAAGGACTGGTTGACAGGGAGATTGACATTCTCAGGGTCATCATGCATCAGGCAGTGGACCATCTTTGCGAGGAATCCGTCTGGGGTACCAAGTCTGTGTGAGATGGGAGTGAGGCAGAACTTCATCAGCTCAGACAAACTGATGGGTTGCTCCATGAGCTGGGACTTGATCAGCAACTGCAAGGCGAGGTTCTCCTGCCCTTGATACTGAATCTGAGATCCACTCTCTTCACTCCAATCAGGAGACCAACACATGGATAGTCCTCGACCTCCAGTATGCAGTGAGAGAAAGATATCAGTCAGCAATCATGAGAAGCCCGAACACTGATGTCTTTATCGTTTTGCCACACGATGCTTATCAAGTCAACATCACTATCTACTTTGACACCGGAACTGGGAAGCAGCGCTGAGTTATCGTTATCACAGAAACAGCGTGACCTCTTGGCCTGCAGTACAATACTTCACTCATTCGACTGTATTGCTTCACATGAGAAGACTGCAACAGTGCCTTCAAGGGCAAGGGTAAAGTTGGGCCTCGAAAGAAGTTTGAAAAGAACCCCAGATTCCAGAAGGTCTTCACAGAACTGGGATCAAGGTGGGATGCAGAGGTAAGCTTACTCATTGATCTGGAGGCCTTTGCCTGCATTATGTATGGACATGCTTGAGTCACGGATATTGATGAGGTCAGGGCTTTGATGTTGAAGAAAGTGGGAGAGGATGAGACCTTGAATGGTAGACCTGGCACACCTCCCACCATGCAAAATATCTCGATATCCCCATATCCGAAGAGGGAACTATTGTGTGGCCCAATGGAAGTGGTCTCATATCCCAATCTTTGGTGTTCCACCAGCCAGCAGTCATGGATGGGTCGAAGGAGATGATGGTCATGTCGAGCCTCTCTGGTCGGATGGACCGGTCTTGCCTCCAAGTCTCGTGGATATTCTGTCTTGGAGTGATGAAGAAGAAGAGGATGGGGAGGAAGAGAATGGAGTGACTGACTTTGAGGAATTGTTAACCTATCTTGACTGTAAAAATAACAGTGATGATGATGACCAAAGTTTTAGTTGATATCGGTGAAATGAGTAGTTTAAAATAGCTTGATTTATTGGATATTTCAGAGCATTTATTCATTTTCATCTTCATTTCTCTTGACCTTGCAAAAAAATTAAAATAAGTAATTATCAGCATATTGATATTATCCATCCATCCATTGGGACCATACTCTGTGTAGAGCGTTGGTGCTGCCTAAGCAGTCTCCTTAGCTATTGGGCACAATCCTGGACGGGTCGCCACTCCAACACAGGATACCAGCAAGCTGGCACTCATTTTGCCGACCTCGGAAGGATGACAGGCAGAGTCAACCCCACCTGGTATTAATTTAACAGCCAAGAGGGATTTGAACTCAGGATCCTAGGACTCCAAGCCCACCACCCTAACCATCAAGCCAACACCAAGCATACTGATATTATATTGACATACATGACGTAAGTGATGTAAGACGAAACAGTAGGCCAACTTGAAAAATAAAATTTTGATGGTTTTTCTCGATTTTGATTTTGAAAATGGCCTCCAAATGCTAAAGTAATGTTTCTAAATGATTTACCACACCAGAATTAACTGGAAAAGTGCTATCATTTTTGTTTCTATGACATCTGTTTCAAAAGTTATGATTTTTGAAATATTAGCTGGCGCTTTCGCCAAAATCCAAGATGGCCACCGAATGGACCTTCCAAGCCACTTTTTTTTCTTGTAACTGTGTCAAATCTCTTAATGGATACCTTTGGCAGTTAAAAAAAACAAACCTAGTGCCCTTACATCCCAGAGAGGGTGCATGGGAACCTTTCTCTCCTGCCCGACTTGCACTTGTCTGCATTCACCATCAAACGAGGGAGAACAGATGGGGGTGAGAAGGGGAGGGGGAGATTAAGCTGCTCAGGTTACAGCTAACAGAGACTGAGCTAACAACTTTCCTCCTATGACGGCTGTCTCTCGACATCTACTCCATGGTTCATGATAATGTCTTGAGAGACAGTTCCTTGGATGTGATGTACACAGCGGACAGCGGCGGCAAAAGCAAGGATTGTGCGACTCACAATCCAGGAAATCCAGCATCAGTTGACACCTGGTGGATGATAAACTTCTGCTTCCATATCAGAAGAAAGGGGAAATGTGAAGCTTGAAAGCAGTGAAGGATTCATCAAACAGAAGAATGAAGAAGCAGTGGCCTATGCTCAAGAATGTAGACTGAAGCAACCCTGAGGGCTTTGCTATGACGGTGAACAAGGTCACGGTGGTCATCACTGAGTTGATGAACAGGATGTGCAGCGTGACCCAATCAACCTCACCACCCAGAGCCACCAACACACAGCGTCTGATGTGTCATGGTGCAAGCGCGATCCAGCAATGATGGGACGGTCTGGGATTTGATATGACGAGAGGGCCATAGAACAACAACAACAATCCCATAACTGATCACTGGAATGCCGAGACGTCATCCAGGATGGGTAATACTTTGAGGAAAGTCCACTTCCTTTCTACCTTCTTTCTGGTCTTGCACCCTCTGCTTTTTCAGTGCTCTGTCTCCCCCAAGTTCCCTGCAGGACTTCAAGACAGCTCTTCACCACCATCTTAGGTCACCCCTCCCCCCTTCATCCACAACCATGATACTTTCTACACCCATTAACCTTCCCCAAGCCCATCTCTCCAAGTTTCCAGTTTTTCCTTCTACTTCTGTGATTGTGAGTTTGTGGCTTTATCCATCTTGTCCATCCCGTGTGTCTTCCCCTTGCCCTCATTCTTCCCTGCATCCCTTATCCCTCCATGTATCACTCTGTTCTGTCCCTAAACTCTGCTGTTGGTGTACCCCTCCTCTCTTTCTACTGTTCCTTTTGCTCTGTTTCATTCTGATCCATTCTTTGTTCTAGCTCCTCCACAAGCCTCAACTCTATATATGTATGTATGTATGTATGTATGTATGTATATATCCCCAAAAATAAACAAGCTACATGGAATTTTGCCAAGACCAACCTCAGCATCTCATCATGTTCCTCACGTCACACCATGAAAATGATGTCAGAGATGTTGCCTGCTTCTGGCATGCCTCAACCACCTTGTGGATCTCATGTTGGTAGATCTCGGGTGCTGCATTGATACCAAATAACAGTCTCTTATACCCGTACAATCCACTGTGTGTTACAAACATTCTCACATTCCTTGAATCCAGATGTAGTTCTAACTGGTGGTACCCCCACTTCAAGTCCAACTTGAAAAACACCTTATTCATTGACAACTCCTGAAGTACCTCTTCTACCATGGGGATAGGATAATGCTCCCTTACCACTATATTGTTCACTTGCCGCATGTCGCCACATAGTCTAATGTCTCCATTTGGCTTTGGGATCACCACAACCGGACTCACTCACGATGTTGGTCTCTCCACAGACTGAATGATATTCCACTCAAGAAACTCTTCAGTCTTTACTCCAACCTGATTCCCACAAATCAAATGGTGTCCTTATAACAGGCTGATCAACAGGCTTTACTTCTCAGTCAATTGCCAGCTTGACTTGACAGCTCTGTAACTTTCCAAACCCTCTGAAAACCGGCTTAAACTGCTGTTTCAGATCTGTGTAAGGCTCAACAGAGTTTACTCCTAGTCCTTTGTGTAATATACCCAAGGTGTTTGGCAATCTCTTTGCTCATCTAAGGATCCCCCTTTTCCTCGACTACTCCAAATTGCACATTTACTTTCCGGCCACCAGCTCTCACTTCTACGGTAAAACATGCATCCCACTGTCTGAAGAGACATCTATGAGGACTATGGATACAGCTTCTTCACGCATCTTCATGGCTCACATGTTATTTTCTTGTGTTTCATCTCTTCCCACAATGCACTGCCTATCACATTGTTGAAACTTCCAGCATCCATAATGAACTGTGCTTCAACCTCACCGATCACGACAGGAACCTTATATTGGATGCCTGCCTCCTTTTATTGCAAAAGCATAGCCGTCTTTGTCATCACTTTCTGTCATCTTCTTCAACTCGCCAGACATTTTTCCATACTTGTCTATCTTTATTCTGTTCCTTTCTCCTTGCTTTCCTCTTATCACTGTCTTACGCTCACACTTCCAGGCAACATGATCCTTTTTTCTGCATGATCTGTCTTTCGCAGCGCAACTGGAATCCATCTCAAAATATCCAAAATTTCCACATCCAAAGCATTCTTTATCTGTCCTACTTGGGCTAAACGTACTCTTACCTCGTGGAGTTATCTTGGTGATGGGAATACTGGAGTGTGACGAGTCTTTTCAGCATCAGTGGTATACGATTTTGTAGCCAGAAAATTCAGCTTAAACTGCTTTAAACATTTAAGACCGATTTAGCATTTCTGCCAGGTAAGATTATCTCCTTTCTCAAGCAACTTGCATCTCAAGTTGTCAGACCTGCAGTGTTGAACCATTTTATCCCTCATCCCTCATGATTGTCCACATTTCTCTTGTAGTTGGATCCATTGGAAGCTTGTCTCAACCGAGTTACAAACCATGCAACTATCTCCCTATCAGCTTGCATCATCTGACGGAAAACATGGTGCTGAAAGCGTATACTCTCACTGTATTATCATAATGCTCCTTTCTTCCAATATCAGGAAGCATCTTGAGTCTTCTTTACTGCTGCACCAGCATTAAATAATAATAGTGCTCTCTGCTGTGCCCACTGAGCTGGAAATGCACCATGCAAAAACAGGACTCTACTCAACTGTCCGCCTGTAATTCAAACTCTCCAAGCCAAGCCTGCATTGCACACTCACAGTGCTAGTAGCATCAACCATCGTATATAACGACTTTATGCCTTGAACAGCGGAAAAATCCTACCCTCTGAAGGCCATTTTGACAGTGCACAATCAGCCGACTTTAATCCTCATTGCCAATGTCACACCATTGTCAATGAGAGAATCCAGTTCAACTCAGGATCACCACCAACCTCATGGGTCCTGTTTATTCAGCCATCATATCTCTCCCTACATCCGGTTGTGTTGTTCTTTCTCTTAACCTGACCTTGAGCCTGAAAATCATCTTACTATAATTCACCGTCCGTCCGTCTGTTCCCAGGTACGCAAAAACGGCTGAACCGATCGCAACCATTTTTTGGTGTGTAGTCCTGGGACCCCTTGGAGTAAAATAGGCATAAATATAATACATGACCCCCTTGAGGGCTCCCGTAGGGAGCGGGTGCTTCTAGTTACTGTAATGTAAAATGTATCCAATTCAATACCATCAGTTATCATGACATCATTATGGTTTATAACTCTCAGTGTAGTATCGCTTCTCTCTCTCTCTCTCTCTCTCTCTCTCTGGACTCGATGGAAACCAAAGCTCTCGACGTTCGTTAAAGGCATTTCTCACAATGAGGCCAAACCAAGTTCTGTTGCACACATCACATCACAGCCTGGTTGTTGGCCTTTGTTTTTTTATTGCCTCTTCTCTTAGTCTTGCTCCTTCTGTTTTCTCAGCCCTTTGACACTCCCCAGCAATTCCAGGACACATCCATTCTTTCAGCAACCCCCTCTGGCTTACACTCCCAAAATACAAGCTGACTGCACACCTTCACTCTCTTGTTCTTTTCTCCTGTTCGTGAAACCACCTTCTGAAGATGGGTCAATCTCACTCTTTCCTCCAGAGCTTTTCATGTCATCCCCCATTGACACTCACAAACTTTTCTACCCCCGTTAACCCACCGTAACTTACTTTTCTTTTTATAGAAATCACCCCAAACAAAGCAGAAAGCCACTCGAGCTAAGATGCTACAGGAATATTTGATAAAGTTAGAGCAAAACAAATAAATAAGAAAAGAAGAAGAAAACATCCAAGATGCAAACATAGAAGTACCAACATTTACAAGAGAGGCGGTGGCAATGGAAAGTTTATCACCATTTGAACCCGAGTGTGGTACTCATCATACGTTAAATATTGGCAAGCCTCCTTACTTGTAGGTTAATGAGTTTCTTTCTCTCTCCTTTGTTGTTTGTTTATTCTTTTGCTGGTTGTATCCCAATGTCATTGTCATGCTCCATTGCCTTTTTACCCCCTGTCTACACCTCACTCTTCCCTGAGCCTTGATTTTGAATACAAAGAAAGAAGACACTTAACTAATCCCATGAGGTTCATTGTGGTGAGCCAAAATGAGACATCAAATTCGGCTGTTTATTTCATTTTCCACAGTATTCCGATTTTGCACACATCTTACCATGTTGAACCTGAGCGTAGGACTCGTCATACGCTTGCAAAAAAAGGTTGTCGCCACTCGGGGTTCAAGAGAGGGGAGAATTCATCGCTGAAGGTGTCCACAAACTGTCGTCTTTTACAGCTGAGAATTATGAATCTCGAAAGGAAGACATGAATTCGCTTGCCCCACGTTTTCGGTTGTTGCGGAGTGGCGCAGACATCAATAGAACTTGGAGGACGGTCTGTCAATGTCAAACCAAGGACACTCGCTGCCGCAGCTGTGAAGAGGGCACTCCGAGACTCTACCCCAGACTGAGTGCCTGTCTTACACTCATTAAACGAACGTACAAGTATCCGAGCCTTCTTTTATCACGTCCTTGTGAAGCTATCATGTTTTTTCTTTGGCTTTTATTCTCCTCGACTGCAATTTGAGCAGATGAGATTTGATTTCCATCTAAATGTTGCACCGAGAGAGGACTGAGTGGGGCGCATCATATTTAGGATGAAACGCAGTTGGAAAGGAGGAAAGGGGGTGATCTACAGCAAGATAAGCCACATATTACACTCGCATGGGCAGAAAAAGCTTTTCCAGCAATGTGTTCTGAATCGAAATTTCAGCCAAAACGCGAGATCTCAACACCCTGCCATTCTTGGAATGACAAAGCCTTGGGGCTGCTCAATCCGGTCTGTACACAACCTGTTCAATCTCTCTCTCTCTCTCTTGAAATACAGAAACATTCAGCAATGTATCTGTAACTGCAGGTGTAACAAAAAGAGCCAGATGTTGTGCTTTAAGTCAGTCAAGCTGCTTTGGCATTATTTTCATACCATGCGAAAGTTCCTCCCTTGACTGTTCTTCCTGAAAAGGATGGAGAGGAGGGGCTTTATACCTCAATGACTGCATATTCTACAGGGTTTTGTTCAAACGTTTATCGCCGGTGTTCCAAGTTCCCTTGTTGTTTTCATAGCTGTGCATCTCGCCTCCGCACGTTTATCAGATCGGCCAACACGCTGAAGCAAGCAACACGCAGTCCATGGCATTCCCACGCATTTCTTCATCGAAATAGCCAGCGGCGCCTCATTAGGGGCACCAGTTTCGAGTTAACCTACCTGGGATCGGCTTGCTGACCATGTGTCCTTGTGGTGTGCATTTGATCTCGACACATTTTGGCTGGATGTCCAGCCTGGATTACTGGGTTATTCAATGTTGTCTCATGCCTTTGTTATGTGACCTTATCTCAACAGTCCATTCAACATGTCATGCTGCAAAAAGAGCTGAATCAGCATTGTGGACAATAGTCTCACACGATATGTGGACTACCTTTGCCAAAAGGGAAAAATTTCTGCAGTCACGATTGCAACCACGAAACCCAACACCTCCACTGCTGTACAAAAGTCTCTCACTCCTCAATTTGTCAATAGCGTTTGCAGTTACTGGTACCCCTCAATCTTTTTGACAGCATTTGCAGTTCCTGGTACCCCTCAATCTGTCGATAGCGTTTGCAGTTCCTGGTACACTGCAAAAATTACAAGTTCCTCTTCATGTGACATCAGGGGGCACTGCAGCGACAGCCATAGTTGCACCCACAGAAAATTTGCAATCTCTAAATAGGTACTGAATACGATATGAACGAATAAGCCTTATGAATGTCTGTCTCTGCAATAAATAAATGAAATCTTCACTTCCACTTCACTGCCCTAATATAAGGTATTCAAATTGCTTGATATACATTGTAGCAAATATACTTGGCTATGTCTTTTGGAATCTTTTGTTTTTCTGTATTTTTTTTTTTCTTCTTGTTCTGTTGTTCGTTGTTCGAAATTTTTTTCTATTTCATTACCATGGAATATATGTCACTTTGTTCCTTTTTCCATTTTTTCTCTTATTTTTAGAAGATATGTTTTTTGCCATTAAATAGTACTTTCATATGGCCTCGTAATACTAGTATGGCCGAGTATTTCTCCTATTACAACCAGTACCACTACTATACTATGCTACTGAACTTATTTAACAGCTCAAATAATGCCTACCTTCTTGTGGGGTCATCCACGGAATGTATTTGGCCTGTCTTTCACAAACCGGCTGGCTTTGCAAGATATTTGACTTTTAAGATAATTTGAGCAGAATTTTTAATTTTTCACAGTGCTGGCGAAAACTTGCCTTCTCTTCATGCATGACAGCGTGGGATCTTCAACGTCCACCAATGTTGGCAGACGGCTTCTCTAGCTTGACGTGAGCTAGTTTACACCTGGGTCAACATTTGAACCCAGTCGAGACAGCTCAAAGACTAGTGCACATACCTCCAAGCTATCCTGTAAGCCCTAACCTTTTTATAGGCCGAAAAGGTTATGTATTATCTTCATCCATTGCATATCTTGCACTCTTTCCCTTTATTGACGGTCTTAAAACCTGTTTATATTGGTTCATGCAAGATTTTAGTCACACAGTAGTTTTGAATTGTAATAAAACAACTGAACTTCTTTTAGGACTCGTATTTTTTGTTAATCTTTCTGAATTGTATTTCTTTACTTAAAAAGAGAACATCATAATATTCTTTCACTTTGTTCTGCAGATGAAGTTTCAATATATATATAATGTTGCACAGATCTCTTATATTTCTCATTCGTGTCATCACCCTCTCCCTTCCCTGCCCCTGCCTCCTGACCTAGCAGATATGCTCGTATATATGCGGTTTATGAGGTGGTGGTTATATCCGCAGAATACTTATTACATCGAGTAATATATGTTCATGCATATCAATCGCTGCAATAAACACAAACTATGAGCATGCATACAGAGAGGAAGATAGGTTTAATGAGATGACCCCATGTACGTCTTTTCCTGTCAAATTGTGGTGTTCATACTTGTTTGCAAGAAATTTGATGAAGCGTTTATTTCACTAAAACCTCAGGATACATTATCAAAGGCACTTTAAGCATCTTGATATTATATAAGGTCTACATTTCTGTTATTGTCTAGGTTCCATCTTTTCTCAAAATTACATTGGCATGATAGTCAGACATTAAGCTGGGTATCAAAGATCCCACAGTCTTTCACGGAGAGTGGCTGAGTTACCATCAGCACTCTGGACAAATGACAAATTACTTCCAAAATCAGCTGCTATAGAACGTCAGGCCTGGCCAGCCGGTTCCTGTACGGCCTGGGGCAATCTTCCTCATCCCGCAAAGAAGGATCCCTCCCAACTAATTCAGTCAGAAGATGGGATTAATTGCGACCTTCAAAACAAGTAGAAGGAGACTTCAATGTTGTAGAACAAAAACATGTTTGAAAATCAATGACAACCAGAGAATTGAAATAAACGAGCAAAAGCATTTTTGAAATGTGTTTTAGGCCGTTGTTCAATGAGACCAAATCTGTCAATGGTGGCTTGCAGATGGACGAAGTCAATGAGTCCAACTAAGTATACGGCAATTTGGAATAATCAGCATCTGCACCACTGCTGAACCCGGTACAGTATGTGCTGTTATATTTGCAATGTGATGAATAAAATTTGGCTTGTCACTTTGTGTTAAAATTCCAATGCAGGAACTTGCCTCTTCTCAACTCGTAAGAGTAGGAATTCTTCATACACTTGGGACACATGCAGTGAGAAGGAGAGCGCTCTTGTGTTAAATAAATCAGACATTAGCGATCGAACCCTTCTTGACACTTGATCTGTATAATCTAGCTTCGCGGCTCGACCCGGGTAAAGGAGGTGGCTGTGAAGGATCACGTCCTTAGTTGCATGATTCCCGGTGGGCCGATCATCATTCCTTACAGGTCAAAGACATTCGGGGGATTTGGAATGGTGATCGGGAGCATGCAAATATTCGCTTCGAAAGAGCATCAGTGTTGCAGCTGGAGGTAAACATTGATGTGTGCCATTACTGTGAGGCCACACTCCACTGGTTATCTCTGCTAATCGGTCTACTCTCCTACATTAATGTCATCACAATTACTGGCTGCAGAAGAAAATATACACATATGTACAATGATGGCACAGAGATCGCACAATTATCTTTAAGCTGTCTAGCCTAGCTTCACTTTCCAAACTGGCTATAAACTCTCGGATTGGTGTTTTACTGGTAGGATGTCTGCGAGCTGCAGTTGGTGAACATTAAAAATCACATGGTGTCCTTCATAAACAGTTGGTGAGTTATCGCTGGTGCCCATTTCCTAATTCCTGCCATAACTTTCTCACCAGTCCTCACTTGATAAGTTGTGTTTATTGTATATGCTACGTATATGTATACACATCTTCTTCTTCTCTTTCGGCCTTTCCGTTAGGGGTCGCCACAGCGGATCATCCGTATGATCCGCATAGTGATTTGGCACATGTTTTACGCCGGATGCCCTTCCTGACGCAACCCTGGTCGCCTCTTACGACACAGGGATATGGTACACCTATTTTAACCGGGGTATACACCGGCCCAGTATACTGGGACTCATTTCGCCGACCTCGGAGGATGACAGGCTGAGTCAACCCCCTGGTGTATTAATTCAATGGCCCAACGGGGCTTGAACTCAGGACCTTTTGGATCCCAAGCCGCTGCCCTAACCACTGCGCCAACACCAGGATGTATATGTATACACATATATATATATTATATATATGTATATTATATATATATATATATATATATTTATATATATATATCATCCAGTCATCTAGTTCCGTCAAGTCGTGTCCAACTTCTGGTAACATTCATGATAAGATTTGTCCAAACATCCCTATCTAGCACTGCCATCTGAAACTCGAGCAGAGAAAGCTTGTTTGCACCTTTATCCCATCTGTCCAGTGCATATATAATATATAAAGCTCTTTGTAACCACTCACTCACTCACTTGCTGATATAAATGTTTAGTACCATTTGGCGGGGAAGAAAGTTTAAATTTCATGTACTGATGCAACTCAAAGCCAATATCCCAGGGAAAAAAAATCACAAAACAGTTAGAAACATTCCGTAAATAAAAATATCCACAAATAAAAGTCTGACAGTGCAGCCTCCGTCTGCTCACTGTGGGTCACGTGACCCAAGACAATGGAGCTTATGTTGGAACTAGTTGCTAGGCAATGGTAACAAGCACCTCTTTTTCCAATTAAAGTTCGTACCCTCAGTGCGCACCCATCTATTTATTTGTACAGCCGAGCAGAACTGTGAATACGCACTGTCTAATCACTGAGCCGAACAATGGGGCAGAACGTCACGTATAGCTAATGGTGAAGATTATGTTCGACCAATATGGAAAAGACACAGTGAACACGTTGGGAAAAAAACATGTGTGGGTATATTTATATAGGAGAAAAATGGGGGGAAGTAAATAGTAAATATATACAGTAAATAGAACAAAGACAGAGCAGAACTTTTTCCCTCAACATTTACGAGCCCCTTCTACAGTCTTACCGAGATCAACTTTGGCTAAAAGGCCAATTTGGGCCAAATTGGGCCACATTTTCTAAAATCCTCAATTTTCATCTGATCGACTTGAAATTTGAAGACCATTTGCATTTGAGGTCGCTCAACTTAACCACCTATTAATTTTGAGGTCAACATTGAACAAAAGGTCAACATAGGCCAGATTTCTAAAATCCTCATTTTCATCCGATTGACTTGAAATTTGAAGAGAATTTGAATATCAGTCACCGAATTCAACTGCCTATTAATTTTGAGGTAAACATAGGTCAAAAGGTCGACATAGACAAGAGGCCAATTTTGGCCAAATTTTCAAAAAGCCTCAATTTTCATCCAATTGACTTGAAATGTGAAAAGGATTTACATAACAGGTCACTGAATTCAACCACCTATTATTTTTTGTGGTAAATATAGACCAAAAGGTCGACATAGGCAATAGGCCAATAGGCCAAATTTTCTAAAATCCTCAATTTTCATCTGATTGACTTGAAATTTGAACAGGATTTGCATATCACGTCAATGAATTCAACCACCTATTAATTTTGAGGTAAACATTGGCCAAAAGGTCAAAATAGGCCAAAAGGCCAATTGGGGCCAAATTTTCTATATCCTCAATTTTCATCCAATTGAGTTGAATTTGAAAAGGATTTACACATCAGTTCACTGATACAACCACCTATTATTTATGTATGTGGTCACCATAGGTGAAAAGGTCAACATAGACCAAATTTCTAAAATCCTCAAATTTAATCCAATTAACTTGAAATTAGAAGAGCATTTGCATATCAGGTCACTAAATTAATCCACCAATATTTTTTAGGTAACATAGGCCAAAAGGTCAAATAGGCCAAAAGGCCAATTGGGGCCAAATTTTCAAATCCTCAATATTTCACCCGATTGAGTTGAATTTGAAAAGGATTTACATATGATCAGGTCACTGAATTCAACCACCTATTATTTTTGTGTTGCCATAGGCGAAAAGGTCAACAGAGACGAAATTTCTGAAATCCTCAAATTTATTCCAATTAACTTGAAATTTGAAGAGCATTTGCCTATCAGGTCAATAAATTCAACCACCTATTATTTTTGAGGTAAACATAGGCCAAAAGGCCAATTTGGACCAAATTTTCTGAAATCCTCAATTTCAACCGATTGACTTGAAATTTTAAGAGCATTTTCATGTCAGGTCGCTGAATTCAACTACCAATTAATTTTTAAGGTCAAAAGGTCAACACAGGCCTAATTTCCAAAATTGATAGATTGGGCCAAAAACTATATATATCACTATCTCAAAAAGTTGTGACGAGTATGACAAAAGGTGGATGAGTTGAATAGGTGACAAGAACAAGTGGATTGGATTTTGGCTCGGATCCAGCCCATCAGTGGGATACAAAACGTGAACTGTTCACCTGGCAGAGGGATGCGCTCTACCGAGTGCCAGACCACTGGCTGAGCAATGTAATTCCTCCACATATAGAAATGCCACTCTTCCCCTGATGCTTCCAGGGCACTCGATGCCAACCATAAGAGCAGCGAGGTCCTGCTCACGAGAGGGTCTTCCGCCCCCCCCCCCAATGGGGGCACAATTCCATGTCCGCTATTAATCACCACAGGGGGTGTCATACTATAATTAGAATGAACAGGACAGAACAAGTATGATAAATATTTGTGAAAAATTACAGGCCCAGACCAGGAATCAAACCCAGGTCCTCTGGCAAACCATACCAGTGCTCTTCCATCTCACCTATCTGGACACATGACCTTTTCTTCTTTTCTAATTATCTTCTTGAGATGCACAGGAGTTAACTATTTAGAGCAGCGAAGAGCCGACCAATTGTTCTTTTCAGAGCGACTCTGCTGATGCGTTCTCTTTCCACTCTTCCTCTAGTGCTTGAACCTGTACCCATGTATTTGTCGAACACATATCGTGACACACCACCCCCCCCCCCCCACTCACATCCCTCCTTACCTCTCCCTCCTCACCTCCCCTGCACTTTGGACCAGCACGAGCCTGCGTATTCATGCCAGGAAGGGAGAAGCCGACAACAAGCTTCATACTCTATCTGCTCCTCTCTGTTTATCAAAGTTTACCCGGTTGTGATTCTGATTGGTGCCATGTCTCGTGTGTAAATAAAAGA
>CM068960.1:37105003-37121397 GCA_035128595.1 Eptatretus atami | reverse complement strand
TAGAACGTCAGCCTGGCACAGCCTGGTTTCCTACGGGGCCTGGGGCAATCTTCCTTCATCCCGGCAAGAGGATCCCTCCCAACTATTCAGTCATAAGACTGGGATTAAATTGCGACCTTCAAAACAAAAGAGAAGGGAGACTCAATGTTGTAGAACAAAACATTGTTTGAAATCCAATGACAACCGGAATTGAAATAAACGAGCAAAAGCATTTGAAAATGTGTCTAGGCCGTTGTTCAATGGAGACCAAATCTGTCAATGGTGGCTTGCAGTATGGACGAAGTCAATGAGTCCCAACTAAGTATACGGCAATTTGGAATAATCAGCATCTGCACCACTGCTGAACCTGGTACAGTATGTCGCTGTTATATTTGCATGGAATGAAAAATTGGGCTGTCACTTTTGTGTTAAAATCCAAGCAGGAACTTGCCTCTTCTCAACTCGTAGAGAGGAATTCTTCATACACTTGGACATATGCGTGAGAAGGAGAGCGCTCTTGTGTTAAATAAATCAACATTAGCGATCGAACCCTTCTTGACACTCGATCTGTTAATCTAGCTCGCGTGCTCGACCCGGGTTAAAGGAGGTGGGCTTTGAAGGATCACGTCCTAGTTGCAGATTCCCGTATGGAGCCGATCATTCATTCCTTACAGGTCCAAAGACATTCGGGGGATTTGGAATGGTGATCTGGGAGCATGCATATTCGCTTCGAAAGAGCATCAGTGTTGCAGCTGGAGGTTTAAACATTGATGTGTTGCCATTTACTGTTGAGGCCACACTCCACTGGTTATCTCTGCTAATCGGGTCTACTCTCCTACATTAATGTCTTCACAATTACTGGCTGCAGAAGAAAAATATACACATAATGTACAATTGATGGACAGAATCGCACAATTATCTTTAAGCGCTAGCCTAGCTTCCACTTTCCAAACTGCTTATAAACTCCGCGATTGGTGTTTTAACTGCGTTTAGGATGTCTGCGAGCTGCAGTGGTGAACATTAAAAATCCACCATGGTGTACCTTCATAGAACAGTGGTGATTATCGCTGGTGCACCATTTTCCTAAATTCCTTGCCATAACTTTCTCACCCAGTCCTCACTTGATAAGTTTGTTTATGCGTATATGTACGTATATGTATTTACACATTATTATATATATATATATTATATATATATATTATATATATATATATATATTATATATATATATTCATCCAGTCATCTAGTTCCTGTCAAGTCGTGTCCAACTCTCTTTGGTAACATTCATGATAAGAATTTGTCCAAACATCCCTATCAGGCACTGCATCCTGAAACTCGAGCAGAGAAAAGGCTTGTTGCACCTTTATCCCATCGTCCAGTCATATTAATATATAAAGCTCTTTTTGTAACCACTCACTCACTCACTTGCTGATATAAATGTTTAGTACCATTGGCGGCGAAGAAAGTTTAAATTCATACTGATGCAACTCAAAGCCAATATCCCAGGGAAAAAAAAATCACAAAAACAGTTAGAAAACATATCCGCTTAAATAAAAAATATCCACCAACTAAAAAGTCTGACAGTGCAGCCGTCCGTCTGCTCACTGGTGGGTCACGTGACCAAGACAATGGAGCTTATGTTGGAACTAGTTGCTAGGCAATGAACAAGCACCTCTTTTTCCAATTTAAAAAGTTCGTACCCTCAGTGCGCACCCATCTATTTATTTGTACAGCCGAGCAGAACTGTGAAACGCACTGTCTAATCACTGAGCCGAACAATGGGGCAGAACGTCACGTATAGGCCTTAAGGTAAGATTATGTTCGCACCAAATATGGAAAAGACACAGTAACACGTTGGAAAAAAACATGTGTGGTATATTTTATAATAGGAGAAAATAATGGGGAAGTAAATAGTAAATATATCAGTTAAATAGAACAAAGACAGAGCAGAACTTTTCCCTTTCAACATTTACGAGCCCCTTCTACAGTCTTACCTCTTTATTTTACACACGAAGAAACATGGCAACCAATCAGAATCACAACCGGCGTAAACTTTGATAAACAGAGAGGAGGCAGATTAGAGTATGAAGCTTGTTGTCGCCTCTCCCTACCTGGCCATTGAAATACGCAGGCTCGTGCTGGTCAAGGCCAGGGGAGGTGAGGAAAGGTAAGAGAGGTAAGGCATGGATGTGAGTGGGGGGGGGTGGGTGTGGTGTGTCACGATATTGTTCACATACATGGGTACAGGTTCAAGCACTAGAGGAAGAGTGGAAAGAAACGCATCAGCAGAGTCGCTCTGAAAAGAACAATTGGTCGGCTCTTCTGCTGCTCTAAATAGTTTAATCTCGTGCATCTCAAGAAGATAATTAGGAAAAGAAGAAAAGGGTCATGTTTCCAGAATAGGTAGATGCAGAGCACTGGTATGGTTTGCCAGAGGACCTTGGGTTTGATTCCTGGTCTGGGCCCTGTAATTTTTCCACAAATATTTATCATACTTGTTCTGTCTCTGT
This sequence comes from Eptatretus atami, assembly GCA_035128595.1. NCBI lineage: Eukaryota > Metazoa > Chordata > Myxini > Myxiniformes > Myxinidae > Eptatretus > Eptatretus atami. The sequence goes on along the minus strand of CM068960.1, from coordinate 37,118,908 downwards.
TCATTTCTAATTATAGTATTGACACCCCCTGTGGTGATAATAGCGGACATGGAAATTGTTGCCCCCATTGGGGGGGGGGCGGAAGACCCTTCTCGTGAGCAGGACTCGCTGCTCCTTATGGTTGGCATCGTATAGTGTGCCCTGAGCATCAGGGGAAAGAGTGGCATTTCTATATGTGAAGGAATTACATTGCTCAGCCAGTGGGGTCTGGCACTCGGTAGAGCGCATCCCTCTGCCAGGTGGAACAGTTCACGTTTTGTATCCCACTGATGGCTGGATTCCGAGCCAAAATCCAATCCACTTGTTTCTTGTCACCTATTCAACTCATCCAGCCTTTTGTCATAACTCGTCCAACAACTTTTTGAGATAGTGATTTATATATAGTTTTTGGCCCAAATCTATCAATTTTGGAAATTAGGCCTGTGTTGACCTTTTGACCTTAAAATTAATTGGTAGTTGAATTCAGCGACCTGTACATGAAAATGCTCTTAAAATTTCCAAGTCAATCGGTTGAAAATGAGGATTTCACGAAAATTTGTCCAAATTGGCCTTTTGGCCTATTTGTTTACCTCAAAAAATAATAGGTGGTTGAATTTATTGACCTGATAGGCAAATGGCTCTTCAAATTTCAAGGTAATGGAATAAAATTTGGGATTTCAGAAATTTCGTCTCTGTTGACCTTTTCGCCTATGGCAACCCACAAAAATAATAGGTGGTTGAATTCAGTGAACCTGATCATATGTAAATCCTTTTCAAATTCACTCAATCGGGTGAAAATTGAGGATTTAAAAATTTGGCCCCAATTGGCCTTTTGGCCTATTGAACCTTTGGCCTATTGTTACCTAAAAAATAATTGGTGGATTAATTTAGTGGACCTGATATGGAAATGCTTCTTCTAATTTTCAAGTTAATTGGATTAAATTTTGCAGATTTAGAAATTTGGTCTATGTTGACCTTTTCACCTATTGGTGACCACATACATAAATAATAGCGTGGTTTGAATCAGTGAACCTGATGGTTGTAATCCTTTTCAAATTCAACTCAATTGGATGAAATGAGGATATAGAAAATTTGGCCCCAATTGGCCTTTTGCCTATTTTGACCCTTTTGGCCAATGTTTACCTAAAATTAATAGGTGTTGAATTCATTGACGTGATTATTGGCAAATCCTGTTCAAATTTCAAGTCAATCAAAGATGAAAATTGAGGATTTTAGAAAATTTGGCCTATTGGCCTATTGGCCTATGTCGACCTTTTTGGTCTATATTTACCACAAAAATAAATAGGTGGTATGAATTCAGTTGACCTGTTATGTAAAACCTTTTCACATTTCAAGTCAATTGGATTGAAAATTGAGGCTTTTTGAAAAATTTGGCCAAAAATGGGCCTCTTTTGGTCTATGTCGACCTTTGACCCTATGTTACCTCAAAATTAATAGGCAGTTGAATTCGTGACCTGATATTCAAATTCTCTTCAAATTTCAAGTCAATCGGTAGAAAAATTGAGGATTTTAGAATCTGGCCTAGTTGACCTTTTGTTTCAATGTTTGACCTCAAATTAATAGGGTGGTTAGTTGAGCGACCTCAAAATGCAAATAGTCTTCAAATTTCAAGCTCGATCAGATGAAAATTGAGATTTTTAGAAAATGTGGCCCAATTTGGCCCAAATTGGGCCTTTAGCCAAAGTTCATCTCAAAATTAATAGTAGTTGAATTTAACAACCTGATATGCAAATCCTGTTCAAAATTTCAGGTCAATCGGATGAAAATTGACAATTTTAGAAACAATTAAAAAACTTGGCCTATTTTTGGGTTGACCTTATTGCCTCCTTGGGCATGGTAACCATCAGGGACCATACCAAAAGTAAGGTGTAACCACCCGCCCATGATTCTCGCCCACTATCCGCGTCTCCGAACCTCAGAGAGTGCTGCAATACCGATGTTCAAACGCCTTGAGCGCAGATGATAACAGAGACAGGTGATCATCCTCTCTTCGGAATAGGACATTCCAGGCACACCACCCGAAGGGACTGCCTCAGGCGTGCCAACCCCAAGGGAACCACCTCAGGTACCCACCCGAAGAAGACTGCCATCTGTGGACGACACCTCCGCGCTGCGTCATTCAGAGCAATAGGTTTCGTGGCTCCATTCACCCTGAGCAAGTGGTTCGTGCTCCTCACCCGATCAAGATGCTTCGTGCTCCGTCACGACTGACGCAGTGCTTCGTTCTTGCTCCAGTACGCTGAGCGAGTCTCGTGCTCCGTAACCTCTGAGCGAGTGTTTCTGCTCCGGTAACCCTGAGCGAGTGCTTCATGGCTCCGTCACCCTGAAGCGAGTGCTTCTGCTCGTCACCCTGAGCGAGTTGCTTCATGGCTCCGTTAAACCCTGAAGCGGGTGCTTTGTGGCTCCTCACCCGAGCGAGTGGTTCTATGCTCTGTCACCTGAGCGAGTGACTTCATGCCATCCATAACCTGAGCGAGTGCTCAATGCTCCGTAACCCTGAGCGACGTGCTTTGTGCTCTGTCACCCCTGAGGCGATTGTTCATGCTCTGTCACCCTGAGTGAGTGGTTTCGTGCTTCATCACCCTGAGCCGAGTGGTTCATGCTCCATCACCCTGAGAGAGTGGTTCATGCCTCCATTCACCCTGACGCGAGGGTTTCATGCTCCATTACCTGAGCGAGTGTTTCGTGCTCCATCAACCCTAGCGATTGGTTCATGCTCTGTCACCTGAGCGAGTGGTTCGTGCTCCGTCACCCGCGAGTAGTTCATGCTCTGTCACCCTGAGCGGAGTGGTTCGTGCCCATCACCCGAGCGGTTGTTCCGTGCTCCCATCACCCTGAGCTTGGTTCGGATGCTCCATACCCTGAGCGAGTTGTGAAATAACATCCGATTTCCAAGCCTTTTGCAGTATTAACGTGTTTTTCTAAATTACCGAGGCAAAATTTTTTTTCCAAACCGTCACACGCAAGCTATTTTATAAAGAAACTAGACGATCCCATTGAACCCGGCTGGTTCCCGTTTGTGGACCAGCGGTTGTATTGAAAAAAATCATTTCAAAGGAAAAAAAAAATCAGCCTCAGCAAACTATTACCCTGAGGTTGTTTGCATGATCAATACTCCCGAAGAGTACTTGACTGAATCGGGTAATTGATTTTTAAATAATTTTTTTCGTTGCCGATTTTAACGAAACTTGACACTGCACACCGCAGGAGAATGGTGAGTAAGGTTGGGCCAAAAATTTTTGCGCTATCGTGTACCGTTGGATGTATTTCGGGAACATTCATACATACTGTACATACATATATACAAATGAGAGTTTTATTAATATATTGTTACGGCTGTGGAAATTCGCATACACCCATAAAGGGGCCCGTAGGTGAGATATCTTTCATAGGTGCATGTGTAGTTAGCCCAAACCCGTTGTTATAGAGGGAATTTATGTGATTCATCCGGGCTGCGACGCTTTGAGTTAGCCATTTTTTCTGTTTATCTTTTATTTTGAAACCACCCACGTCTAACCGCCATCCAACAACAACCAACGCACCGCCACCATCTACGCTCCCGCATCATCGCATCACCGCCATTCCCAACGGCACCATAACCATTCAAAACTACCACCGGAAAAACCCTTCCACCACCTTCACCTCTCTCCTTCTACGGCCATTCCCGCACCAAACTGTGAACACTGAAACTCGGGCTGTAAGGGCCTGTTCGGCGTTTGGTTGCCCGAACGCACCGAGCCGCGTGAGCCGCGAAATGGCGGGCCTTTCCGAGGGAAATTCGGATCCAATAACGCTACACGCCCACTTCTCTCCGTTCCAATTAGCGTAGCGCCGGGGGCTTGGGCCCCGCCTCAAGCGTTGTGTTGTGAAGTCCGTATATGCCAAATTTTAGGATCAGGAGAGGTTCACGCCCATTTTGCCCGGACCAATGGCTGACCGGCGCGGGGGTGGCTGGCCCGCCTCCAATCGCGTTCTTGATCCTAAAATTTGCATATTGGCCTGCTCCTGCCCACTATAAAAAGGCGAGCGCAAGGCGAATTGGAAGTCGAGTCGGTCGGGTCAGGAGAGTGTCATCGAGAGAGTCGGGTTGAGGAGAGTGTGGAGCGAGAAGAGTGCAGGGGTCGGCTCGCGGTGAGGAGAGTGTTGGACGGGAAGAAGGTTGCAGCAGTCAGTCGGGTAGGAGAGTGCGAAACTGAGAAAGATTGAGAGTCGGTCGGGTCAGGAGAAGTGTCATCGAGAGAGTCGGATGAGGAGAGTGTTGGATGGCGAGAAGAGTTGCAGGGTCGAGTCGGGTGAGGAGAGTGCTGGAACGGAGAAGAGTTGCAGAGAGAGTCGGGCGAGTGGAGGCGGCTGGAACTGCAGGCAAGGGAGCTCGGGTCCGATGCGGTCGGCGACGGAGGTTGTGGTGTGGGATCGCTCGTCTAAGTCGCGGGACCAAAGCCAGCCAGCCACTCCCCTCCCCCAGGGCATCAACAATCTCCCTTTTCCCCCGCGCTGAGATAGTGCAAAAAAAGGGGGCCCCTTTCCCACCCCACCCCACACGTTGGTGCCACGAAAACCCGGACAAGGAGCACGGAGTCGGGGCACAGCGCGCGGCCACATTGCGGCTCGCCGCCAACGCGTCACGAGGACGGGGTAGACCCACCCGGTTCGCGACACTGGCCGCTCCTCTAGGTCCCGCGCACATGCCTTACGCGCCTGTCCTGCCTCCTTGTCTGTGAGGGTGGGCTTCTTTCCTTTGCTTTTTGTGTGAATGTGTGTTGGTGCCGTCTGTGAAGTAAAACTGATTATAAGTGTTGCCGTGTGACTGCGCGTAGTGGTATTTAAACTCTGCGTCGTTGTTGCTTTTTATTGTTTTTGGTTGCTTTATGTGCATTTTTGAGCTGTATGGCTGTTTATACGTGCTTCCGTGTGCCGGGAAATTAATATTGCATTGTGTGAACTGTTTCCCGTTTCGCTTTCGTCTTCTCTAATTGAATCTCCTATCCTCTTCACGTAAGGGGTTCGTAGTGGCGTGCAACATCCTGGTAAGTAATCGGAACCGTCGATGGGCCGCGAATAACACCACTCCATTCACTTAGCACGGAACGGACACTAAGCGGGTTTCGTATCCGAAGTCGGCCTGTTTGGCGTTGGTACGATCGCACCGGCGACCATTCGCGCAGGTAACTTAGGTAGATCGAATTTGGCGAGCAACCCTATCCTGCGCGGGTGGCAATTTGGCACGAAATCGTGGTGAGTGGTAAACCCCACCCGGACTAGGCTCCCGGCGTTGTTCCGAGAGGGTACGGGACTGAATTGTCCGTCCGTGGGGCGAACGCGCCGCCGATTCCGAAGTTACGTGCCGTTCGCACGCCGGTGGGCGCGAATTCGCAACATATATAGATAGAAGATAATGTTTGTGAACATATCCCTTGAAACTTCTATGTAAATGCAAACGTCTGTTTTTCGGTGAAAAGTTACTCAAGGGTTTTTTGAGTTGTATTACAGTATTGTTACTGTAGTTGGTAATCACACTGACTCCAACCTGCCAATTCCCGAAAAAATTGCCGATATTGTCCAAGCACGCGTGCTCGTGCGTGCGTGCGTGCTTGCTGTGCGTGTGTGTGTATGTGTGTGTTCTATGTGTTTGTGTGCTGTTAAAAAGATTAACATATTCTTTCTGCTGACTCCCTATCTTCTCTCTCTTTCTCTCTTCTTTCTCTCTCTCTCTCTCTCATCTCTCTCTCTCCTCTCTTCTCTCTCTCTCTTATCTCTCTTTCTCTCTTTCTCTCTTCTCTCTCTCTCTCTCTCTCTCTCCTCTCTCTCTCTCTCTCTCTCTCTCTCTCTCTCTCTCGGCATGCACGTTGCAAAACGCAAGGGTCTGGTTGCTCATGTCTAATGGCGGTTACATGTGGAGCCTGTGTTGCTTTCTCTCTTCTTATCATCTTCTTTCTCCTTTCTCTAATGTATTTTTTTGGGGTAATCCGGTGTGTATTAAACTGTTGTCAATGCTTTATCCGGACTACTTTGAAATTGAATTGGTTTCCTCTTTTTTTTCCACTCTTGTATTTATCCCTTTGCTTTGTTGTATGAATTTTTTATTCTTTATAACTTTTTTTTGTAATAAAAGGACATAAAAGTCAAAAAAAAAGTAGTCTCTCTCTCTCTCATCTCTCTCTCTCTAAATCTCTCTCTCTTCTCTCTCTCTCTCTCTCTCCGCTCCTCTCTCTCTCTCGGCCCCCTGCTGGCGTTGGTGAGTTCGAGTGGGAGTGTCCTGGCGGCTGTGTGTCTTGCGTGAGCTGTGATTCTGCCCTGTTTTTTTCGCCTTTCTTCCCCTTTTGCCATTCGTTTTTCACCTCCCCTTTTGTTCCTTCTACGCATCGTTATTTGTGCCCCACCCTCCCCTTCTTTCTCTTCCCCTCTTCGTTAGACCTCGCGCTCCGGCTTCCCTTCGCGCCGTTGTCACCCCACCCCACCCCCCACACATCTGTCCTTGTTATTTTCACGGGTTTGGCCTTCGGTTCATCTCTTCCCCTCCCCATCCCCATCCCCCTGTTTTCTCCTCGCATACCTTTTCCCCGAGATAGAGAGAGAAGGCCCACAGCTTCTTGTGGATAGTTTAGTGGCGGCCCATCCGGGCCTTCAAATGATCGTTTTTTTCCTCACTGTAGCTGTGTTTATTTTCTTTTGAAACCCTGTCTGGCTCGTATTTAAATTACTGCACCGAGAGGCAATCGCCCCTCCTCCCCTTCCTAAACATTGACTCGTTATTCCCGTTATTCGGGCATTTGACATTAACAGAAAACATGGCGTCGTCTGTGTCCCGCCCGACGCGTCAGCCGTCGAGGATTCTCTTGTTATCGCACTACGGGAAACATAGTCCGGGTACTGACAAAAGTTCGTTGCGGCCTCGCGAATGAAACAAACGTGCGTGTGGTTATCTTCGTGTCTGAGGACAGAACTGGTTCATGAAATCGTATCGACCGGACTATCAAACAGACGACGGACATTTCGCTGCTCGTCTCCCCTCTGGACCACACCGGCCGTGAAGTCATTATCTCGAACGCTCCTCCTTTCCTGAAGAATCAGCACTGATTTCCGAACTATCTCGTTATGTTCTGTGGTTTCTCAGATCACTAGTTACCTTTACGGAGCCAGGACGATCGACGAAGCATTGTGATGTCTTTTCGGAGACAAGCATATATGGTGCTTCCTCCCTCTTCTAACGCTGAAAGAAACCTTGGAAACATCGTTTTAAAAACTCAAAAATTGATAATCATGATTTACCAAGTAACAAACCACAGACACCCTGAAATGTTTCGAATGTGGTAATTTCGGAACACTTTGAAACGATCTTGCCCAGTCAACCTCGTCGAACGAGAAAACAAAACCTCACAAAGTGTCAACAAGAATACGTCTTCTTCTTCTTCTCCTCCTTCCTCGCCGTGAAGGAAGCGAATCCCGTGTCCGTAATTGAACGCCCAGTCCTCCCAACCGATAGTCCAAACAGCAAAACAAATGTTTGGGATGGTTTCACCATCGTTTCATCAAGAAGAGAAAGACTTTACTATGGTCGTTAACCAGAAGAAGGAGCATTTACAAACGAGGGGAATCTGTCGTAATGTCCTGCAGTTGTGACTGGACGCACTCTACAAGGCTTACCCGAGGACCCGGAATGGACCCGGACCCCGGTACTACGACCAAACAAGTTCAGCCTACTTGCCGGTGAGCGACAGAGACGTCTCCCACAGAGACCACCTTTTACCTGTTATTGCGGTAAAAGAAAAACTGTCTTCACTTGTTAAAAACTCTCCTATTGGAAAGTCCATGACGGTTGATACACAGACACTAGTGATGATCCTGCCTGTCACTTTGGTAAATGTTAAACCCCTGAATTCTTGTCAGCAGGAAATAGCCGAAACAAATGTTAACCCTAAATCCTTGTCAGCGGGAAAATAGTGCCACAAATGTTAACCCTGTTAGCTCCCATTCATCAGTGGTGAAGCTGGGAAACGCAGGAATGTTAAAATGAATGTTTACGAGAGACCCCCCAAAGTACTGTATACCTCCACGCCGTTGTGGAGGTCGATAACACCGTTACTGACGAGGGAAGCGATATCGCTACATACACACATATGATGGTGTTTCTGTTTCATCAACTCCCCCGATTATTTCCATTACTTCACCAGAGATGTTTCCATAATGGAAGAGCACATAAGATGTGGTAACCAGAATCAGATCCGTTGTATCAATACTGACGACAGTATCGATATGCAGGACAGTACAAGTTTGCTGTGACTCGGAAACTAACCGGACTCTGACGAATTCTGACCGGACGAAGCAAAAGAGAACAGTCAGATGGAAACGGTGGAGAAGCTCACCCAGTCAAAGTCTACCCTCCCCCCCCCCCTGAAACAAATAAGGGGACTCTTCTTTACAAATACATACAGGAAACGCAATATAAAATCCTGACGGGAATACTTCCCAGAATCTACCGTCCTTCCTGGGAGTGTGCTCATTGCTATCGTACGTAAGCCTGACTTATTTCGGTTCCACCAGACCACACTGTACCGCTTAAAAAAACTGATTGCAGGCAAAAAGGGATTCTAATCAATTTATCCGCTTGCGATCTTATTCTTAGAAACTAATTATTTTCCTCATGGCCAGTTCAGATGAACAATAAATGTTAATGGTGGTGGAGCGAGTCCCTCCACAAGATCAAATTAAACAAGCTGGTCGAGGTCACGGTCTCGACATAGCTTTGTTACAAGAGAACCCATTGCCGTCCGATCTGTTCAGGGCTCAGTGGCACGATTTTATGGACAAGGAATGTTTCTTCAAGGTAAACAACTCTTACGTCGAAGGCAGGCATTCATGTTGTCCTATGGAAACATTTCCACCCGTCCTGCCTTTAAATTTATGAGATTATTGCATGGACACCTTGCCTCCTGACCTTCTCTATCAATCAGGTCAAGTTCACTAATTCTCAATGTGTACGCTCCAAGCAAAAATGACGACGGATCTCCTTTTTTGCCGAACTGAGAAAATTCCTGCAACATGGATTTGCAGACTTGTCTAATTATTGGTGGCGATTTTTAACTGTTTACTGTTAATGCCTCATTTGACCGGAACGGGCCGGAAACCCCAACCATGTCTGTACGCAAAACTTTTGCAAACATTAATTGCGAAATATAATCTTCATTTATATTTGGGCGCGTGCAGCACCTTCTGATCGATCTATATACATGGTTTGTCGTTGTTTAAACACCACATCTCACTTGCGAGGCTTGATCGCAATCTATGTAAATTCTTCATTTATTACATGGAGTTTATAAATCGATATCGGCCTTCTGCGTTTCTCCGACCCATTTCCCTCGGCTCGAGTCTTTATTCAACTCTCTTAAACATGTTCCAGGGAGCTCTCATTTTGGAAAATTCAATAACAGTTTACGAGGAAAACCTCAACTTTCATTCAAGGCCTTTGAATCCTTCTGGACGGCTCTCCTCAGAACAGAAGTTAAGCTTGTTCCGTTTAACCCCGTTGATATGGTGGGATTTAGTTAAAAAACCCAAATTAAAAGTTTCTGTCAACAGTATCAGTTGTTTTTCTCAAACCAAGGGCTTGACCATGAAGTAAAGAAAATAATTACAGTTAGAATTTTACAACTCCAATGGGTCATCGGACAAAAATAATAAGTAACATACAAAAAACCTTAACTGAGAACAGTCCTTAGGGCCCTGTCACACCTTGACTTAAGCCAGCAATTGGCAACGTATAAAATTGATCTAAAACGTTGGACGTTACGCTGAAATTTTTGATGGTTTTTTTTGACGTTTTTGGCGTATTCAAAACGTGTTGGTCGTTTGCATAACATATTAGTAAACGGGTGACAAGAAACGTTCGTTGTGTTATACATAACTTTTACCAACGAATGCTTACCTTGTGATCGGCGTTCAAAAACCTAAGACAAGCGTAGTTTAACTTACCCTATTGCGCCGCTTAATACGTATCGCCGGCGAAACTCGTGGCGTAGCCTGTTGTTGAGAACTTGCCGGAACGCCGATTTGAAATCAAAAACTTGCCCGAGATTTTGAATTGTCAACATTGCAGTCAACCTTGACGATTTTGCCAGCGTATGCCATTCTATAAAAAAATGGGTTTACAACGTAGGCACACGTCAAATACCGCTATAGGAAAGTGAGTATACGTTAAAGTTATGCTCGAAATCACTTTGAAGTTTACGCTGGATATTACCTAGTCGTTCGATACGTCGTGAAAATTTCAAGCATTGCTTGAAAATTTTAAGACGTTTACTCGGACGTAAGGCTCACACGTTTCGCATTGCGTTGGCATCTGTTTCTTGCACGTTCCGCATACGGTATTAAACACGGCCGAACACAGTTACTTGTAGGTAGTCATAAGTCGAAGCACGTCAAGTTTAATGGCAAACCATACTTGAAAAACCCAATTTATTAAACCGTTGAGTAACGTGCTTTGAACAAATGAGTAACGTCATCTTAGCTATGTTTTAACCGTGCTTGGAAAGTATGAGTAACGTGCTATTGAAAACTATGTATAAACTGGCCTTAACCCAATTGGCTACCGTGCTTATGAACGTAAGAGACGTGCGTTTAACCTATGTGTAGCATGTTTTTGAACCTAAGTAAAACGTGCATTCTAACCATTTGAATAACATGCTATGAACCTATTTGTAACGTATGTATAACGCCACATTGTCGTATGTAGACGAATTAAATTGGACGCGTCTTCTGGACAACCACAGAACTACCTGAAATGTTTCTAACTTTGACATCTACCGGTACTTGACGTATTGGCAGCGTTAGGGAATGGTACATACCAAATGGGCTTCCACAAGAGGAACCCATCATTGTTCAGACTCCATGTTGAGTAGATGTTCAATGCCATTAGTATCAGTAGTAAGTAATACTATTAGCAAGTAGATGGTGTTGCGTGACAGAGTAATAGTCAGTAGTAGTTGTAGTAGCATTGGTAGTTAGTAGAATGTCTACATTCAAGTAGTAGTAGTGGTATGTCTATGTCAGTAGTAGTGTAGTAGTATGTTCTATGTCAGTAGTAGTCAAGTAGTAGTAGTAGTAGTTAGTTAGTAGTAGTAGTAGTTGTCTATGTCAGCAGGTAGTAGTAGTAGTTGTAGTTAGTTAGTATTGGTAAGTAGTAGTAGGTCCATTGTTCCAGTAGTAGTATGTGAGCGTGATGGGGAGGGGTTGTGGGTGATGATGGGAGTTCCTCTTCATCGTCCACGAATAGGAGGACTACTTGCCCACCCATTGGTCGATGTTTCTTTTCGGCTAATTTTTTTTCCTCATTCCCACGATGAAATATTCTTTGTTTACTGTTTTAAAGTATTAAAAAACGACTTTGACAAATGGATAATGTAACTAGTAATGAACCACAGAACGCTCGAGAAACTTATTACATAAGTTATACCAACGATTGTTTATCGTGTTTTTAGGCGTCCACAACCATGCCCCAACGATAGTCCAGCGTATGCATAGCCGTAATAATTCCCAAGCACGTTATCCATAGGTTATAAATAAGTCACGGGTACCCAAAACATTACTTTGATGTGTTTCGACGTATGAGGAACTTTCAAGTAGCGTGTGCGAAGTGTGAACAACGTTCGTGTAGCGTGCTTACAAACGTTACTCATAGGTTAGAAATAAGTTTCGGGTACGCGAATGGTTACCTCTACGTGTTCGAACTTATGAGTAACATACAATTAAACGTGTGTCAACGATCGCATAAACGTGCCTAAACCTTATGGCGGCTCGTAGCGGAACGTGTGAGCCCAAAACGCCGAGTTACCGTCGTAAAATTTTAGCATTCCGAAAAAAAGAGAGAACCAAGCCACAAAAGGTCAACGATTAAAAGCCAGCGTAACAACGACTTATGGCAGTGTTTTTTTCAGTATTCCTAACGGTATACAAAAATTACCAATAACGTATTCGACGTGTGCCATGGTATTCGGCCATAATTGTGTAAAAAAACTGGCATACGTTCGCTAAATCGTTCAAGGTGTGGAACAGACCCCTTTATTAAAGGGAAATAACCGAGAGGAATGCACGTTTGGTTCGAGAGGGTCCGGACACCTAGAATGAGCAGACGTACCAACCAAGGGTTTACTCTTTTCCTTAGAGAAGCATCCTTCCCAGCTAAACAGCTTCTCAGCTGCGATGAGCAGATTCATCCATTATCTTTACACAATCAGAAATCAAACTTTTCGTGAAGAGTACTTTTCGAAAATATATTCAATGGAACAAATAAATCCTGTCAGTCGCGCCTCTATCTCCGTAGCCTGCACAGTGTTGTGTGAAGTGAAATGGCAGTTCCCAAACTGAAAGACCATTACTGGATGAAAACTTGGCACTGCCCTGCACGGCCTTGCCATTGGACGAAAGCACTGGATTGGATGGATTACAACCAATTTTACAAGAAATTTGCACTTATATGGGGTCCAGGAACTCATAACACCTTGGAACGCAAGCTGCCCAAGTCACTAGTTGGGAGAGCTACCTCCGGAGTTGCTGCAATAGATTGAGCTCTTCCTTACCTCATTCCCCAAAAAGGAGACATGCTGAGTAATTGAAAATTGGACGTCCTATCTCACCTGTTATGACTGGACTATAGAGATATTTTTCAAAAGGCCCTGGCATCACGACTTACTCCTTATTTATCCTCGTTGTGAAAGAAGACCAATGTTACGTTCCCCAAAACGTTCCATCTATGGAACATCTCCCTTGTGAGAGACAGCATTTGAACTGTGCAAGAAAACCTTAAAGATTATAGGACTTCTTCTCCTTGATCAGGAGGAAAGCCATTTGACCGTTGTTGACTCATCCGGTACTTTTCGAATACTTTGGAAGCGGTTTGGACTTGGTCAACTTCACTCTCTATATTAAAATACATAACAATAATATTATAGTGTGCTTAAAGATAAACAATTGAACTGTTGCACCTTTTGTCATTAACAAGGGAATTAACAAGGTTGCCTCTTTCCGGCGTTGCTTTATGCCTCTCTCCATCAAACCCCTACTGGTTTGTTTGCGCCTGAGGACTAACAGGGTTATTTGTCCCAGCTTGAACGGCCCATCAAAGGTACTGGCATACGCGATGACGTTGTGTGATTCGTACAAGATATCAATGACGTTAACATCGTTCGTTATTGTTTGTCCTTATTTGAAAAGGCTATCTTCAGCCAAAGTAAATTGGAACAAAACAGCGCCCTTTGGCTCGGTCCGTTGTTTCTACTTGGCGCCAAGACTTCCTACTCCACTGTCATGGGCAATGATGGTGTGAAATACCTTGGAGTGTTCTTAGGTAATAATACCACAGTAGCAAAAAAATTGGGCTGGTCTGCTTGAGTTTGTTGAGGGTAAACTGCAAAAATGGAAAGGTCTGATCACACAACTGTCATATCGTGGAAGGGTCTTGGTCATCAACACACTGGTGGCCTCCACCCCTTATCTTATCTAGGCACAGGTTCTTTGTGCTGCATCCTCCAGCGGCGTTGCTTCAACCAGCTCCAGAAAGTGCTTCGTGTCCTTTTTCTGGGACGGAAAACACTGGCTGCGACCTGGGGTCCTCAGTTTACCACTGACTGATGGAGGACAAGGCCTAGGTCGACATAAAAAAGCCGGCTAATGGCCTTTCGACTCTCGGTTGCTCTTCGCATGCTATACAACGCGACCTCTCCACCATGGGTCCAACGTCGCTCGTCACCTTTTGCAAACAGGCTGGGAGGCTAGGCTATGACCACTCTCTTTTCCTGATGGACCTTTCCAAAATCGACACATCCCCCCTCTCTGGTTTCTATCAGAGCATGCTAAATGCATGGCAACTCTGACAATAACAAGAGCTACACATTCTTACACGAAACAGATGTT
>CM068960.1:37086801-37101671 GCA_035128595.1 Eptatretus atami | reverse complement strand
TAGAACGTCAGCCTGGCACAGCCTGGTTTCCTACGGGGCCTGGGGCAATCTTCCTTCATCCCGGCAAGAGGATCCCTCCCAACTATTCAGTCATAAGACTGGGATTAAATTGCGACCTTCAAAACAAAAGAGAAGGGAGACTCAATGTTGTAGAACAAAACATTGTTTGAAATCCAATGACAACCGGAATTGAAATAAACGAGCAAAAGCATTTGAAAATGTGTCTAGGCCGTTGTTCAATGGAGACCAAATCTGTCAATGGTGGCTTGCAGTATGGACGAAGTCAATGAGTCCCAACTAAGTATACGGCAATTTGGAATAATCAGCATCTGCACCACTGCTGAACCTGGTACAGTATGTCGCTGTTATATTTGCATGGAATGAAAAATTGGGCTGTCACTTTTGTGTTAAAATCCAAGCAGGAACTTGCCTCTTCTCAACTCGTAGAGAGGAATTCTTCATACACTTGGACATATGCGTGAGAAGGAGAGCGCTCTTGTGTTAAATAAATCAACATTAGCGATCGAACCCTTCTTGACACTCGATCTGTTAATCTAGCTCGCGTGCTCGACCCGGGTTAAAGGAGGTGGGCTTTGAAGGATCACGTCCTAGTTGCAGATTCCCGTATGGAGCCGATCATTCATTCCTTACAGGTCCAAAGACATTCGGGGGATTTGGAATGGTGATCTGGGAGCATGCATATTCGCTTCGAAAGAGCATCAGTGTTGCAGCTGGAGGTTTAAACATTGATGTGTTGCCATTTACTGTTGAGGCCACACTCCACTGGTTATCTCTGCTAATCGGGTCTACTCTCCTACATTAATGTCTTCACAATTACTGGCTGCAGAAGAAAAATATACACATAATGTACAATTGATGGACAGAATCGCACAATTATCTTTAAGCGCTAGCCTAGCTTCCACTTTCCAAACTGCTTATAAACTCCGCGATTGGTGTTTTAACTGCGTTTAGGATGTCTGCGAGCTGCAGTGGTGAACATTAAAAATCCACCATGGTGTACCTTCATAGAACAGTGGTGATTATCGCTGGTGCACCATTTTCCTAAATTCCTTGCCATAACTTTCTCACCCAGTCCTCACTTGATAAGTTTGTTTATGCGTATATGTACGTATATGTATTTACACATTATTATATATATATATATTATATATATATATTATATATATATATATATATTATATATATATATTCATCCAGTCATCTAGTTCCTGTCAAGTCGTGTCCAACTCTCTTTGGTAACATTCATGATAAGAATTTGTCCAAACATCCCTATCAGGCACTGCATCCTGAAACTCGAGCAGAGAAAAGGCTTGTTGCACCTTTATCCCATCGTCCAGTCATATTAATATATAAAGCTCTTTTTGTAACCACTCACTCACTCACTTGCTGATATAAATGTTTAGTACCATTGGCGGCGAAGAAAGTTTAAATTCATACTGATGCAACTCAAAGCCAATATCCCAGGGAAAAAAAAATCACAAAAACAGTTAGAAAACATATCCGCTTAAATAAAAAATATCCACCAACTAAAAAGTCTGACAGTGCAGCCGTCCGTCTGCTCACTGGTGGGTCACGTGACCAAGACAATGGAGCTTATGTTGGAACTAGTTGCTAGGCAATGAACAAGCACCTCTTTTTCCAATTTAAAAAGTTCGTACCCTCAGTGCGCACCCATCTATTTATTTGTACAGCCGAGCAGAACTGTGAAACGCACTGTCTAATCACTGAGCCGAACAATGGGGCAGAACGTCACGTATAGGCCTTAAGGTAAGATTATGTTCGCACCAAATATGGAAAAGACACAGTAACACGTTGGAAAAAAACATGTGTGGTATATTTTATAATAGGAGAAAATAATGGGGAAGTAAATAGTAAATATATCAGTTAAATAGAACAAAGACAGAGCAGAACTTTTCCCTTTCAACATTTACGAGCCCCTTCTACAGTCTTACCTCTTTATTTTACACACGAAGAAACATGGCAACCAATCAGAATCACAACCGGCGTAAACTTTGATAAACAGAGAGGAGGCAGATTAGAGTATGAAGCTTGTTGTCGCCTCTCCCTACCTGGCCATTGAAATACGCAGGCTCGTGCTGGTCAAGGCCAGGGGAGGTGAGGAAAGGTAAGAGAGGTAAGGCATGGATGTGAGTGGGGGGGGGTGGGTGTGGTGTGTCACGATATTGTTCACATACATGGGTACAGGTTCAAGCACTAGAGGAAGAGTGGAAAGAAACGCATCAGCAGAGTCGCTCTGAAAAGAACAATTGGTCGGCTCTTCTGCTGCTCTAAATAGTTTAATCTCGTGCATCTCAAGAAGATAATTAGGAAAAGAAGAAAAGGGTCATGTTTCCAGAATAGGTAGATGCAGAGCACTGGTATGGTTTGCCAGAGGACCTTGGGTTTGATTCCTGGTCTGGGCCCTGTAATTTTTCCACAAATATTTATCATACTTGTTCTGTCTCTGTTCATTTCTAATTATAGTATTGACACCCCCTGTGGTGATAATAGCGGACATGGAAATTGTTGCCCCCATTGGGGGGGGGGCGGAAGACCCTTCTCGTGAGCAGGACTCGCTGCTCCTTATGGTTGGCATCGTATAGTGTGCCCTGAGCATCAGGGGAAAGAGTGGCATTTCTATATGTGAAGGAATTACATTGCTCAGCCAGTGGGGTCTGGCACTCGGTAGAGCGCATCCCTCTGCCAGGTGGAACAGTTCACGTTTTGTATCCCACTGATGGCTGGATTCCGAGCCAAAATCCAATCCACTTGTTTCTTGTCACCTATTCAACTCATCCAGCCTTTTGTCATAACTCGTCCAACAACTTTTTGAGATAGTGATTTATATATAGTTTTTGGCCCAAATCTATCAATTTTGGAAATTAGGCCTGTGTTGACCTTTTGACCTTAAAATTAATTGGTAGTTGAATTCAGCGACCTGTACATGAAAATGCTCTTAAAATTTCCAAGTCAATCGGTTGAAAATGAGGATTTCACGAAAATTTGTCCAAATTGGCCTTTTGGCCTATTTGTTTACCTCAAAAAATAATAGGTGGTTGAATTTATTGACCTGATAGGCAAATGGCTCTTCAAATTTCAAGGTAATGGAATAAAATTTGGGATTTCAGAAATTTCGTCTCTGTTGACCTTTTCGCCTATGGCAACCCACAAAAATAATAGGTGGTTGAATTCAGTGAACCTGATCATATGTAAATCCTTTTCAAATTCACTCAATCGGGTGAAAATTGAGGATTTAAAAATTTGGCCCCAATTGGCCTTTTGGCCTATTGAACCTTTGGCCTATTGTTACCTAAAAAATAATTGGTGGATTAATTTAGTGGACCTGATATGGAAATGCTTCTTCTAATTTTCAAGTTAATTGGATTAAATTTTGCAGATTTAGAAATTTGGTCTATGTTGACCTTTTCACCTATTGGTGACCACATACATAAATAATAGCGTGGTTTGAATCAGTGAACCTGATGGTTGTAATCCTTTTCAAATTCAACTCAATTGGATGAAATGAGGATATAGAAAATTTGGCCCCAATTGGCCTTTTGCCTATTTTGACCCTTTTGGCCAATGTTTACCTAAAATTAATAGGTGTTGAATTCATTGACGTGATTATTGGCAAATCCTGTTCAAATTTCAAGTCAATCAAAGATGAAAATTGAGGATTTTAGAAAATTTGGCCTATTGGCCTATTGGCCTATGTCGACCTTTTTGGTCTATATTTACCACAAAAATAAATAGGTGGTATGAATTCAGTTGACCTGTTATGTAAAACCTTTTCACATTTCAAGTCAATTGGATTGAAAATTGAGGCTTTTTGAAAAATTTGGCCAAAAATGGGCCTCTTTTGGTCTATGTCGACCTTTGACCCTATGTTACCTCAAAATTAATAGGCAGTTGAATTCGTGACCTGATATTCAAATTCTCTTCAAATTTCAAGTCAATCGGTAGAAAAATTGAGGATTTTAGAATCTGGCCTAGTTGACCTTTTGTTTCAATGTTTGACCTCAAATTAATAGGGTGGTTAGTTGAGCGACCTCAAAATGCAAATAGTCTTCAAATTTCAAGCTCGATCAGATGAAAATTGAGATTTTTAGAAAATGTGGCCCAATTTGGCCCAAATTGGGCCTTTAGCCAAAGTTCATCTCAAAATTAATAGTAGTTGAATTTAACAACCTGATATGCAAATCCTGTTCAAAATTTCAGGTCAATCGGATGAAAATTGACAATTTTAGAAACAATTAAAAAACTTGGCCTATTTTTGGGTTGACCTTATTGCCTCCTTGGGCATGGTAACCATCAGGGACCATACCAAAAGTAAGGTGTAACCACCCGCCCATGATTCTCGCCCACTATCCGCGTCTCCGAACCTCAGAGAGTGCTGCAATACCGATGTTCAAACGCCTTGAGCGCAGATGATAACAGAGACAGGTGATCATCCTCTCTTCGGAATAGGACATTCCAGGCACACCACCCGAAGGGACTGCCTCAGGCGTGCCAACCCCAAGGGAACCACCTCAGGTACCCACCCGAAGAAGACTGCCATCTGTGGACGACACCTCCGCGCTGCGTCATTCAGAGCAATAGGTTTCGTGGCTCCATTCACCCTGAGCAAGTGGTTCGTGCTCCTCACCCGATCAAGATGCTTCGTGCTCCGTCACGACTGACGCAGTGCTTCGTTCTTGCTCCAGTACGCTGAGGCGAGTGCTTCGTGCTCCGTAACCCTGAGCGAGTGTTTCTGCTTCCGGTAACCCTGAGCGAGTGCTTCATGGCTTCCGTCACCCTGAAGCGAGTGCTTCGTGCTCGTCACCCTGAGCGAGTTGCTTCATGGCTCCGTTAAAGCCCTGAAGCGGGTGCTTGTGGCTCAGCGTCACCTGAGGAGTGGTTCTATGCTCTGTCACGCTGAGGCGAGTGACTTCATGCTCCATAACCTGAGCGAGTGCTTCAATGCTCCGTAACCCTGAGCGAGTGCTTTGTGCTCTGTCACCCTGAGGCGATTGGTTTCATGCTCTGTCACCTGAAGTGAGTGGTTCGTGCTTCATCACCCTGAGCCGAGTGGTTCATGCTCATCACGCCTGAGAGAGTGGTTCATGCCTCCATTCACCCTGACGCGAGTGGTTTCATGCTCATTACCCCTGAAGCGAGTGTTCGTGCTTTCATCAACCCTGAGCGATTGGTTCATAGCTCTGTCACCTGAGCGAGTGGTTTCGTGCTCCGTCACCCGGCGAGTAGTTCATGCTCTGTCGACCACTGAGCGGAGTGGTTCGTGCTCCATCACCCGAGCGGGTGTTCGTGCTCCCATCACCCTGAGCCTTTGGTTCGGATGCTCCATTACCCTGAGCGAGTTGTGAAATAACATCCGATTTCCAAGCCTTTTGCGTATTAACGTGTTTTCTAAATTACCGAGGCAAATATTTTTTTCCAACCGTCACATCGCAAGCTATTATAAAGAAACTAGGACGACCATTGAACCCGGCCTGGGTTCCCGTTTGTGGACCAAGCGTTGATTGAAAAAAATCATTTCAAAGAAAAAAAAAATCAGCCTCCAGCAAACTATACCCTGAGGTTGTTTGCATTGATCAAATACTCCCGAAGAGTACTTGACTGAATCGGGAATTGATTTTTAATAATTTTTTTCGTTGCCCGATTTTAACGAAACTTGACACTGCACACCGCAGGAGAATGGTGAGTAAGGTGGGCCAAAATTTTTGCGCTATCGTGTACCGTTTGGATGTATTTCGGGAACATTCATACATACTGTACATACATATATACAAGATGAGAGTTTTATTAATATATTGTTACGCTGTGGAAATTCGCATTTACACCATAAAGAGGGCCCGTAGGTGAGATATCTTCGATAGGTGCATGTGTAGTTTAGCCCAAACCCGTTGTATAGAGGGAATTTAATGTGATTCCATCCGGGCTGCGACGCTTTGAGTTAGCCATTTTTTCTGTTCTATCTTTATTTTGAACCACTAACCACGTCTATACCGCCATCCACACAACAACCAACGCCACCGCCACCATCTACGCTCCCGCATCAATCGCATCACCGCCATTCCAAAACGGCAACCATAACCATCAAACTACCACCGGAAAACCCTTCCACTCACCTTCACCTCTCTCCTTCTACGGCCATTCCCGCACTCATACTGTGAACACTGAACGTCGGGCTGTAAGGCTGTTCGGCGTTTGGTTGCCCGAACGACACCGAGCCGCGTAGCCGCGAATGGCGGCCTTTCCGAGGGGAAAATTCGGATCAATAACGCTACACGCCCACTTCTCCTCCGTCCAATTAGCGAGCGCCGGGGCTGCTTGCCCCGCTCCAAGCGTTGTGTTGTTGAGAGTCGCGTATATGCAAATTTTAGTGATCGGAGAGGTTCACGCCCATTTTTGCCCGGACCAATGGCTGACGGGCGGGGGTGGCTGGCCTCCCGCCTCCAATCGCGTTCTGATCCTAAAATTTGCATATTGGCTGCTCCTGCCACACTATAAAAAGGCGAGCGCAAGGCGAATTGGAAGTCGAGTCGGCGGGTCAGGAGAGTGTCATCGAGAGAGTCGGGTGAGGAGAGTGTGGAGCGGAGAAGAGTTGCAGGGTCGGCTCGCGGTGAGGAGAGTGTGGACGGAGAAGGTTGGCAGAGTCAGTCGGGTAGGAGAGTGCGAAACTGAGAAGATTGAGAGTCGGTCGGGTCAGGAGAGTGTCATCGAGAGAGTCGGATGAGGAGAGTGTTGGAGTGGCGAGAAGAGTTGCAGGTCGAGTCGGGTGAGGAGAGTGCTGGAACGGAGAAGAGTTGGCAAGAGAGAGTCGGCGAGTGGAGAGCGGTGGAACTGCAGGCAGGGAGCTCGGGTTCCGATGGCGGTCGCGACGAGGTTGTGGTGTGGGATCGCTCGGTCTAAGTCGCGGGACCAAGCCAGCGCAGCGCACTCCCCTCCCCCAGGGCATCAAACAATCTCCCTTTCCACGCGCTGAGATGTGCAAAAAAGGGGGCCCCTTTCCCACCCCACCCCACACGTGGTGGGCCACGAAAACCCGGACAAGGAGCACGGAGTCGGGGCACAGCGCGCGCGCCACATTGCGGCTCGCCTGCCACGCGTCACGAGACGCGGGTAGACCCACCCGGTCTCGCGACCTGGCCGCTCCTCTAGGTCCCGCGCACATTGCCTTACGCGCCACTGTCTGCCTCCTTGTCTGTGAAAGGGTGGGCTTCTTTCCTCTTGCTTTTTGGTGTGAATGTGTGTTGGTGCCGTCCTGTGAAGTAAAACTGATATAAGTGTTTGCCGGTGTGCGCGTAGTCCGGTATTAACTCTGCGTCGTTGTTGCTTTTTATTGTTTTGGTTGCTTTATGTGCATTTTGACTGTATGGCTGTTTATACGTGCTTCCGTGGTGCCGGGAAATAAATTGCATTGTTGTGAACTGGTTTTCCCCGTTTCGCTTTCGTCTTCTCTTAATTGATCTCCTATCCTGCTTCACGTAAGGGTTCGTAGTGGCGTGCAACATCCTTGGGTAAGTAATCGGAACGCGTCGATGGCCGACGAATAACACCACTCCATTTCACTGTAGCACGGAACGACCACTAAGCGGTTTCGTATCGAAGTCGGCCTGTTTGGCGTTGGTACGCATCGCTCCGGTCGACCATTTTCGCGCAGGTACTTAGGTAGATCTGAATTTGGCGAGCAACGCCTATCCTGCGCGGGTGGCAATTGGCACGAATCGTGGTGATGGTAAACCCCACCCGGACTAGCTCCCGGCGTTGTTCCGAGAGGGTACGACTGATTGTCCGTCCGTGGTGGCGAACGCGCCGCGATTCCGAAGTTACGTGCGTTCGCACGCCGGGTGGGCGCGAATTCGCAACCATATAATAGATAGAAGATAATGTTTGTGAACATATCCTGAAACTTCTATGTAAATGCAAACGTCTGTTTTTCAGGTGAAAAGTTACTCAAGGGTTTTTTGAAGTTGTATACAGTATTGTACTGTAGTTGGTAATCAACTGACTCCAACCTGCCATTCCCGAAAAATTGCCGATATTGTCCAAGCACCGTGTCGTGCGTGCGTTGCGTGCTTGTGTGCGTGTGGTGTGTATGTGGTGTCTATGTGTTTGTGTGCTGTTAAAAAAGATTAACATATTCTTTCTGCTGAACTCCCTATCTCTTCTATCTTTCTCTCAGTCTTTTCTCTCTCTCTCTCCTCTCTCTCTCTCTCTCTTCTCTCTCTCTCTTTCTCTCATTTCTCTCTTTCTCCTTTCTCTCTCTCTCTCTCTCTCTTCTCTTCTCTCTCTCTTCTCTCTCTCTCCTCTCTCTCTCTCTCGGCATCGCACGTTGCAAACGCAAGGGTCTGTTGCTCATGTCTACTGGCGGTTACATGTGGAGCCTGTGTTGCTTTCTCTCTTCTCTATCATCTTCTTCTCCTTTCTCTAATGTATTTTTTTGGGGTAATCCGGTCGTGTTTAAACTGGTTGTCAATGGCTTTAATCGGACTACTTGAAATTGAATTGGTTTTCCGTCTTTTTTTTCCACTCTTGTATTTATCCCTTTGCTTTGTTGTATTGAATTTTTTATTCTTATAACTTTTTTTTGTAATAAAAGGACATAAAGTCAAAAAAAAATAGTTCTCTCTCTCTCTCACTTCTCTCTCTCTCCTATCTCTCTCTCCTTCTCCTCTCTCTCTGCTCTGTTGTCACTACCGCTTCGGCGGCTCTCCTCTCTCTCTGCCCCCTGCTGGCGTTGGTGAGTTCGATGTGAGTGTCCTGGCGGCTGTGGTGGTCTTGCGTGAGCTGTGATCTGCCCGTTTTTTTCGCCTTCTTCCCCTTTTGCATTCGTTTTTCACCTCCTTCCTTTGGTTTCCTTTCTACGCATCGTTATTTGTGCTCCACCCTCCCCTTCTTCTCTCCCCTCTTCGTTAGACCTCGCGCTCCGGCTTCCCTTCGCGCCGGTTGTCACCCCACCTCCACCCCCCCACACATCTGTCCTTGTTATTTTCACGGGTTTGGGCCTTCGTTCAATCTCTTCCCTCCCCATCCCCATCCCCCTGTTTTTCTCCTCGCATACCTTTTCCCCGAGATAGAGAGAGAAGAGCCCACAGCTTCTTGTGGATAGTTTTA
This sequence comes from Eptatretus atami, assembly GCA_035128595.1. NCBI lineage: Eukaryota > Metazoa > Chordata > Myxini > Myxiniformes > Myxinidae > Eptatretus > Eptatretus atami. The sequence continues at coordinate 37,092,533 of CM068960.1, read as the reverse complement.
GTGGCGGCCCATCCCGGGCCTTCAAATGATCGTTTTTTTCCTCACTGTAGCTGTGTTTATTTTCTCTTGGAAACCCTGTCTCGGCTCGTATTTAAATTACTGCACCGAGAGGCAATCGCCCCCTCCTCCCCCTTCCTAAACATTGACTTCGTTATTCCCGTTATTCGCATTTGAAGCATTAAACAGAAAACATGGCGTCGTCTGTGTCCCGCCCGACGCGTCAGCGTCGAGGATTCTCTGTTATCGACTACGGAAAAATAGTTCGGGTACTGACAAAAAAGTTCGTTGCGGCCTCGCGAATGAACAAAGTCGTGTGGTTATCTTCGTGTCTGAGGACAGAACTGTGTTCATGAAATCGTATCGACCGGACTATCAAACAACGACGGACATTTCGTGCTCGTCTCCCCTCTGGACACACCGGCCGTGAAGGTCATTATCTCGAACGCTCATCCTTTCCTGAAGAATCAGCACTGATTTCCGAACTATCTCGTTATGTTCTGTGGTTTCTCAGATCACTAATGTACCTTTACGGAGCCAGGAACGATCGACGAAGCATGTGATGTCTTTTCGGAGACAAGCATATATGGTGCTTCTCCCCTTCTAAACGCTGAAAGAACCTTGAAACATCGGTTTTAAACATCAAAAATTGGATAAATCATGATTTACCAAGTAAAGTAACCACAGACACCCTGAAATGTTTCGAATGTGTAATTTCGGAACACTTTGAAACGATCTTGCCCAAAGTCAACCATCGTCGAACCGAAGAAAAAACAAACCTCACAGTCAACAAGAATACGTCTTCTTCTTCTTCTCCTCCTTCTCGACCGTGAAGGAAGCGAATCCCGTGTCCGGTAATTCGACGCCCAGTCCCTCCAACCGTATCCAAACAGCAAAACAAATGTTTGGGATGGTTCACCATCGTTTCATCAAGAAGAGAAAGACTTTACTATGGTCGTTTAACCCAGAAGAAAGGACATTTACAAACGAGGAATCTGTCGTAATGTTTCCTGAGTTGTGACTGGACGCACTCTACAAGGCTTACCGCGATGGACCCGGAATGGACCCGGACCCCCGGTACTACGACCAAACAACGTTCAGCCTACTTGCCGGTGAGGACAGAGACGTCTCCCTTACAGAGACCACCTTTACCTGTTATTGCGGTAAAAGAAAAACTGTCTTCACTGTTAAAAACTCTCCTATTGGAAAGTCCATGACGGTGATACACAGACCACTAAGTGATGATCCTGCTGTCACTTTGGTAAATGTTAAACCCCTGAATTCTTGTCAGCATGGAAATAGCCGAAACAAATAGTTAACCCTAAATCCTTGTCAGCGGGAAATAGTGACACAAATGTTAACCCTGTTAGCAGTCCCATTTTCATCACGTGGTGAAGCTGGGAAACGCAGGATGTTAATGAATGTTTTACGAGAGACCCCAAAGTACTGTATACCTCCACGCCGTTGGAGGTCGATAACACCGTTACTTGACGAGGGAAGCGATTCGCTACATACACACTATGATGGTGTTTCTGTTTCATCAACTCCCCGATTATTTCCATTACTTCACCAGGAGATGTTCCCATAATGGAAGAGACATAAGATGTGGTAACCAGTCAGATCCGTTGTATCAATACTTGGACGACAGTATCGATATCAGGACAGTACAAGTTTGTGTGACTCAGGAAACTTAACCGACTCTGACGAATCTGACCTGGAAGGAAGCAAACGGAACAAGTCAGATGGAAACGGTGGAGAAGCTCACCAAGTCAAAGTCCTACCTCCGCCCCCCCCCTGAAACAAATAAGGGAAACTGCTTCTTTACAAATACATACAGGAAACAGCAATATAAAATCTGACGGAATTACTTCCCAGATCTACCGTCCTTCCTTGAGTGTGCTCATTGCTATCGTACGTAAGCCTGACTTATTTCGGTTTCCAACCAGACACACTGTACCGCTTAAAAAAACTGATTGCAAGGCAAAAAGGGATTCTAATCAATTTATCCCGCTTCGATCTTATTCTTAAGAACTAATTATTTTCCTCATGGCCAGTTTCAAGATGGAACAATAAATTTAATGGTGGTGGCGAGTCCCTCCACAAGATCCAAATTAAACAAGCTGGTCGAGGTCAACGGTCCTCGACATAAGCTTTGTTACAAGAGACCCATGCCGTCCGATCTGTTCAGGCTCAGTGGCACGATTTTATGGACAAGGATGTTTCTTCAAGGTAACACTCTACGTCGAAGGCAGGCATTCATGTTTGTCCTATGGAAACATTCCACCCGTCCTGCTTAAATTTATGAGTTATTGCATGGACACCTTGCCTCCGGACGCTTCTCTATCAATTCAGGTCAAGTTCATAATTCTCAATGTGTACGCTCCAAGCAAAAATGACGACAAGGATCTCCTTTTTTGCCGAACTGAGAAAATTCCTGCAACATGGATTTGCAGATTGTCTAATATTGGTGGCGATTTTTAACTGTACTGTTAATCCTCATTTTGAACCGGAACGGGCCGGAAACCCCCAACCATGTGTACCGCAAAACTTTTGCAAACATTAATTGCGAAATATAATCTTCATGATATTTGGGCGCGTGCAGCACCCTTCTGATCGATCTTATACATGGTTGTCGTTGTTTAAACACCACATCTCACTTGCGAGGCTTGATCGCATCTTGTAAATTCTCATTTATTACATGGAGTTTATAAATCGATATCGGCCTTCTGGTTTCTCGCGACCATTGTCCCTTCGCTCGAGTCTTTTATTCAACTCTCTAAAACATGTCCAGGGAGCTCTCATTTCTGGAAAATTCAATAACAGTTTTACGAGAAAAACTCAACTTCATTCAAGGCCCTTTGAATCCTTCTGGACGGCTCTCCTCAGAACAGAAGTTAAGCTGTTCCTTTAACCCCGTTGATATGGTGGGATTTAGTAAAAAACCCAAATTAAAAGTGTTCTGTCAACAGTATCAGTTGTTTTTCTCAAACAGGGCTTGACCATGAAGTTAAAGAAAATATTACAGTTAGAGATTTTAAACTCCAATGGGTCATCGGACAAAAATAATAGTAACATACAAAAAACTTAACTGAGAAACAGTCCTTAGGGCCGCTGTCACACCTTGACTTAAGCCACAATTGGCTAACGTAATAAAATTGATCTAAAACGTGGACGTTACCTGAAATTTTTGATGGTTTTTTTTGACGTTTTTGGCGTATTCCCAAAACGTGTTGGTCGTTTGCATAACATATTAGTAAACGGGACAAGAAACGTTCGTTGTGTTAATACATAACTTTTACCAACGAATGCTTACCTTGTGATCGGCGTTCAAAAACCTAAGACAAGCGTAGTTTAACTTACCCTTTGCGCCGCTATACGTATCGCCGGCGAACTCCGGTGGCGTAGCCGTGTTGAGAACTTGCCGGAACGCCGATTGAAATCAAAACTTGCCCCGAGATTTGATTGTCAACATTGCAGTCACACCTTGACGATTTTGCAAGCGTATGCCATTCTATAAAAAAATGGGTTTACAACGCTAGGGCACACGTTCAAATACCGCTATAGGAAAGTGAGTATACGTTAAAGATTATGCTCGAAATCACTTGAAGTTTAGCTGGCATATTACCTAGTCGTTCGATACGTCGTGAAAATTTCAAGCATGCTTGAAAATTTTTAAGACGTTACTCGACGTAAGGCTCACACGTTTCGCATAGCGTTGGCATCTGTTCTTGCACGTTCCGCGATACGTATTAAACACGGCGAACACACGTTACTTGTAGGTTAGTCATAAGCGAAGCACGTCAAGTTTAATGGCAACCATACTTGAAAAACCCCAATTTATAAACCGTTGAGTAACGTGCCTTTGACAAATGAGTAACGTCATGCTTAGCCTTATGTTTTAACCGTGCTTGGAAAGTATGAGTAACGTGCTATTGAAACTATGTATAACTGGCCTTGAACCTCAATGGCTACCGTGCTTATGAACGTAAGAGTACGTGCGTTTTAACACTATGTGTAGCATGTTTTGAAACTAAGTAAAACGTGCATTCTAACCATTGAATACATGCTATGAACCTATTTGTAACGTATGTATAAACGCACATTGTCGTATGTAGAACGAATTAAATTGACGCGTCTTCTGACAACCACAGAACTACTGAAAGTGTTTCTAACTTTGACATCTAACCGTGTACTGACGTATGGGCAGCGTTAGGGAATGGTACATACAAATGGGCCTTCCAACAGAGAACCCATCATTGTTCCAGACTCCATGTTTGAGTAGATGTCAATGCCATGTAGTATCAGTAGTAAGTAATCTATTAGCAGTAGATGGGTGTTGCTGTGACAGAGTAATAGTAGTAGTAGTTGTAGTAGCATTGGTAGTTAGTAGAATGTCATACATTCAGTAGTAGTAGTGGTATGTCTATGTCAGTAGTAGTGTATAGTATTTCTATGTCAGTAGAGTCTAATAGTAGTAGTAGTAGTTAGTTAGTAGTAGTAGTAGTATGTTCTATGTCAGCAGTAGTTAGTAGTAGTTTAGTTGTAGTTATTGGTAAGTAGTAGTAGGTCATTGTCCAGTAGTAGTATGTGGCGTGATGGGGAGGGGTTGTGGGTGATGATGAGGAGTCCTCTTATCGTCCACGAATAGGAGACTACTTGCCCACCAAATTGTCGAATTTCTTTTCGGCTAATTTTTTTTCCTCATTCCCACGATGAAATATTCTTTGTTTACTTTTTAAAGTATTAAAACGACTTTGACAAATGGATAATGTAACTAGTAATGAACCACAGAACGCTTCGAGAAACTTATTACATAAGTTATACCAACGATTGTTTATCGTGTTTTTAGGCGTCCACAACCATGCCCCAACGATAGTCCAGCGTATGCATAGCGTAATAATTCCCAAGCACGTTATCATAGGTTATAAATAAGTCACGGGTACCCTAAAACATTACTTTGATGTGTTCGACGTATGAGGAACTTTCAAGTAGCGTGTTGCGAAGTGTGAACAACGTTCGTGTAGCGTGCTTACAAAACGTTACTCATAGGTTAGAAATAAGTTCGGGTACGCGAATGTTACCTCTACGTGTTCGACTTATGAGTAACATACAATTAACGTGTGTCAACGATCGCATAACGTGCCTAAACCTTATGGCGGCTCGTAGCGGAACGTGTGAGCCAAACGCCGAGTACCGTCGTAAAATTTTAGCATTCCGAAAAAAGAGAGAACAAGCCACAAAAGTCAACGATTAAAGCAGCGTACAACGACTTATGGCAGTGTTTTTTTCAGGTATTCCTAACGTATACAAAAATTACCAATAACGTATTCGACGTGTGCCAGCGTATTCGGCAAATTTGTAAAAAAACGGCATACGTTCGCTAAATCGTCAAGGTGTGACAGCCCTTTATTAAAGGAAATAACCGAGAGGAATGCACGTTGGTTCGGATGAGGGTCGGACACCTGAATGAGGCAGACGTACCAACCAAGTTTACTTCTTTTCCTTAGAGAAGCATCCTTCCCAGTAAACAGCTTTCTCAGCTGCGATGAGCAGATTCATCCATTATCTTTACACAATCAAGAAATCAAAACTTTTCGTGAAGGAATACTTTTCGAAAATATATTCAATGGAACAAATAAATCCTGTCAGTGTCGCCTCTAATCTCCGTAGGCCTGCCAGTGTTGTGTGAAGATGGGCGTTCCCAACTGGAAAGACCATTACTTTGGATGAAACTT
>CM068960.1:36989740-37002115 GCA_035128595.1 Eptatretus atami | reverse complement strand
AATCTCTATTTTCATTGTTCTTTCCCATCCCCAACACCTTACACATGCTCAGGTTAAATTCCATCTGCCAATCTTTCGCCCAATCTACGCAAGTATCAATACTTTCCTGAATCTGATAACCATCCTCTTAGTGTGGTATGACGTGTCATCCCATAGGATTTTTGTGCTAAAATTGATTTTTTTGCTGTATTGGGTTGAAGCGAAAGATAAGGACGAGGTCGTCTGGGGGGGTCGCTGGGACGAAAAGGGCACCCCGCACAATAGGGGGGTCGAGGGTTGGAAAATTTGAAACCCTCCATCTTTTCCAGAGGCAGGAGTCTACGCAAATGCAACCCAATACAGCAAAAAATTCAATTTTAGCACAAAATCCTATGGGATGACACGTCATTAGCCACAGCTAAGAGAAAGAATTAAAAAATGTAATTTTAAATGTTATCAGAATTCAGGAAAGTATTGATAAGCTGCGTAGATTGGGGCGAAAGATTGCAGATGGAATTTAAGCGCTGAGCATAGTGTAAGGTGTTGGATGGAAAGAACAATGAAATAGAGATTACATGATGTAAGGGTAATCTTTGGAGTGTGTCACACGAGAGAGGATCTGGGGGTGTTGTAATAGATATGGAGCAAGCATGGCAGCAGCAGTGCCAGGGCAGCTATAGGGTAAGGCAAAGAGGCGTTTTAGTTTGATTCGGAGGGAATCATTTATACACTCAAAAAGGAGGTTTATTCATTGTACAGAAAATTTAGTGAGGGTCACATCTAGATATTGGTGTGCAGTTTTGGTCACCACAATTCAGGAAGGACATAGATGCGCATAGAGAGGGTTCAGCACAGGGCTACTAGATTGATTCCGGGTATACTAGACTTAGCTTGGAGGAGGGGCTAAAGGAAACAGGCCTTTATCCTAAGAAGGAGGCGTTATATAGAGAGATATGATTTAGAATTTAAGATAATGAAAAGGTATGGACAAAAATAAGGTGGCAGATGAATTATTCAACAGAGTCGACAGTGATAGGACTGAAATAGCCTGAGAGTGAATAGCCAGGGCCATAGCCTGAGAAGTAATAGAAGGAGGAGAAGTTAAGATGGTAGCAAGGCAGGGACTTCACTCAGAGAGTAGCTTAATGTAAAATAAATGAATGGTCCCCTGGAAGGTCGTGCAGCAGAAAACAGTATGATAAGTTTAACATTAGAATTAGATAGGTACGCTGGAATTGTGAAAGATAAGAGGGGTATAGGATGTTGACAGAACTTTAGGAATTTGAGCATGGATGGGTGAAATGTGGATGGTGAAATGTGATGGTGATGTGTCCATGTGTACGGAAGTGCTGTGTGGGTTCTCGTCAAGCGGGTGTTTTGGTTTTGATGTGTGTTTTACGCAAAAGCCCATGCCTCCTCCCATGAGGGGAGAGTAAAGAAAAATAATAACAATTAATTTAAAACATACCCGTCAGAGATGGGGAATCCCCCGCCATTGAAAAAGTCATACATATTCCAGATAATGAGGGAGGTGACTGGAAAAAATTAGGGCCTATTCGTGAAATGTCATTTTTCAGAGATGGCTGCCTGGCCGGCCATATTGGATGTTCGACTGGCCGAAAATTTTTTTTCAAATAGGGCAAACCTACTTCTTCCGTTACTACATATTCCAGCAAATTTCATCAGAAAAGAAAAAAAATTAGAGCATAATGGATACGCATTCATGGTGCATATGGAGTCGGGCGAAACCTGTTGCAAAATTAGGAAAGGTAGTACAATTTGTCAAAGTTATGATACAAAAAAAACATTTTCGGGCCGTGGCATTGATCCGGCGTCAATCTGGTTTCTTCGATTACATGTGGACAAGTTATCTGATGCAGTTGGTATGCACCGAAAGTACGAAAGTGACGACCATGTAAATAGTTCGCCCAGCCAGCGCCGGTAGGACGTGTAACGCCATCAACTCTTGGGAATCAGAACACGCTTTCCAAATCATAGGTCCTTCATGTCACGTCACAATTCAACGATATTTGCGAACGTTTAGGTAGGCCAACGTATATGTGCCCAAAAGTGACGCCCAGCAGAGCCGAGCGCCATCGCCATCTTGTGATCCGGCCACGTCCAAGAATCAATAGGGTTTCTTCGCTTTTCAGGTCGGAGAATGTTGACCCAAATTTCAAATCGATATGGCGAAGCAGTTTATATGAGTTATTGCCACTCACAGGCTATTAATGCTTGACGCCATAAATGTTACGCGCCAGCCAGCCAGCCGGAACGACAGAACCGCCCCAGTCGGCCATCTTGGATCCGGCCACGCCCAAAAATCAAAAGGTTCTTCGCTTTTCAGGTGGTACATTGTGGTCAGCCAATTTCAAACGATATTGCGACAGTTTATGAGATTATCCGCACTGCACAGCTATAAATGTTGACGAGCCCAGGCCAGCAGCCGGAACGGACGGACGGGACGGACAGACGGAACGACGACCCGGGTGACAACATATCCGCCCTTCCGCCGCGCGGCGGGGGATAAAAACAACTACCTAAAGCTTAAAATAAATAGATTAAAAATAAATAAATAAATAAATTTGCATTTTCTTCTTTGGATCTTCGTGTTGATAAATGAGTGTTGGTGTTTCGCGCAGGCATGATGGATTGAATGGCCTCCACCTGCGTCTCTGATTCCTTGTAACTTAGGTGAGATTTAAACTCGCTCAAATTTTCATCCGATTGATCTTGAAATTTGGAAGAGGGGGGCAAATTTATCACACAACTTTTCCCATGTCAATGAATTCAACCGCGGAATTATTTTTGAGGTCAACATCAGTTCCCAAGTCAACACTTAGGACTGAGATTTCTAAATTTTTCTCAATTTTCATCCGATTGACTTGAAATTTGAATGAGCATTTATGTTTAGGTCACTGAATTCAATGTCGTGAATTATTTTTGAGGTCAACACTTGACAAACAAAAAGGTCAAAACATAGGCGAAAGGCAACCAACCTGGGTACAGTGCTCCCTCACCTATCGCGCGTTAATGCGTTCCAGACCCACCCTCGATAGGTGAAAATCGCGAAAGTAGAAACACATATTTATTTAATTATTTAAATATATTTAAAAGCACATTTTAAACGTATTTTTAAACCATTATAACAGCATCACACACCTCTTATTAACCTTCCCCCACCACATTTAATCAGTTATTTTAAAAAAAAATTAAAAAAATTTTCATCGGAAAATGCGACTTCATGGGGCTGAAGCCTAAGAGCAAAAAATAATTTTAAATACTATATGTAGGCTATTAAATATAAAAAAAACGATTATGGGTACTGACCCTATGAGGATAATGACGATGATATGAAGTCAGCGATGAGATGAAGATGAGATGATAATGAGTACTGCAGCAGCAAGAAGACGGCACTTAAATCTCTTCTACTGAGGTGCCTCTCTCATCGGCGCCTCTTGCATTGAAAACCCGCGACTTAGTGAAGGCCGAAAAGTGAACGCAGTGTATAGCGAAGGGAGCACTGTATTCGCCAAAATCGCTCATTTTTCATCTGATTGACTTGAAATTTGAAAGGATTTATTATGTCAGGGTCACTGAATTCAACATCACCACGAATTTTTTTGAGGTCCACATAAGGCCGAATTTCTAAAATTGTCAATTTTCATCGCAAGTCACATAATTGAAAAGGAGTTGGCATACTTGTCATTGGAATTCAACCACCAATTATTTTTTGAGGGCAATTTTTCCATCGATTTTGCAAAGCATCATGCTTTGGCACAACGTCTTTCTTCTTTTTATTCTGTTCTGTTTCTCTGTCTTTGTTTGTCTGTCTGTCTGTTTGTTGGCCTTCAGGTCACAATTTTAGAACCGATCTTTCACGAAACTTCAGCCACATGGTAGAGTTTGTATAAGCAAGAAGGGCCTATTGTTTTTGAGGGATCCAAAAGATCAACATAGGCCGAACATCAACAATCTTTGGTGGGAGGATTTTAGAATTTTAAAATCCTTTTTTCCCCAATTTTTCCATCTGATTGACTTGAAATTTGAAAGAAGTATTCAAAATCCTCAATTTTGCATCTCATTGACTTAAAATTTATAAGAGGATATATATATATATATAATATAATTTATATATATATATATTTATTATTATTTATCAGGTCAATGAATTCAAACAACAATTATTTTGAGGTCAACAATAGCCAAAGTCAACAACTAAAGGTGATACAGTCAATCTCGCCAGCTGCATGTGTTCGTTTGTCCCGTGGATTTCACGGATCTGCAACTTAACCTTTTAGACACCCCTTTCTCTTCTCCACGACGATACTGTCCCCTCTATCCGCGGAAAAAAAAAATGTAATCTCCTCCCACCTTAAACTCTCCTTTGGGTTTTCATAAGGTTTTTTTTAACATCTTTCAAGCTTGGATAACAATATTTTCCTTCATTTAACCATTACCTGTTAATACATTAACTGTCTGTATCGCCGGAAAATATAAAATTTGAAAATTACATTCTGGCGTCTTCCAGCATCAGCTGCAAAGCCGCATCATTTCATCTTCTGGCTGCTTCGGGTTGGTTGAGGTGCGGTTATTTTATCTGTGATATAATTTTGTATAATGTTTATTTAAATCATGCGTCCCAAAACTCCATGAACGTGGTGCAATCTACTGAAGAGCAAGAAATAAAAAGTTAAAAAAAGTGATGAGAGTGGGAAAAATGAAATAATTGATCGACTTGAGGAGTTTCGCATATGTTACTGTGTTGGCGAAAAGACTGGCAACGTCAATGAGTCCCAACATTTCGTATACATTGTTCATTGTAAGTTAAAATTAGGGGCTAGATCAATCAAATATATCTCCACAAAGGCAGAGCACAAGCGTAATAGATGTGAGGGATTTGTGAGTCCTTCCTGGGAGATTGATTCGGCTCCTCCGTTGCCATGGCTATGTCAAGCGAGAACGACCGGGTTACCCCCAACAGTACTCCAAAGCAGTAAAGGGCCTTCTATTGATGTAAATGTTACTTATATTTTATCTTATTTTACTCACCTTGTTTTAATTAGATGTCTTTATTTAATACTATTTATGATGATTTTTGGAGCTTATTTTGGGAGGGCTGGAACGTATCCCATTTAAGCTTGCATGCATAAATCTGTTGCGCCTTCGCGATTTCGAGTTCACTGAAGTTTAGACTCTAAACTTGCATCCTCATTTCGAGTTCGATTCCTCTAAAACTTTAGAGGAAGCAGTAACCGTCAGCGAAGCGGCGATGTGTTATTTTTACATAAAAATCCTCTAATTTTCATCCGATGGACTGAAATTTGAAGAAAAGGTTATAATTCAGGTCAATTAATTCAAACCAGGCCAATTATTTTTTGAGGTCAACATCGACCAAAGGACAAGCATAAGCCCAAAGTCAACAACTAAGGTGTGTTTCCTAAAATCCTTGCAATTTTTCATCCGATTGAACTTGAAATTTGAAAGAGGATATATATTCAGGTCACTGAATTCAACCAGCCAATTATTTTTGAGTCAATATCGAGCCAAAAGCGTCAAACATAGGCACCATGGTCAAAAAAATAAGGTGTATTTATTAAATCCTCATTTATTCTGGTCTGATTTGAAATTTGAAGAGGATTTTCAAATCAGGTCACTGAATTCAACTACCAATTAATTATTTTGAGGTCCACATGGGCCACAAGTTCAACTTAAACTGAATTCTAAAAACTATTCAGTCTTCATTTCGCGATTTCACTTGAAATTTTGAGAGTTGCTGCATATTGGTCATTGAATTCAACCACCAATTATTTTGAGGTCAAATTTGTTCCATGGATTTGCAAAGTGTCGTAGCCTCTTGCACGACATCTTTCTTCTTGTTTGTTTGTCTGTTTGTTTGTCTTTTGCAGATAATCTAAAAAGTTGCGGATGGATTCGAGAACTTGTGGACCTGTTTGATGTGTGACGAGATGAGATCGATATCCATTTTGGTTTGAAGATCGCGGATACTAGAATTTTTAAAGTGATTCTTCATCATTGAGAGATGGGGCTAAAAACGATATTTGGGCATGATATCTCAAAAATTATTGGGCCAAAATGTTCTGTTGGATCATCATTGCATGGCAAGGTATGCGCTCTGCCGAGTGTCCTCTAGTTTTTTTGGGGGGAGGGGGGCTTTTCTTTTACTGTTTCAGAACCCTGATATATTGTATCAAGAGGGGAGAGAAAGACACATTCATTTTTAGCAAAATATCAAGTTCTGCCATTCATATATTGTGCACAGCGAGGCTCAGGCCAAGGTCATATATTTGTAGCAGCCTGTGGCTGCTTGGCTGTATCATTTTCTGGGAGCCGCTGTGCCGCTGGGATGGCAATGCCCCCAGCTACTAGGAAGCTGTACTTATTTTGCTGACTTCAGAAGGATGGACAAGGCTGAGTCAACCCACCTGGTGTTAATCAACGGTGAGGGTAACACAATAACCTCAATCTTAAGCTAGCCATCTTAGCCGTTTAAGCACACCGAGACTTAGGCTAAGGTTGATTTTGAGCTATTTGTTGTGAAATGTAAAAATAATGTATGTATCACATGCTGAACAGGGCATTAGATCACAAAAAGGTGTAGTTTTATATTAATTTATCAAGAGCCACCAGCAAACAAGAGAAATTCAACCAAAGAATAATGATATTTAAATCTGGGATCTCTGCGAGCAGGCACGAGCTGAACGCTTACATCATATGATAATGCCAAACGACCGACCACCCATATACATCCGCGAGTTTAAAACCATAACACAAATATACACCATAACATTGCCACCCGACATAAATGAAAGGAATCATGGACAAGACAGCGACTCTGGCTAAGCAACATAAAAACCTGGGGATCCACCATTCATAACTGTTTGCCAAAGCTCTTTCTGACGATTCAGTTAATGACACCTTGTTGTACTGCTGCTTGTGTCCCACCTGCCATAATAACTTATTTAGTGCCTGCTCACGGAATCTGTTTCCTTTGTCCCTTGTATCGCCAGAAATAATCTGCAGTGGGAATGTGGAATTCAAATAATTTGAGTTCTCCAGCTTTAACACCTGCCCCTCCACTACAGTATAATCTGAAAGCTGTTTTCAATGGGAGCAATATACTTAGTCTGTTGCAATGGAAAACCAGTCCTGAGAGATGGTCTGTGTCGGAGGAAATATAATGACATGAATTTTCTCAATAATAGTGAGAAGGTAATCCTGACACCATTGAGAGAGAAGGGCAAAGACCCTCTTAGCTTTGAGAAGGGATCATGGCCTTGAAACGCCTTCACAAACCATGGTGGGGAGCATACGCTCTTTCAACATTTTACATTGAAGAGAATTGCTTATCCTTGCTTTGGAGCTGATTGTGGGAAGGGGTGGGGAAGTGGGGAGGGGTGGGAAAGGTGGGTAGGAACGGGGTTTAGTTGAGGAGCGCGATGGCAATAAACCGAACCACGAATGCTGATGTAAGATTCAATTGAATTTGAATACACAACCAAAAACGCACCTATTCAGACAGAAAACCATGTACATCTTTTGGCATGGTTTGTGTCCTTTTTTTGTAAAATGTATGTGAACACTCCTCTCGCTCTCTTCATTTCTCTTCACGTCGCCTTCCATTTATAAAGGTTGATGCGCCTCAAACGAAGAACTCAATTCTAATTCATTTTTCAACTAACAAAGTTCTAACCATTTGAAGAGGCTCATATGTATCGAAGCGACCTGATTAGAAACTTGAGATGTTATGTATACTAAGACTGATAAGTATAAATACTGTGGGCATAGATAGAAAAATCCAAAAACAACATTATGCACACCACAGCTCATACCCTTTTCCGAGTTACAATTTGCTAGGTTTACGGGGAGCCAAGCGCATAAATTTCCGTTCATCGAGTTTTGCAAGGGTGTGAAGCCCTTACCCCCCAGGCACACTTGGTTCTGCCGGTGCATGCCACCCATCTTGACTTTTTCTGGCATGTGTCGATCGCTGCCTGCACTCCCTCTGGCTCGTGTTCACCGGTACGTTCGCTCACGGAAATCCTTGGAAAGAAAAGTCCAGGCACTTGAATCCCTTACAAGGTGAACTCCAAGGCCACGTTCCTGGAAAGTATATTTAATTGAACCCATCAAAATGTTTATGATATGAAATCATCAAGGAAAAAGGAAACATTTGTAATGTATGTGATATTTCTGTCATGGAATTAAAATGTAAAGATGACCAAAATTTTAGGCATATCCCACCATTCTTCTTCATTTGATAGCCGTTTCCCAAATTTGTGAAATTTGACACGCAAAAATTGTCAAATTTGCCTCGTCTCTGTATAATTTGCATTTCTTATACTGTTTAATTTGCCCCCGAAATCCATCATCGAGTCCGTCCTTCATGGTCAGGAACATTCTCACTGAAGCCTCCTGCAGCCTCCTGGTGGAGAGGGACTACACATGCAACAGGAGGTGTGGAGGTGCCTATATTTAAGCTCCTCCCCACTCCTCCCCCCCAACCCCCGAAAAATGACTGTAGCCTGCAGTCATTTTCTTATGCGGCCCTTTTTGTCATCCTTCAACTACGAGTTTCCTGGAGTATGGCACATCGAATGTTATTAGTTCTTCAGCATCTTGGCGAGGATGCTCGCACTTAGGAAATGTCAAGCCCATTAGATCAATATTGGTTGGAGGATGGCGGAATGAGCGGCCATCTGGTCTTGTTATGGTCTATGGGCTTTTGGCTCGCTGTAAAGGGTCTTTTTAAGCATATGGCAACCTCAGCCCCATTGCTGGGGTTCCCTGATGCGTTGGGTATTGGCCAGTTGATGACATTAATTCTGGTAATCTCAGAGTTTAAACACTGTCGATATCATTTAACAGGCACAGCCACGTTTAGGCTGTCATACTGCTCCCATTATAATCAACTGAAATTCAATGAATAATTTATCAGGTAGGCAGAAACCACCCTTTTAATAACTTTTTTTTAAATATTTTAACAGATACTTTTAACAGTAAAAGAGCAAACGAGTTATCGGATTGGCACATTGGCTGTGCTGTCCCTTTACAACTTTTCATTCCTTTCCCCTCCTCTGGTTTGGGCAACTGTTTATTTTACTTGTTTCATTTTAGCCTATCTTACTCCCTTTTCCTCTTGCTCACTCTCCTTACAGTAGCCTGGTGCTGGCTTAACAGTTGGGGTGTGGCTTGTGGATCCATAGGAGTGGTTGGGATCCCGCCAGGGTTCCGTGAGTTCGAGGCCCCCTTTTTCCCTGAATTAACACCGCAGGGGGTTGACTCAGCGCTGTCATCCTTCCGAGGTTGGCGAAATGAGGGCACCAGTAGTCCTGGTAATAGGGGGCACTGCATCAGCAAGCATAAGCTGCACCCTAACACCAATGATGCAAACGCAGGCAGCCCAAAAAGGCAACACACGATGGGAAGCTCTCTAGCACTTTTCCTCTCACTCCTTCTGGCCCTCCCTTTTTTCTCTCGCTCATTCCGCTTTTATATATTATCAGCTTTCTAATTTAATTATTATTTATTTTCAATTGTTATTTACTATTTAATTGAGTTATTCTTTTTTTATTTGCCAGCATACTTTTTAAAAGTTGTTGTTTTAGTGATTTTCTGAATTATCTTTGTGCCACTTATTGCTTTTCCCCTATTATTTTTCTTTTTGCTTCCCCCATCCCAGTCCCATTCGCTCTTGATTTATCTTCACCTGGAAACGTAGTTCCGGAGAGCTTATGGATGGCGCGTCGTCACGACAGTCCGTCAGTCAGTCCATCGCACAAACACTTTCGACTTCTTAATCTGAAAACCACACATGCAAATTTTGATGAAACTTTTACCACAACGTTCGAACCGTATATTGCACCAAAAATTTGTTTCATGGGCATGAAAAATCATAAAAATAGAATTAAAAAAAAAAAATTAAAAAAAATGCGGACCCTAAGCTGGTCGTGAGGGGGTTTGCCCCCAAGAAAGGTAGTTGCTTTTTCTCTAAACTACACACAATTTTGATGAAACTTGACGACACAATCTTCATCCATCCCATGATGCCAAAGATCTGTTCATTCATTAAAAATAAAATAATTATAAAAATAAAATAAAATTGGGGTCCAGGGGGAGTTGTCCCCAAAAGAGGTACTGCATTCTTCTCAGAAACTACACATTCACAATGAATTCACCACAACCTTTATCACCACATGTTGTACCAAGAGATTGTTCCCTAATAAAAAGCATAAATAAATAAATAAATAATCAGGTTCAAATGGGTGTCTATGGGGGATGCGCCCAAAGAGGTATTTGCCTTACTCTCAGAAACTACAGACAACACAATTTCCGATGAAACTTGACCCAATCGCTTATCACCCGTGATGTAGCTATAAGTTTGTTCACAAAATTAAAAATAATTGGGGTCTAAGGGATTCTACGTTGGGGGTTGGAGGCCATGTTGCATATATAGAAAAAATTAGATAAGAACGTCATATAAGAAGACGTCATTGAGAGGCACGATCCGCCCCCAAAATAATGTTTTTTTGCTTTCTTCTCTGAAACCACACACACATTTCGATTGAAAACTTGAACACAAATCTCTCATCATGGCCCGTATGCTAGGCGCAAGTTTGTCCATGTATTAAAAAATAAAATCGCATCCTCAAGATATTACTCTTCTTCTCCCCAATAATATTTTTGTGGGTCACTCATGCCTATCCCAGTGGTTCCCTTGGTAATCTTATCCAGCCGCTACCAGGTGAGCCACCCAGGGTATTCCTATAGTTTGTTACCCCTGAACTATGATGCTCCCTGTCAAAATCAGTCATTCTCAAGCTCTCACCCCGATATCAACACTTCATCCCAATCCCATCTCTGTCCTTCTTTGATGAGGGGTTATGCTCAAAAACGTCAGGCTTTCCGCCTTGTTTCCACAGTGGGTAGCCAATACCTCCAACAACGTCCTGTTGATTTTGTCCATTGTACTCCATTCAGGAATATGTTTGCAGTTGGCCTTTTATGCGTCCAAATAATTAGCCAAAAAAACAACATATTACAGCCGATTTAACGAACCCTTTGGCATGTTCACCGCATATAAAATGGTTGATACTTATCTTGTATGCTGCAATAAGGAAACAAAAAGAGCAATCAGAGATTGCAGACCCTCACCAGGACTTCTCTTGAGTGTGTATTTTTAGGATGCCTCGTGGAAGGATCTCACACTGTCTTAGCTCGACGTTGTTGTTCTTTGTGGACTTTTTTGTTTCAAGGCTTACAGTTTTCGATCGAAACTTCTGAAACTTGCATATATGTAAAATCCGCTGCGCAGTACAGTAAGCATCTCCGATTTTTAAAATTCCTCACTAGAAAAAAAGGTGTGACTGTAAAAATATCTCCGCTAATGAGAAGCTCGACCAAAAATTATCTCAAAACTAGGCAAGCTTATGAATTCTGTTTGCGGGAATCGGAAACAGAGGGCATTAGCAGAGATGAATTACCGGCACGCATACGATACATCACTATGACGTCATATCAATTTTATGACGTCATTCCTAATTTTTTTTGGACATTTTGTTTCAGCAACCAGAGTTTTCATCGGATCTTCGTGGAAACTTGCCATGTTACTGTATATGGAAAGGCCCACGTGCAGGCAGTAACCATCTCCATTTTGGAAATTCTTCCTAAAAAAAAGTTAACGTTGCATAAATATCGCCGCTAATTGGAATCCCTATACCATTATCCTCCGAATTAGTTTGTTTCAGCAGCCTACAGTTTTCATCGAAAACTTCCTAAAAACTTGGCGTATTATATATGTAAAAATTACCCTACGCAGACAGTAACCATCTCCATTTTTAAAATTCTTCCTAGAAAAAAGTTGACGGTCATAGATATGCGCTGCTAAATGAAATGCCTATACCCATTATTCTGTAAACTAGGCAAGCTGTTTTGAAAATTTTGTTTTGGAAGGAATCAAGGCCGGCATTAGCACAGATAATTATATCGCAAAACCTGATACATCACAATCGACGTCAATATTCGTTTTATGACGTCATCATCAGAGGAATGAGGATCTTAGCTCATTCGAGCTTGTTTTTTATAGGTTGAGGGTAATCCAATATGGCTGCCAAACCATGTGACCTCTATCATATCATTATGTTGAACCTTTTGCTTCCTCTGATGAGAACAGCGGTGTACATGTAAGAGTTTGCCTCGATGTTCAGCCACTTTCAGAGAAGAAGATTTGTGAAGGTTTAACCAATATAATATATGATATATATATATATATATATAATATAATATATATATATATATATATATATATACTATATTATATGCGCTGTCGCATCACGTGACGGGATTGTCATATAATTTTTTTTCCCTGTTGACATT
>CM068960.1:36976334-36989715 GCA_035128595.1 Eptatretus atami | reverse complement strand
GTGCAAATGAACGGTTGCAAGTACAAGGAAGATGTGCAACGAGGATGAGTTGATGAATAACGCTGTCATCTTTGAATTAGTTTCGCATGAAATACTATCTAAAGGCTGTTCTGTTGTTTTTGTTCTTGATGTAATCCCTTTGTTTTTTATTTGCTATGCTGTTCGCTATTAAACTTTGTGCACTTAAAAATATTATGTGTTTATAGCATCTCATCACAGGTCAGTCTGATCACAAAAATACTGCACCCAATCATTTTTGCCCGGTGCCTAAAAACCCATAGAAAGAAGTAGCTACATGACTATGTTCTGGTTAGCCATGAAAAAAGGACCTGAGTATGACGCTGATTGTCAACCGGAAATCTGTAGTAGCAACCGGAAGTCGCTAATTAGCCACTTCGGCTCGCTTCGAGAAGTGTCATTAAATGGAGTCAGTATGACTAAAACCCCCTAAACGACCCAAAGACATGAAAATTGAATCATTATTAGCGAAGATAGCGATCGGGTCAGTCTGGGGGGGTACGCTGGGACGAAAAGGGCCCGCCACAATAGGGGGGTCGAGGGGGTTGGAAAATTTTGAACCCCATCATTCCAGGAGCAGGGACTCCAAAGCTAATAATGATTCAATTTTCATGATCTTTGGGTCGTTTTAGGGGTTTTAGATCATACTGACTCCATTTAAGACACTCTCGAAGCGACCGGAAGTGGCTATTAGCGACTTCCGGTTGCTACTACAGATTTCCGGTGACAATCAGCGTCATACTCAGGGTCCTTTTCATGCTAGCCAGAAACATAGTCATGTAGTACTTCTTTCTATGGGTTTTTAGGCACGGGAAAATGATTGGTGCAGTTATTTTTGTGATCAGACTGACCTGTGAAATCCCTTTGTTTTTTATTTGTATGCTGTTCGCTATTAAACGTTTGTGCAACTTAAAAAAATATTATGTGTTTATAGCATGCTCATCACAGGTCAGTCTGATCACAAAAATACTGCCACCAATCATTTTCCCGTGCCTAAAAACCCATAAGAAAGAAGTAGCTACATGAGCTATGTTTTCTGGTAGCATGAAAAAAGGACCGCTGAGTATGACGCTATTGTCAACCGGAAATCTGTAGTAGCAACCGGAGTCGGCTAATTAGCCACTTCGGTTCGCTTCGAGAGTGTCATTAAATGGAGTCAGTATGATCTAAAACCCCCTAAAACGACCGCAAAGATCATGAAATTGAATCATTATTAGCGAAAGATAGCGAGGTCAGTCGTGGGGGGGTACCTGGGAACGAAAAAGGGCACCCGCCACAATAGGGGGGTCGAGGGGTTGGGAAAATTTAAACCGCCCATCATTTTCCAGGAGGCAGGATTTCTACGCAAATCAACCCAATACAGCAAAAAAATCAATTTTAGCACAAAAATCCTATGGGATGAGCACGTCATTAGCCAACACTAAGAGAAAAATGAAAATGAAATTTCAATGGGTTATCAGATTCCAGGAAAAGGTATTGATAAGTTGCGTAGATTGGGGCGAAAAGATTGGCAGATGGAATTTAACCTGAGCATGTGTAAGGTGTTGGATGGGAAGAACAATGAAATAGAGATTACATGATGTAAGGTAATTTTGGAGTGTGTCACACGAGAGAGGATCTGGGGGTGTTGTAATAGATATGTGGAGCTAAGCATGGCAGCAGCAGTGCCAGGCAGCTATAGGGTAAGGCAAAGAGGGTTTTAGTGTTGTATTCGGAGGGATCATTTATACATCAAAAAGGACGGTGTTATCATTGTACAGAAAATTTAGTGGGGTCACCATCTAGAATATTGTGTGCAGTTTTGGTCACCACAATTCTAGGAAGGACATAGAGCCATAGAGAGGGTTCAGCACAGGGCTACTATTGATTCCGGGTATACTAGACTTAGCTATGAGGAGGGGCTAAAGAAACAGGCTTTATACACTAGAAGGAGGCGTTATATAGGAGATATGATTAGGAATTTTAAGATAATGAAAAGGTATGGACAAAAATAAGTGGAGATGAATTATTCAACAGAGTCGACAGTGATAGGCTGAAATAGCCTGAGAGTGAATAGCAGGGAGCCATAGCCTGAGAAGTAAAGAAGAGACGGAGAGTTAAGATGGTAGCAAGGCAGGGACTTCCTCAGAGAGTAGCTTAATGGTAAATATGAATGCGTCTCGCCTGGAAAGGTCTGAGCAGCAGAAAACAGTAGATAAGTTTAAATTAGAATTAGATAGGTACCTGGAAGTTGTAAGATAAGAGGGGTATAGGGATGTTGACAGAACTTTAGGATTTGAGCATGGATGGGTGAAATGTGGATGGGTGATGGATGTGATTGTGTGCATTGTGTACGGAAGTGCTGTGTGGGTTCTCGTCAAGCGGGTGTTTGGTTTTGATGTGTGATTTTACCAAAAGCCCATGCCTCTCCCATGAGGGGAGAGAAAGAAAAAATAATAACAATTAATTTAAAACATACCCGTCAGAGATGGGAATCCCCCGCCATTGAAAAAGTTCATACATATTCCAGATAATGAGGGAGGTGAACTGGAAAAAAATTAGGGCCTATTTCGTGATAATGTCATTTTTCAAGATGGGCTGCCTGGCCGGCCATATTGGATGTTCGACTGGCCGAAAAATTTTTTTCAAATAGGGCAAACCTACTTCAATTCCGTTACTACATATTCCAGCAATTTCATCAGAAAAAGAAAAAAAATTAGAGCATAATGGATACGTCATTTCAAGGGCGCCATATGAGCAGCGCGACATGTCATTCCGGGGAAGAGTATAACATTTGATCAAAGCGTTTATGATAAATTTTTCGATGCCGGTGGCCATTGAGGCCAGTAACAATTAGGGCTCCGTTTAGTGGTAATGTGGACCAAATTCATCGTATCAAGTATATATCCTGATTGTGACGCCAGTGCGCCATGTGGAAATAGTTGACCCAGCCAGGGGAGGACGTGTACGCGCCCATGACCACATCTTGATCCAGAAGCCACGCTTTTGCCAAAATATGGGTTCTCACTTTTCATGACCAGGTACTCAATATCGATTTTACAGTTTATTTGCCACTAAGATAAATGGCGCTAAGTACGCCCAGCAGGCGCGCTCGCCATCTTGTATCCGGCCACGTCCAAGAATCCAATAGGGTTTCTTCGGCTTTTTCAGGTGGAGCATGGTGTGACCCAATATTTCAAATCGATATGGCGAACAGTTTAATGAGTTATTGCCACTCACAGGCTTATAATGCTTGACGCCATAAATGTTACGCCCAGCCAGCCAGCCGGAACGACGGAACCGCCCCAGTCGGCCATCTTGGATCCGGCCACGCCCAAAAATCCAAATAGGTTCTTCGCTTTTCAGGTGGTACATTGTGGTCAGCTGTCAATTTCAAATCGATTATTGCGACAGTTTATGAGATATCGGCACTCACAGTCTATAAATGTTGACGAGCCGGGCCACAGCCGGACGGACGGACGGGACGGACAGACGGAACGACGACCCGGGTTGACAACATATCCCCCTTTCCGCCGCGCGGCGGGGGATAAAAACCAAGCTACCTAAAGCTTAGAAATAAATAGATTAAAAATAAATAAAAAATAAATTTGCATTTTCTTCTTTGGATCTTTGTTGATAAATGAGTGTGGTGTTTCGCGCAGGCATGATGGGATGAATGGCTCCACCTGCGTCTCTGATTTGCCTTGTAACTTAGTGAGATTTCTAAACTCCTCAAAATTTTCATCCGATTGATCTTGAAATTTGGAAGAGGGGTATTTATTAACAAACTTTCCCATGTCAATGAATTCAACCAGCGTGGAATTATTTTTGAGGTCAACATAGTCCCAAGTCAAGCAACTTAGGGCTGAGATTCTAAATTTCTCAATTTTCATCGCGATTGACTTGAAATTTGAATAGCAATTTATGTTTAGGTCACTGAATTCAATGTCGTGAATTTATTTTTGAGCGTCAACACTTGACCAAAAAGGTCAAAACATAGGCAAAGGGCAAACCAACCTGGGTACAGTGCTAGCCTCACCTACGCGGTTAATGCGTTCCAGACCCCACCCGGCATAGGTGAAAATCCGCGAATAGTAGAAAAAACAACATATTTATTTAATTATTTAAATATATTTAAACACATTTTAAAACGTATTTTTAAACCATTATAACAGCATCACACACTCTTATTAACCTTCCCCCACACACATTTAATCAGTTATTTTAAAAAAAAATTAAAAAAATTTTCATCGGAAAAATGCGACTTCATGGGGCTGCAGCCTAAGAGCAAAAATAAATTTTAAATACTATATGTAGGCTATAAATTAAAAAAAAACGTATTATGGTACTGACCCTATGAGATAATGACGATGAGATGAGCTGCAGCTGATGACGATGAAGATGAATGTAAATGTACTGCAGCAGCAAGAGACGCATTAAATCTCTTCTACTGGAGGTGCCTCTCATCGGGCGCCTCTTGCATTGAAAACTCCGCGACTGTAGTGAAAGGCCGAAAAGTGAACGCATTATAGCGAAGGGAGCACTGTATTCGCCAAAATCCTCATTTATTCATCTGATTGACTTGAAATTTGAAAGGATTTATTTGTCAGGTCACTGAATTCACCAACCAGAATATATTTTTGAGGTCCACATAAGGCGAATTTCGTAAAATTGTCAATTTTCATCGCAAGTCACATAATTTGAAAAGGAGTTGGCATACTTGTCATTGGAATTCACCACCAATTATTTTTGAGGCAATTTTTCCATCGATTTTGCAAGCATCATGCTTTGGGCACAACGTCTTCTTCTTTTTATTCTGTCTGTCTTCTTCTGTCTTTGTCTTGTCTGTCTGTCTGTTTGTTGCCTTCAGGTCACAATTTTAGAACCGATCTTCACGAACTTCAGGCCACATGGTAGTTTGTATAAGCAAGAAGGGGCCTATTGTTTTGAGGATCAAAGATCAACATAGGCCGAACATCAACAATCTTTGGTGAGATTTGATTTAAAATCTTTTTTTCCAATTTTTTGCATCTGATTGACTTGAAATTTGAAAGAGTATTTCAAAATCCTCAATTTTCATCTCATTGAGCTTAAAATATAAGAGGATATATATATATATATATATATTCTATATATATATATTTATTAATGCAGGTCAATGAATTCAAAGCAACAATTTATTTTGAGGTCAACAATAGGCCAAAGTCAACAACTAAAGGTGATACAGTCAATCTCGGCCATCTGCATGTGTTCGTTTGTCCGTTGGATTTCACGGATTCTTGCACTTAACCTTTTAGACACCCTTTCTCTTCGTCACACGATCGATACTGTCCCTCGTATCCGCGGAAAAAAAATAATCCTCCTCCCACCTTAAACTCCTCTTTGGGTTTTCATAAGGTTTTTTTTAACACTTTCAATGCTTGGATAACAATATTTTCCTTCATTTAACCATTACCTGTTAAACATAACTGTCGTATCGCCGGAAAATATAAAATTTTGAAATTACATTCTGGCGTCTTCCAGCATCAGCTGCAAAGCCGCATCATTTTCTTCTGGCTGCTTCGGGTTGGTGTGAGCGTGCGGTTATTTTATGTGATATAATTTTGTATAATGTTTATTTAAATCATGCGTCCAAAACGTCCATGAACGTGGTGCATCTACTTTGAGAGGCAGATACATAAAAAGTAAAAAAAGGATGAGAGTGGAAAGAAATAATTGTCGACTTGAGAGTTTTCGCATATGTTATAGTGTTGGCGAAAAGACTGCGCAACGATCATGAGTCCAAACATTCGTATACATTTGTCATTGTAATGTTAAAATTAGGGCTAGATCAATCAAATATAATCTCCACAAGGGCAGAGCACAACGTAATAGATGTGAGGGATTTGTGAGTCGGTCCTTGGGAGTTGATTCGACTCCTCCGTTGCCCATGCTATGTCAACGCAGAATCGACCGGGTTACCCCCAAACAGTACTCCAAAGCAGTAAAAGGGCCTTCTTATTGATGAAATGTTACTTTATTTATCTTATTTTACTCACCTTGTTTTAGATTAGATGTCTTTATTTAATACTATTTATGAATGATTTTTGGACTTATTTGGGAGGCTGGAACGTATCCATTTAAGCTTGCATGCATAAATCTGGTTCGCCATTCGCGATTTCGAGTTCACTGAAGTTTAGACTCTAAACTTGCATTCCTCATTATCGATTCGAGTTCTCTAAAACTTTAGAGGGAAGCATAACCTCAGCACGGCGATGTTTTACTGTTTTACTAAAAACGCTCTAAATTTTCATCCGATGGACTTGAAATTTGAAGAAAAGGTTATATTTCAGGTCAATTAATTCAACCAGGCCAATTATTTTTTGAGGTCAACATCGACCAAAGGACAAGCATAAGCCCATAAGTCAACACGTAAGTGTGTGTTTCCTAAATCCTTGCAATTTTTCATCCGATTGACTTGAAATTTGAAAGAGGATATATATTTCATGGTCACTGAATTCAAGACCACCAATTATTTTTGAGTATATCGAGCCAAAAGGTCAACATAGGCCCAATGGTCAAAAAATAAGGTGGTATTTATTAAATCCTCATTTATCTGGTTGATTTGAAATTTGAAGAGGATTTTCAAATCAGGTCACTGAATTCAAGCTACCAATTAATTATTTTGAGGTCCACATGGGCCACAAGTTCAACTTAAACTGAATTTCTAAAAACTATTCAGTCTTCATTTTCGCGATTCACTTGAAATTTTGAGAGTTGCTGCATAATTGGTCATTGAATTCAACCACCAATTATTTTTGAGGTCAAATTTGTTCGCATTGGATTTTCAAATGTCGTAGCTCTTGCACGACATCTTTCTTCTTGTTTGTTTGTCGTTTTGTTTGTCTTTGTGCAGGTAATCTAAAAAGTTGCGGATCGGATCGGACGAACTTGTGGATCCTGTTTGATGTGTTGACGAGATGAGATCGATATCCATTTTTGGTTGAAGATCGGATACTAGAATTTTTAAAAGTGATTCTTCATCATTGAGAGATGGGGTAAAAAACGATATTTGCGCATGATATCTCAAAAAATGTATTGGGCCAAAATGTTCTGTTGGATCAGTCATTGCATGCAGAGGTATGGCGCTCTGCCGAGTGTCCTTCTAGTTTTTTTGGGGGGAGGGGGGCTTTTCTTTTTACTGTTTCAGAACCCTATATATTGTTATCAAGGGGGAGAGAAAGCCACATTCATTTTTACAAATATCAAGTTCTGCCATCATAATTGTGCACTAGCGAGCGTCAGGCCAAGGTCATATATTTGTAGCAGCCTGTGGCTCTGCTGTATCATTTTCTGGAGCCAGCTGTGCCGCTGGATGGCAATGCCCCGCGTACTAGGAAGCTGGTACTTTTTGCTGACTTCAGAAGATGACAAGGCTGAGTCAACCCACCTGGTTGTTAATCAACCGGTGAGGGTAACACAATAACCTCCAAGATCTAAGCTAGCCATCTTAGCCGTTAAAGCCACACCGAGACTTAGCTAAGGTTTGATTTTGAGCTTTTTAGTGAAATGTAAAAATAATTGTATGTATCAGCATGCTGAACAGGGCATTAGATCACAAAAGTGTAGTTTTATATTAATTATATCAGGGCCACCAGCAAACAAGAGAAAATTCAACCAAAGAAAATGATATTTAAATCTGGGATCTCTGCGCAGGCACGAGTATGAACGCTTACATCATTGATTGCCAAACAGACCGTACACCCATATACATTCCGCGAGTTTAAACCATACACAAATATACACCATTAACATTGCACCGACATAAATGAAAGTAGATCATGGACAAGACACGACTCTGGCTAAGCAACATAAAACCTGGGGATCCACCATCCATAACTGTTTGCAAAGCTCTGTTCTGACGATTGCGTTAATGACACCTTGTTGTACTGCTTGCTTGTGTCCCACCTGCGCATAATAACTTTATTTAGTGCCTGCTTCACGAAATCTGTTTCCTTTGTCCCTGTATCGCCAGAAAATAATCTGCAGTGGGAATGTGGAATTCAAATAATTTGATTTCTCACAGCTTTACACTGCCCCCCACTTACAAGTATAATCTGAAGCTGTTTTCAATGGGAAGCAATATACTTAGTCTTTGCAATGGAAAACGCAGTCCTGAGAGATGGTCTGTGTCGAGGAAATATAATGACAATGAATTTCTCTCAATAATAGTGAGAAGGTATCTGACCACCATGAGAGAGAAGGGCAAAGAACCGCTCTTGCTTTGAGAAGGGCTCATGCCTTGAAACTGCCTTCACAAACCATGGTGGGGAGCATACGCTCTTTCAACATTTTAACATTGAGAGAATTGCTTATCCTTGCTTTGGAGCTGATTGTGGGAGGAAGGGGTGGGGAAGTGGGGAGGGGGTGGGAAAGGTGGGTAGAACGGGGTTTAGTTGAGGAGCCGATGGCAATAAACCAACACAATGCTGATGTAGATTCAATTGAATTTGAATACACAACCAAAAACCACTATCAGACAGAAACGCATTGTACATCCTTTTGGCCATGGGTTTGTGTGCCTTTTTTTTGTAAAATGTATGTGAACACTCCTACTCGCTCTCTTCATTTCTCTTCACGTCGCCTTCATTTATAAGCGTTGATGCGCTCAAACGAAGAACTCATTGCCTAATTCATTTTTCAACTAACAAAGTTCTAACCATTTGAAAGAGCTCATATGTATCGAAGCGACCTGATTAGAAACTTGAGATGTTATGTATATAAGACTGATAAGTATATACTGTGGCATATGATAGAAAAATCCAAAACAACATTATGCACACCACGCTCATACCACTTTTCCGAGTACAATTTGCTAAGGTTTACGGGGGAGCCAAAGCCATAAAATTTCCGTTCATCGAGATTTTATGCAAGGGTGTGAAGCCTTACCCGCCCAGGCACACTTGGTTCGCCGGTGCATCCACCGACATCTTGACTTTTTCTGGCATGTGTCGATCGCTGCCTGCACTCCCTCTGCTCGTGTTCACACGGTACGTTCGCTCACGGAAATCCTTGGAAAGAAAAGTCCAGGCACTTTGAATCCCTTACAAGGTGAACTCCAAGGCCCGTTCCTGGAAAGTATAATTTAATTGAACCCATCAAAATGTTTATGATATGGAAATGCATCAAGGAAAAAGGAAACATTTGTAAATATGTGATATTTCTGTCATGGAATTAAAATGTAAAAGATGACCAAAATTTTTAGCATATCCCACCATTCTCTATTTGAGCGTTCCCAAATTTGTGAATTTGACTACGCAAAATTGTCAAATTTGCCTCGTTTCTGTATAATTGCATTTCTTATACTGTTTAATTTTGCCCCCGAAATCCATCATCGAGTCCGTCCTTCATGGTCAGGAACATTTCTCACTGAAGGCCTCCTGCAGCCTCCTGGTGGAGAGGGACTACAGCATGGCAACTAGGAGGTGTGGAGGTGCCTATATTTAAGCTCCTCCCCCCTCTCCCCCCCACCCCGAAAAATGACTGTAGCCTGCAGTCATTTTCTTATGCGGCCTTTTTGTCATCCTTCACTACGAGTTTCCTGGAGTATGGCTACATCGAATGTTTAGTTTCTTCAGCATCTTGGCGAGGATGCTCGCAACTTATGGAAAATGTTCAAGCTCCATTGATCAATATTGGTTGGAGGATGCGGAATGAGCGGCCACCTGGTCTTGTTATGGTCTATGGGCTTTTTGGCTCGTTAAAGGGTCTTTTTAAGCATATGCAACCTCAGCCCCAATTGCTGGGTTACCCTGAGTGCGTTGTGTGTATGGCCAGTTGATGGACAATTAATTCTGGTATCTCAGAGTTTAACAGCTGTCGATATCATTTAACAGGCACACCAACGTTTAGGCTGTCATACTGACTCCCAATTATAAATCAGCTGAAATTCATGAATATTTATCGGTAGGCAAGAAACACCCTTTGAATACTTTTTTAAATATTTTAACACGATACTTTTTAACATAAAGAGGCAAAGAGTTATCGGATTGGCACATTGGCTGTGCTGTCCCTTTACAACTTTTCATTCCTTTCCCTCCTTGGTTTGGCAACTGTTTATTTTACTTGTTTCATTTAGCGCTATGCTTACCTCTCCTTTTTCCTCTTGCTCACTCTCCTTACAGTAGCTCTGGTGTGGCTTAACAGTTGGGGTGTGGCTTGTGGATCCTAGGAGTGGCTTGGGATCCACGCCAGGGTTCCGTGAGTTCGAGGCCCCCTGTTTCCACTGAATTAACACCGCAGGGGGTTGACTCAGCGCTTCATCCTTCCGAGTGTTGGCGAAATGAGGCACCAGTAGTCCTGGTAATAGGGGCACTGCATCAGCAGCATATGCTGGCACCCGCTAAACCAATGATGCAAACGAGGGCAGCGCCAAAAAGGCAACACACGATGGGAAGCTCTCCTACCACTTTTCCTCTCACTCCTTCTGGCCCTCCCTTTTCTCTCTGTCATCTCCGCTTTTAATATATTAGATACAGCTTTTATTTTAATTATTATTTATTTTCCAATTGTTATTTACTATTTAATTGTTATTCTTTTTTTTATTATGCAGCACTTTTTAAAAGTTGTTTGTTTTAGTTGATTTTCTGGAATTATCTTTGTGCCACTTATTGCTTTTCCGCCTATTATATTTTCTTTTATGCTTGCCCCCATCCCAGTTCCGCATTCCTCTTGATTTTTATCTTCACCTGGAAAACGTAGTTCCGGAGAGCTTAATGGATGGCGCGTCTCACGACAGTCCGTCAGTCATCCATCCACAACACTTTCGGACTTCTTAATCTGAAAACCACACATGCAATTTTGGATAAACTTTCCACACGTTCGAACACGTATATTTCACCAAAAATTTGTTGCATGGGCATGAAGAAATATAAAAAATGATTAAAAAAAAAAAATTAAAAAAAATGCGGAGCCCTAAGCTGGTCGTAGAGGGGGTTTGCCCCCAAGAAAGGTAGTTGCTTTATGTCTGAAACTACACACATATTTTGATGAAACTTGACGACAATCTTCATCCACCCATGAATGGCACGAAAGATTGTTCATTGGCATTAAAATAAAATAATTATAAAAATAAAATAAATAAATTGGGGTCCACGGGGGAGTTGTCCTCCAAAAGAGGTACTTGCATTCTTCTCAGAAACTACACAATTCACAATGAATTCACCACAACCTTTATCACCCATAGTGTACCAGAGATTGTTCACCTAATAAAAAGCATAAATAAATAATAATAATCATGGTCAAATGGGTGTCTATGGGGGATTGCCGCCCAAAGAGGTATTTCTTACTTCTCAGAAACACACGGACACACACGATTTCCTATGAAACTTGACCCAATCGCTTCATCACCCGTGATTACTAAAGTTTGTTGCACAAAATTAAAAATAATTGGGTCTAAGGGGATTCTACTTGGGGGTTTGGAGGCCATGTTGCATATATGAAAAATTAAAGATAAGACGTCAATAATGAAGACGTCATGCAGAGGACACGATCCCCCCGCAAAATATGTTTTTTTCTTTCTTCTCTGAAACCACACACACATTTCGATGGAAACTTGAACACAATCTTCATCAGCCCGTGATGTACGCAAGTTTGTCCAATGTATTAAAAAATAAAATCCATCCTCAAGATATTATTTCTCTCCCAATACATATTTTGTGGGTCACCCATGCCTATCCAGTGGTTCCCTTGGTAATCTTATCCAGACCGCTACCAGGTGAGCACCCAGGGGTATTGCCTAAGATTTTACGCCCTGAACTATGATGCTCCCTGTCAAAACAGTCATTCTCAACTCCTCACCCCGATATCAACACTTCATCCCATATCCCATCTCTGTCTTTCTTTGATGAGGGTTATGCTCAAAAACGTCAGGCTTTCGCCTTGTTTGCCCACAGTGGGTAGCATACCTCCACAACGTCCTGTTGATTTTGTCCATTGTACTCCATTCAGGAATATGTTTGCAGTTCCTTTTATGCGTCAAATAATTACCAAAAAAAAAACATATTACAGCCGATTAACGAACCCTTTTGGCATGTCACCGGCATATAAAATGGTTGATTACTTATCTTTATGCTGCAATAAGGACAACAAAAAGAGCAATCAGAGATTGCCAGACCCTCACCAGGACTTCTCTTGAGTGGTGTATTTTTAGGATGCCTCGTGGAGGATCTCACGACATGTCTTAGCTCACGTTGTTGTTCTTGTGGACCTTTTTTGTTTCACAGACTTACAGTTTTCGATGCGAAACTTCTGAAGACTTGGCAATATGTAAAATTCGCCTGCGCAGACAGTAACATCTCCGATTTTTAAAATTCCTCCTAGAAAAAAATGGTGTGACTGTAAAAATATCTCCGCTAATGAGAATGCTCCGCAGAAAATTATCTCAAACTAGGCCAAAGCTTTTGAATTCTGTTTGCGGGAATCGGAAACAGTGGGCATGCAGAAGATGAATTACCGCACCATACGAACATCACTTATGACGTCAATTTCAATTTTATGACGTCATTCCTATTTTTTGGACATTTTTGTTCAGCAACCCAGAGTTTTCATCGGATCTTCGTGAAACTTGCCATGTTACTGTATAATGCGCAAAGGCCACGTGCAGGCAGTAACCATCATCCATTTTGGAAATTCTTCCTAGAAAAAAAGTTAGACGTTTGCTAAATATCGCCGCTAATTGGAAATCCCTATACATTTATCTCCGAATTAGTTTGTTTCAGGCAGCCTACAGTTTTCATCGAAAACTTCCTAAAAACTTGGCGTTATATAATATGTAATAAATTACGCCTACGCAGACAGTTAACCAATCTCCATTTTTGAAAATTCTTCCTAGAAAAAAAGTTGACGTCATAGAATATCGCTGCTAAATGAAATCGCCTATACCATTATTCTAAACTAGGCAAAGCTGTTTGAATTTTGTTTGGAGGAATTGCAAGCCGGGCATTAGCACAGATAATTATTCGCAAACTGATACATCACAATCGACGTCATATTCGTTTTTATGACGTCATCATCAGAGGAATGAGGTCTTAGCTCATCGAGCTTGTTTTTTTTATAGGTTGAGGGTAATCAAATGGCTGCCAAACATGGTGCCTCTATCATGATCATATGTGTGAACCTTTTGCTTCCTCTGATGAGACAGCGGTCGTACATGTAAGATTTTGGCCTCGATTGTTCAGCCACTTTCAGAGAAGAAAGATTGTGAAGGTTTAACCAATATATATATATATATATATATATATATATATACATATTATATATATATATATATATATATATATAATATATTATATGGCTGTCGATCACGTGACGCGATTGTCATTAATTTTTTTTCCCTGTTGACATT
>CM068960.1:36945287-36958673 GCA_035128595.1 Eptatretus atami | reverse complement strand
CTGCTTAGGCAGCACCAACGCTCTGCACAGAGTATGGTCCCAATGGATGAATGGATGGTTGGATGTGAGACTTGGACTCTGACCAGGGGTCTGAGACAGTGACTTAATTCCCTTGGCACCAGGTCTCTTCGGAGAATTCTTAGCTATCGCTGGTCGGACTTTGTGTCCAACAAGCAGTTGCTGAGAGAGACTCAAACGAGATTTGTTACCTGCATAGTCCATGAGCGTCAGCTGCGGCTGTATGGACATGTGGCTCATTTTCCTGACGCTGATCCTGCTCACCAGATTCTCTCAGTGAGGGAGCCCCGTGAGTGGAGTAGGCCAATGGGCTGACCACGTGCCTCATGGTTGCAGCAGGTTCATCAGTATCTCAAGAAGATGGGGATGGGCCAGGCATCTGCCTGGTTGATGGCCAAAACCAAGGCCCCTGGAGTACCCGCAGAAAGTGGACGCAGCGATGCGCTGCTCCGGCGCATGCTCCCATACCTGACCTGACCTGCAACTCATTGAGACAGCTGTGAAGTGCCTTCTCATGTTGAATTCCAAACTTCTCTGGGATCCTTCTTGCTCTCTTTTGCCACGTCGGACTACCGTTTCTTACTTGATATGATGATCAATGTCTACCTTACTTACGTTTGTTCTATCCATGATTCATTTCCCTGAATCCAGCTATTTTTGTAACTTTTCTGTTTAGCGTTTCCATCAATCCCAAATGCTTTGATACAAAAGTACATGCATTACAAGCATAGAAACAAACAGGCTTGAATAACCCAGACTATTTCTGTGTGCCTTCTGCATGTTGTATGTCTGGTCTGACTGGTATGCCTGAGGCACAAGTTGAAATGGAATGGGAATGTAAGAAAGCATTAAATATTAATGGGGCAGATTTATGGTTCCTTGAATGAGTGCTTTACAGCAAGAGAGAGAGAGAGAGAGAGAGAGAGAGAGAGAGAGAGAGAGAGAGACACAGAGACACAGAGACACAGAGACACAGAGACACAGAGACACAGAGACACAGAGATAAAATCTGTGCTGGAAGAAAGCAGAAGGGAAAGGTGTACAGTATAAAAAACACAGGCAGTTCAAAAAGTATCATAAGTCTGCGGTTCCCGATATTTCAAGATGCGCAAACATTTTCTGATTTCAACCAATAAGTAGATATAATCCTCCAATAAAAAAGAAGAAGTCAATTCTCTGTAAATCTGATGATTATGGAATGATAAACGGCTGGGCCAATCTCCACCACATTTTGCATCCGTACTTCGGGAACCCATGATCAGGTCATGGGTGAAAAGTAATTCACCAACGTCGGGAATGGGGAGACGACTTGAGATTTTTGCCTGTACACGGTGCACGTGGTTTAACCACTGACTCCTGCCAGAGGAAGGGGGGTATTCACACCTTTTTTCTCTGCCAAAGTGAACAGGTGTTACTTTTATCGTTTTTGTATACAATGTCAAGGCTCGTGGAATAGTGAGAACACAAAATGGATCATGATAAAACAGAACAAAAGAAATGGCAGAAAGAGAGGGGGGACACCAACAGCAGGGCTGAGGGACAAAATAGATGGTGATGGACAAACAAGGGATGCTGGTGAGAATGAAGGGAAGGGAAGGACATAGGGGTGGACAAGATGGATGCAGAAGCAACCTCTCATGGAGGAAAGCTGGAATGTTTTTTTTTGGGGGGGGGGGTGGGATGGTTTAACGGGGGTAGAAAAAGGTCATGGTTTTGGATTGGGGATGATTTGAGATTGTGTTGAACAGCTGTTTTTGAAGACCTCAAGGGAAGCATGATATTGAAGAGGATGTGGAAGGTAGTTCCACATGTGGAGGGAAAAAGAGGAACAAATGAGTAGAGGTGAGCAGTAATGATGGATTTTGTGAGTTTCAACAGAAGGGGGTTTATGTTGGACCATGTGCCCCTTGCAGAAAAATGGGGGAATCAAAGAACAAAGAGGTCAGAGTGTGCAAGAC
The DNA here is from genome assembly GCA_035128595.1 of Eptatretus atami. Classification (NCBI taxonomy): domain Eukaryota; kingdom Metazoa; phylum Chordata; class Myxini; order Myxiniformes; family Myxinidae; genus Eptatretus; species Eptatretus atami. Next base: position 36,956,697 of record CM068960.1, on the reverse strand, counting down.
CAGAAATGAGGCGACAGAAGACAGAGAGACCACCAACTTGTCTGCGATGGTAAAGTGATAGACCCATTATAGACTCAACTTCATCACGGGAGATTCCAATGACTTTGAAGGCCTTGGTTTCTACGGGATCAAACTGAGCAATGTGTGAGGCAAGGGGGCCAGAGAGAGACACACAGACACACACAGAGACACACAAAAGAGAGGGAGAGAGAAGCATTCCATCAAGCTGTGGATGAAGGCCTTGAAGGTGGTTAAGAGTTCAGACGTGCCATGGAAGGACTTTTCATGATGGAATACAGTCACTGGCTGGCTCTGCAGGGAAAATTTGAAATGTTTGCCCACTACGTGACTTTCAAAATGACGTATGAATGCCAACGAGGCCTTTTGCACATGCGCTGTGTGTGCGTTTTCAGTGACTTGGTTCTGTTCCCCGGGAACTTTTAACCTGTCATTGCGAGCACGAAATCTGCATATAATTTTCAGCAAAATAATAATAAAAAAAATTGAGCATTATTTTTGGAAATCTGCATTTAGATGAAAGAGTGGCAATTTCAAGATGGTTTACCATAATGCAAATCAGACTGAATGCAAATCTGACTCGTGGCAATATAGGAAATATGACAAACATCCGTGGATGAGAGGTGTCGAGTTCATACTATTTCCTGTTAATACAAGCGAGTGGTGGCAGTAGATATCTCATACACACACACACACACACACACACACACACACACACACAACACACACACACTTATTTATCTATTTATTGATATTATATGGTAATGAAATTGAGTATCCATCCATATTATGGCCCTGGAACCAAGCAAAAAAATATTTTGTGACGGTTGTGAGCCCAAAAGAGGATGTTGTGTACCACCTCTTAGGCAGATAATAATCTCACACACATAAAGTGGAGTCGGGTACAATGGCCTGCAAATGTACAGGGCATTTCAAAAAGATTGATACAACTTTGACTTCCTGCCATTTCTTTGTCTTTTTACTGATACCGTTTTCCTTTGCAGGGTTTGGTGTTGTTATAATGGTTTTTGTTCCCTGGGATTTCTAGCTCCATAGCTCAACTATGCCATTGACAATGAAGCAGAAGACAAAATCGGCGACTTTGTGGTATGAGACTAAATCATATGTAGACACCTGCCAGAAAATGTTGTGGTTGTTGATAACACTGTTCAAGTGGAAATGGGCTTCATCACTGAACCAGATTAGGTTGATCAGGTTCAGGTACCACTCAATCTTGTCACAGCCAATTGTACATATCAAGTCTCCTCATCATGTCATCTTGACTCAGTTTATGCCCAATAGAGATGATGTATGGGAAAAGCTTCAGTTCCTTAGTGAGGATACACCAGACTGATGTTGGTTTGATGCCTAGCTCCAGGAGCGCCAGCGGTGGGACTTCTTGGGACTGTCCACTGCAGAATCCCACACGGCGTTAATGTTGGCTTGGCTCATGGTACTGATGCTGGCCAACCACTGTTGGCTTTCACAATACGTTGAATGGCACAATTTGTGGGTCCATCACGTGTTCTGAGGTCGCATTTCCAGCAGAACCTCCAGCGGGTGTCTACATATGATTTAGTCTCATACCACAGAGCCACCACTTTTGTCTTCTGCTTCACTGTCAATGGCATAGTCGAGTTACGGAGCTAGAAATCCCAGGGAACAAATACCACGCCAACACCGCTAAGCTCTGAAAAGGAAAATGGTATAGGTCAAAAAAACAAAGAAATGGCAGAAAATCAAAGTTGTATCAGTCTTTTTGAAACACCCTGTTCCCCACCGACCAATAATGCCACATTTAGATGAATTATGAATTATATAAAACAATTTTTCCAAATTAACTTTTGTAGACATAACTGAAGAGAACAAACTAAACAAGATTATATTTGAAGTTGGTTCCATGCCAGGAATACCTGCAAAAAACATGTACAAATCAAAATTCACTGGTTATAAAAGTATTCAGCCCCTTAGGTCAGTACTTGGTGGAAGAACCTTTTGTAGCAATGACTGATGTGAGTCTTTTTGGGTGGGTCTCTACCAGCTTTGCACAGTGAGGTGGTGAAATCTTTGCCTATTATTCATGTGAAAATTACTCTAGTTCTGCCAAGTTTGATGGGGATCGTTGATGGACTGCAATCTTCACATCTAGCCATAAATATTCAATTGGGTTCAAGTCAGGACTTTGACTGGGCCACTCAAGAACATTGATTTTCTTCTTATGCAGCCACTCCAGTGTAGCTTTCCCTTTATGCTTCAGATCATTGTCCCATTGAAATGTGAATCTCCTACCCAGTTTCAGATTCATGGCTGACTCAAGCACGTCTTCATCAAGGATTCTCCTGTAATTTGCACCATCCATTGGCCATTCTATCCTGACCAGCTTGCCAGACCCTGCTAATGAAAAGCAGCCCCATAGCATGATGCTGCCACCACAATGCTTGACAGTGGGGATGGTGTTGACTGTGATGTGCAGTATTATGATTGCACCAGATGTAACACTTTGAATTTAGACCAAAAAGTTCAATTTTTGTCTCGTCTGGCCACAAAACTTTCTCCACATGCTTGCGGTATAATGAAGATGCTTTTTCACAAACTCCATACCAGCTTTTAGATGTGTCTTTTTCTTTTTCTTGCCACCTGTCCATGGAGGCCAGCTTTGTGAAGGGAATGGGATATTGTTGATCGATAAACACTGACCCCCATCTCAGATATAGAGCCTTGCAGATCTTTCACTCATTGTTGGATTTACAGTGATATCCTGAACCAGTTTCTTGCTTGCCCGACTGCTGAGTTTGGATGGGTGACCTGATCTGGGTAGAGTCTGGGTGTTATGATACGTCTTCCACTTCTTAATGATGAATTTCACTGTACTCAAAGGGATAATGAGTGACTTTGAAATCTTCTTATAACCCTCTCCTGATTGGGGTTCCTCCACCACTTTATGTCTGACTTCTTTGGAAAGCTCTTTGGTCTTCATGTTTGCCTTGTTGGTTCATCAAGTGAGTTGCACCTAAAAACTCTTTAGATAAATGGAGGAGCTTAATTAAGTTAAGCCACTAATTTCATACAGGTGAACCACATTACAATTATTTTGTAACCTTTCAAACAAATAATTTGCTCCTGAACTGATTTAAGGTTAATCGGGCAAAGGGTTTGAATGCTTATGCAACTGAGAATCATCTGATTAACCTCCACCATCGAAGATGGACAGAGGTTACTGTTTTCACCCCTGTCTGTTTTAGATTTCGTAAGTATATTGATGACTTCCGTCATCTGTTTGTGTGTTTGTTTGTGTGTTTGTTTGTGTGTGTGTTTGTGTGTTTGTGTGTTTGTTTGTAGGCACGATAATTCGAGAATGGAAGAAGCTACCAATGTCAAATTACACCACGTGATTCAGGAGGGTGATGGCTAGGGCTGATTAGATTTTGGTCAAAATCGGTCAAAGGTCAAGGTCACAGTGAGGTCAAACAATCAATTTTTGATGGTTTGGTACAGAATCATCGTAGAAACTTCTGGTTTTCGTCGCTACCTTCTCTAGAGACAGCTTTTATTAGACAAAGTCAGAGGTCAAGTTGACGATTTCGTAAGTACCAGTCTATGACTGCTTGTTTGTTTGTTATCTTGCCAAAACGAAGTTTTTGCAAGATATGTTAGTCAGCTTGTATGTTTTTTTATTTTTTTTTGTCTGTAATCACGTATCGATCACTTCAGAGCACAGTTATCATTGGAAATTTTTGTAACTTCGCATATCAGAGTCCTATAGAGGTCCCTCTCAGCGCATAACATTTTCAAGGTCAAGGTCACTTTGTCGCAAATCAGGGGAGTCGACGAAACCCTTATTTTTTGATTAATTTTGATCGATCGTCTTCAAACTTCATGGGAATATAGTTCATGTCTGGCGCTCAGCTGATTAATTTTTGGTGGCGATCGGCCTTGATCTTCATGGTTAGCGCTGGAGGTCGAAAGTTTTTGACCCCAAGGTCAAATTTTGAAATCTTAGATACCATATCGAGTAATACCTCATATGAAAGCGCTTGATAAGTGCTTTCCAGATCTGTCAAAAGTTGACGCTATGACGTCATTTGATGACGTCATGACGAAAAAACGGATTTTTCATGAAAATTTTATTTCCTCAGTTCTCATCAAAATCTCTTGATATTTCATGTACAACGGTCCTGGAGAGATACCATTAACCGTACGAAAATATAAAAAGTCAAGGTCACAAAAAGGTCAAGCATCAAGGTCGACGAAACCCTTATTTTTTTGAGTAACTTTAATCGAATAAATAAGTCACTCATGTTCACATTTTGGCAAGATACTGGTCACCCTGGGGTGACATTGTTTTTTTTTTGTTTGTTACTCACGAAATCTAAAGATTTCGTAAGTATATTGATGACTTCCGTCCTCTGTTTGTGTGTTTGTTTGTTTGTGTGTGTGTTTGTTTGTAGGCATGATAACTCGAGAACGGAAGAAGCTACCAATGTCAAATTACACCACGTGATTCAGGAGGGTGATGGCTAGCGCTGATTAGATTTTGGTCAAAATCGGTCAAAGGTCAAGGTCACAGTGAGGTCAAACATAATTCCATAAATTCATGTGGAGAAATGGAGTATTTTTGCTTCGGTCGACGTTACGAGTTCGTTTTAACTTCGATTTTAATTTTGTCTTCGGTTTTTGCGATCGCTTAGGACGCAAAACACTCGGTTGTCGAAATTCTGGTAAAAATCGGATGTTTTGGAGACGTTTTAAGATTGTATAAAAAATATTTCACTCACCGCGTCACGGCTCGTCACGTGGTGCAGCGCGCTCGAGCAGACGCGTCGTTGAGTCACGTAAAGGTTTTGCGTGTGCGCGCTGACGGTGTTTTCGATAAAGATGGTGTTTAAAAGTCATTTTTTATCCCAATAAAGGTTATCGTCGCATGCCTGACTCGCTAAGTCATCGGATTATGTAAAGATTGTTGGTGGATGGCCGAATATTACGGTTTTGTGACTGATAAATAATATTAAATAATTGCATGGAGAAATGGAGATTTTTGCTTCGGTCGACGTTACATTTTTGATGGTTTGGTACAGAATCATCGTAGAAACTTCTGGTTTGCGTCGCTACCTTCTCTAGAGACAGTTTTATTAGACAAGGTCAGAGGTCAAGTTGACGATTTCGTAAATACCAGTCTTATGACTGCTTGTTTGTTGTTTGTGAACAGTATTACGGAAAAACTCCCGGACGGATTTCGACGAAACTTGGTGGGGGGATTAGGTATGTACAAGGATCATGCCATTAGATTGTGGACTTGGTCCAAAGTCCAATATGGCCGCTATGGCGGCCATTTAAAAAAAAAATTTGAATTTTTGTTTTTGCATTTCTCCATGTTTTAAGTGATTTCCAACCAAAAGTAAATAAATTTGTTAGAGAAAAAAAAAATTTTTGCAACTTTTTTTCAATGAAATTTCGATTTTATTTGAAAAATATTTGAATTTTTTTTTGCATTTCTACATGTTTTAAGTGATTTCCAACCCCCCCAAAAAAATTCTTAGAGAGAAAAAAAAAATTTGCACCTTTTTTTTCAAAAAAATTTCGATTTTATTTTTTTGGCATTTCTACATGCGCGTCGATCTAGTTTAGTTTATTCAATCTGTGTTCAGTAGAGTCTGATCCGTTTTGACCTACAATGAATAGGATATCAGGTTCACTTAAGTGACCCAGCATTATTGGCGGCGGAGGTTTTGCACTCTACCGAGTGCTCCCCCTCTAGTTTTCTCTGTTAATCTAACTTATTCACATTTTATCTGAATTTTTTTTTTTTGCTTTATCATTTTGGAGTAGTTTGTGAAGACTCATTATATTAAGTTTGATTTGAAAACATCATGAAATAAGCTCAGGTGGCATCACAATGTGAAAACTTTGGAGGGGGTGACTACTTTTGCACGTCACTGTATATTACCCAGGGGGCAAACCCCCACTTTTTTTTTTTTGAGAAAGTCGGGACTTCATGCCATAAAAGGTTGGTACCTCCTAATGCCTTCAATGACGTCCTAGAATTGTGCTGGGTGGACTACCCTGCCAATGTTTTGCACGAAGCTGAAAAAACAGCTTTAAACTTGTTATCGTAATAATTTTGAGGCCTGGAAATGATGGGTAGGAGAAATATAAATAGCCATAACTTTGTCCAGAAACAAGACATACTAACAAATTACCACTCAAAATGTTTGTGTTGAACTTCTCTATAAGATCACATTTATAAATTCAAATGAGATCAACATGTATGTCACACCATAGGTCCAAAGGTCACCAAATTTGATGAATGCTTAAAATCAGGGAACTGTTCAAATATTTATCAATTTAAGCCTTGAAATTGGATTTTAAAAATATTTTTTTTTGACTGAAATGTTTAGAATAGAGATCCTGTGAAGTATTCAAGCCACTCATGTTCAATCGTTTCTTCAAATATTTAATCAGTAACAAGTGGAAGAAGGTCAGTTTTCAAAAAAGGTTAAAAAAAAAACGCCCATTTAATCCAGGTAATTACGCACTCGTATATCTGCATTGTCCAGTTCCCCCAAAACATTATATTCCAGAGCAAATGAGATTTTAACTTGCCCTTCATTCCCAAGTCTCGAACAGATCCCTCAGTCATGAAGGAGACTGGTGAGAAAAGTAAGAACTGCATGGGCTCTTGATGATGAATTGACAATAATTCCTGGCCAGAGAAATTAATGACAAAGATAAGGATGACTTTGAAAAGGTTGTCCTACTTTTAGGGGGATTTCACCAAGCCCACAATTTCTTGCATGCAATTTGTGAGAAACTGGGAGGCTGTGGTGTTGAGGAGTTTATTACAACAGCAGGGCTTTGCTCAGAGGGTACAGTGAGAAAGATCTTTGGTGAAAAGGGGGATTGCTATCAAACTCTCCATGCCATCAGAGTCCTGAATTAGGCAATGTGGCAACTGCTTTGGGGAGCCTTTCCAAGTTTCTGTCAGGATTTCTATAATCTAAGAGAGGTGCCTGACGCTGTCACAGTAACCCTGTCTGAGAACAAAATTCCAGGGGAAGACCAACTTGGGAGGATAAAAGATGTAGCTCCTCAGATAGCATCTGTTATGGAGAAGTTCAATGAATCCAGAGGCACCTTGATTCATTAGCCGGATGATGTATTCTGGGGCACGTTCCTCGACATGTCTGATATAATTAGACTTATATGCTCACAGCGTCAGGGAGATTGGCTTGGCCACTTGTCTGAATCTGCCAAGATGCTCCCATACCTAACAGCTGCTGGTCACTATAAGTATGAGCAAGAATCACTTCCTCTGTACATCTGTGAGATGAAGATGCTTGATTGGACTCTCTCAGAAGTTTACAAATCCTTGAAGCAGGGATGCTTTGTGGCCAGGAGGTCTCGTGGTAGCCATAATGCGGTCTCCACAGACGTGATATTAGAACAGACATACAATGCTGATAGTAAGGAGTGGCTTTGATGGCATTGCTGAAAATCCTGCTGCTCACTTGGAATGGATTCTGGCAAAGCGAATGACAGCTGCAATTTTATCAGAGTTGAAAAGCGTGCTGAACATCCAGTCTCCTTCAACCCATTCTCACCATGAAAGTGGTCAGAGTGGCATTACTAAGGACATTCGATTTGTTGAAATGATTCCTGTATCTGTTCAAAAGAATCCACATACTATGGATTCCAACAATCTGATGAATATTTCAGATGGAACGCATGCTGAACCACGTGTTCAAAAGCACCTCACTGAGGTTATGCCGATTGGAGTTCAGGCTCTGGAAGAAACCATCAGTGAAAACTTAGACAACTTAAAAAGTCAAACTTGAAACATTTCACTCACAGACTTCCAAGTCGAAGGATAAAGTTAAAAAGTCACTTGACAAGAGAGATGAATGCACAGCATTACTTAGAATAACTCAGATGTACTCGAAGGGATAATGTTCTAATTGTATGTACTTTCAGACTCCGACATTCATGCAGGATACGTTCCTGAAAAATGCCACGAATGTTGAATCCGCGAATGTTGAGGCTTGTTTCATTGGGAAGAAGGGTCATAGGTTCCACGAACACACCAGTGAAAACCCGCCAATACGCAAAAAATCCCTGCAAATACGCGAAGCACAGGGACATGAATGTAGAGGCAGGTCACGTTTTATGAACCGCAAATGCGCAGGGTCTGTGAATAGCGGAATCACAATTGTAGGGGTCCGATAGTGCTCTATGGATGTATGCACATTCTAATTGTACGCACTTTATAGAAAAAACAAACCACGTTCCTTTCTAGCATGTCCTTTACAGACATACTCACATTCTAAATGTATGTATTTTTATAGATGTGCTCGCATACTAATGATGAATAAAGTATATTGTGTATTGCAATAAAACTGAATCAATGTTTGTGTGGTGTATTTTGTGAATCTCCAACACTGCTTTGTGTGCTGTTGTGGTTGTTCTGTGTGGTGGTGGTGTGTTTGTGTTTGTGTGATGTGTAGATGATGCATTGACGACGTAAAGTTATGATCATACAGTGGACAAACAGACCTTTTCGGTTTTATATTGTATCAATTCACGTTGCAATCGTATGTACTGCATTTCATAGTAGTGGGGCAACTTAGCATAACAATTGTGCATTTTGTGAGGAAAGCACCAAATTTGGCACACTAGTAGCCTAACATATTATGAACAGATTTGCATATTGGGCCATCTCAAAATTTTTGATGGCAGTGGAAAATGGCTGCCACAGCCATCAGCGGCTGAATTTGAGATGGCCCAATATCCAAATCTGTTCATAATATGTTAGGCTACTAGTGTACCAAATTTGGTGCTTTCCTCACAAAATGCACAATTGTTATGCTATATTTAGCTAAGTTGCCCCACTATAGATGTAATCATCTTCTGTACCTTCTAGACATATGCACGCTGTAATATTACGCACTTTATAGATGCGTACACGTTATTAATACACGTACTTTATAGACGTACTCACATTCTTAACAGTACATCCTTTATATACATACTTGCATTCTAATAGTACGTACTTTATAGACCTGCTCGCATTTTCATTGTAATACTTTATAGATGTACAGCACTCGCATTGAAATTACCTGACGCACGAAGCAAAAAGCAGGGTTAAGCAATTGGTTCACTCTGTCTGTCTGTCTGTCTGTCTGCAGACGTCAGTCTATAATTGAAGAACTACTTGATTTGAATTGTTGAATTTTATGTTTTGAACACTGTAGGACACGAACCTGAAGTTTAGCAGTACTTTGGCTCTGAATTTGGCAAATTGTTTGCAATCTTGGCCGAAGTGCGCATGCGTACAGAGGAGTAGGGTAACTTTTTTAATCTGCCTGTCTGGCAGTCAAACAAAATAAAATTTTAAATTATTCCAAACAGGAAACTTACTGTTTTTGAGGATGTTATAAAGGACACAAACAACATGAACAAATAACTAATTTAATGTGTTAAATAAGGTGGTGTAAAAGAGGGTGCATCAACAGCAGTAAACTTCCCAAACATTTTTTTATACAACCTTTAAAAGCTTTATTGTATTTCAACATAATTATACACTCGAACACTGTACAACACAAATCACCGTATTCACACTTCCAAAAAACCTCCAGTTTTGCAGTACTGGGACAAAATATCACGCCATTTTATGCCATTTCGGCCGATCATATTTGCCGCTCGCGCTCTCAGCATTAGGGAATATTGAGATTCAGACAAAATTGTATCTCATATGAAATATAGATTGTGCTCTGAAACCAAGGCAAGAGTTGAAAAGACCCTTCGCATGACCTTTTTCTCAAGACTGTGTGGGGTGAGGCGTTCTATAACTCTTTCATTGTATACATACTTTGCAGAGGTACTCGGTTGAAAAAAGATAACATGTAATACTGGCTACCACCAGGTGGTATTTGTGGCCTACATTAACATATTATGTGCAGACAGGCAGACAATCAAACAAAGAGGGTAATAATTACATGTTATAAAAGATCCTTTTACACATGTTTCACTGTATGTATTTATGTATGTATGTATGTATTGTTATGTTTGTGGGGTAGATGAAGGGATTTCATCGGAGAGATAGGATTGTATTGAGTTGCTTGGCCTGTGGATGTATAGGAGACATATCGATGTAAACTAAGTAGGGAAACTGTGAGCTTAAGTGTTACTCATCACAATGTGGGTGGTGGTGCAGTGTTAATTAGATCGGGATTAAGGATAATTTTTCCCAGTATGTAATTGCCCCTTGTGACTGATTCCTACGTTTTTGCATTCACAAGCCAGCCATGAAGGAGTCGCGTTTTTGAACCACAACCACCATTACAAACAAGCTGCATGACCAAGCAGGCAAAAGGCCCCACCTCCAAGGGTGATGGCAGGTGGTCACACCCCCAAGGCTGATGACTGATGGGTGTGACATGAGTAGGAGGAAGAGGAACGCGTCAGAGGACACGTTGGTGAGAGACCGCGGTTGGGCAGAGGCCGCGTTAGGTCAGAGGCCACGTTAGTCAAAGGCCACGTTGGGGGTGAGAGGCCACGTTAGTCAGAGGCCACGTTAGTCAGAGGCCACGTTATCATAGGGCCACGTTAGTCATAGGCCACGTTAGTCAGAGGCCACGTTAGTCAGAGGCCACGTTAGTCAAGATGCCACGTTAGTCAGAGGCCACGTTAGTCAGAGGCCACGTTAGTCATAAGGCCACGTTAGTCATAGGCCACGTTAGTCAGAGGCCACGTTAGTCAGAGGCCACGTTAGTCAGAGGCCACGTTAGTCATAGGCCACGTTAGTCATAGGCCACGTAGTCAGAGGCACGTTAGTCGAGGCCACGTTAGTCAGAGGCCACGTTAGTCAGAGGCCACGTTAGTCAGAGGACACGGTGAGAGACCACGTTGGTGAGAGCAGTCCGTAGTTGTGAGGAAGGTGGCTGAACGGAGGATCCTGCTTCGCTCTCCTCTCGGAACGACGAAATAGCTGCGTGATTCTCGTATTCGTACTGAGGCAAATTGGCCACGTGCTGAGCAAGACGCCGGCCATTGACTCTCGGCTGGACGTGAAACACGGACCTCGAAGCCTCGTGTATATCACCGAAGGGAGCGGCGCCATTCTTCAAAGAGCGGGATCAGCAAGCACAGTCGACGAAGAAGCTACACCGTGGTTCGGGAGCCCTGACGTTGAATATCGCCTCACAAGTTACCTGATGTAGGTTTCCTGCTGTGAGAGAGCGGCTTGGCGCCATTTTTGGGGGCGCGGTTACCCGTGCGGCGACGACGTTGTCTTCCTCCGCAGAAAGATCTCCTGGACTCATTTAAGTGAAGGTTAAGTGTACAAAAGGGATTTCTTTATTTTCTTTGTTTTATATGATCCCGTGTGTGTGTGTGTGTG
>CM068960.1:36913249-36940682 GCA_035128595.1 Eptatretus atami | reverse complement strand
TTTTAAACTGAATACTTATAAGAAGGAAGGAAAATAACTTCCCAACTTCAAGTTTCCTGGTTACATATATGTTTCTCTCTGTGGTCTTCATCACTGATGATTTGTGACTTAGCATGAATTATTGTTAACTTTTTTCAACTATCAAAAGGCTTTGGACATTATTAACATTAAATGGCTCAAGAACCAACTTACCATGATAATAAGAATAATTATTCTTTGTGTGATTTGTTTATCGATTTTATTCCAACTAGAGTTAAATAACATGCAAACACATAAACATATATATATATATATATTATTATATAATATATAATTATATATATATACATATATATATATATATATGAATACTATAATATTACATATTTATATAACGTATATAACATTCATTTGTTCACGAATTCATGGTAATCACTTGCAACACATACAGAGTTCTCTTAGTTCAGTACATGTCCGATAAGTGTTGTTCCCTAGATAGCTCACCTTCCATTGTTTAAATGTTTAGAAATCGATTAGATGCGCTGCGGATCGATTTAATAGTTAGGAACGAAACAATGGAGACGTCCCTCCCCCCTCTTCTGCGAAGAGGAAGAAGAACCCTGCCGTCCGTGATTCATGATGTCAACAACTCCCTCCCACCCCGTGGTGAGCGGGGAATGGAGCACGAGGGCATGATCATGAGTCACGCCAGGGGAGCGGGGAGAGAGGCGGAAGAGGATAAGGAAGAGATCCTTTCTTTGTCCGTCGTTCTGAGTTGGAGAAAGTAGTTGAGAGGTAATCGTTCAGCAGACCTTCGGGTCTGTTTGGCTTGGGTTAGGGTTGAGGCCTTCGGAAGCTTTTTGCTTCGGCTGGCTCAGTGAGCTTCGCTGCGCCTGGCGGTCGGGAGGAAGCTTTTTTGGAGGCTTTTGCTTTGGTGGTTCAGTGAGCTTCGGCTGCGGCCTGGCTCGTGAGGAAGCTTTGGAGGCTTTTTGCTTTGGTGGTTCAGTGAGCTTCGGCTTCTGCTTGGCTCGGTAGACTTTTGGAGACTGCTTTGTTTTGGAAGAAAGTCGAGCCGGTTGCTCGGCTCGAGCTGCGAATGGTGGCTTCTTCTTCTTCTTCTTGGTTTGTGGAGCTCTTTTGTTCTCCGTTTGGTTCCCGGCTTGGTGCGACTCATCGACCTCCTCTGGAAGGTGTTCCTTGGGGGAATCGGCGCATCGATGGAAGGATCGGCGCATCGACGGGAAGGATCGGCGCCTCGTCTCACCAGCACGTTGTAGAGAAGCGCGGGAGGATTCACGGAGCTCGGGAGGGATCGCGGCTCCATGGCGATTGGATCCAGCTCGCTCTCGCTGGAGCCGGGTCCGAAACAACTGAAGACCACACGAGGTGGAGAGAGGTTGAGATAGGTTTCTGGGTTTCAGCTCACCTGTCCTCCGAGCTGGAGCTCGTTATTAAAGCCTCAGCCACCATTCTTGGGTGTGTGCTGTTGTGCGAACATGTGTCCGTGGGCCCGTCTAATAAGTAGGAAATTGTTAAGTGCTTTGTGTGCTGTAAATGTTTGCATCGCATTTCGTAAAGTCGGTATAGTTCTGCTCTTACGTGCTTCCCTAGTTCCCATTATATTAATAAATAACCCACCAATTGTTAAATGTTTTCAGCGTCGTCGCGTCGATTCTTTCATTGACTGAGCATTTCGTGTGTTGGAGTTAGAAAGCCTTGGTTTGGCCGTAAAACAGGGGACATTTGGACTGACGGTTCTCGGCGATTAAGCGCTCGGAATCGCCGCAGGGACAGGCTCGCCTCGGCGTTTGTTCCGTACGAGTTCCGTCGAGGTGGAATACCCCGGTAGTTGGATCACGGGGTATTTAAGTACATTGAAGATTGGCAATCGACCCTACCCCACGGGATCTGCCCATTGGCGTAATTCGCGTTCTTGTACAAGGACCCGTCGCTCGGAATTATCGGGCGGCGATCTATATTCCCGGGCGATATCGGTCGGGCCGACTCGACTTGCGGCTCCGTTCAGAGGCGGTCGTTGGCGGCCGACCCCGGCCACCGTAACAATATATATAACATATACATATATATATATCATAACATATATATACATATTAATTATATATATGCCATATTATATTATATATAATATATATATCAATATATATATATATATATATATATTGTTACGGATCTGGAAACCATTTGCATCCAACATACACGTCCCAAAAGTCAGTTATTCCGTTAAGTACGTGTGAGACAGGTCCCTTCCTTGTTTAGTGGGAGAATTAAATGTGTCGCCTGTGACGGCTTAGTTTAGGTAAATAAATCGCTTTCTTTTATTTTTACATCCCCCATTGCGATCCACGGTACCATCACACTTGCGCCTTGGTCGTGGGCCACAGCGCACCTTTGACTGAGATGGATTCCCGAGGATGTTCGAGGCAGCTTCCACCACCCATCCACCTTCCACAAACGTTCCACACGCAATCGTGGCTTCACCACCATCCACCTTCCTCAAACACGCCGTGGAGAGGAGGGGCGGCTTTCTCCGGGCATGGCCGAAAACTCCGCCCAGGAAGGCTGTGCCCCGTAGGATCCTGGCAATTAGAGGCGGACAGCGAGGTGTTTTTCGCCAAGAGCCTCTCCCCGTGGGGAAAGAGATGTATCTCTGAGACTCTCGGAGTGAGCGGAGAGGTTTTCACGGTGGCTGAGAGGAGCGGCGAGTTGGTTCACGGTGGCTGGAGGAGCGGCCGTGTTTGTTCGCGGTGGATGTTGAGAGGAATTCTGTTGACCCCGACTATTCGCCACACGAGCCCCGCCATGAGCCACGAGTCTTGCACTAACTCCCGGACCGTGCCCCGACAACCTTTAGCAGGTGCCGCATTGCAGAGACTCCCTTCCTTCGACGACCAGGTACCCACGAACTCTGACCCCCAGCTTGGTTCTCTTCACGCTGCGAGGGTCAAATATAGACTGGGGTTTCTTTTCTTTTTGTGTGGTGTGTGTCTGCGTGTGGGCCCGTTTTAGTAGAACTGTGTAAGTGCTTGAATCCTTGTAAATATTCCTTGCATATTTGTGTTAAGTCTTGCCTGTGTCTTTTTTACTGTTAAAAACCTTTATTAGAAATGTTCCCAGTCCGTTTCTGTCCCTTCTTACATTGGTCCAGCATGGTACCAGGTCTGAGTATAAGCGGGGTTCATTCCGGTAATCGGTCTATCATAGCCGGGATGTCCTGGGCAGGCCCCGCTCGACTGCAACGAGCCGGAAAGGTAGTGGCAAAGCGGTAGTCCGTTAGTGTGAATTTAACGCTGCTGGTAGAGTAAATCCGGTTCGACCAGCGTTCGAGGGCGTGGATCCCCGTAGACGAGATTGCTGAATACTTAGGTACTTTGGCTCTAGAGAATCAATACCCTACGCCACGATCGAGATATTGGCGACCACGGTCGGTTCTGCGACCCCGCGGCTCACGGAATTATCCGGAGCGACGGCCTACAATTCCGGGGAGTCGTGGGAGATGGCCTAACCTCCCCCACCTAGCTGTCGTTCTTGCCACCGACCCCCGCCCACAACAATATATATATATATATATATAATATTACTAATTATATATAGCTATCTATAGATATATGTATATATTTATATATCTATAGTGGCGGTTAGGTTAATTCCCCCGACCCAATTGTGATGGACGGGCGGTTAACACCGACCAGGCCGGATCACCGAGCGGTTTTCCTTAGAGGCGAACACGTGATTCTCGGAGATTATGGTGCGTGGGGGAGGGGAATGGTGGTACGGATGGAGCAGATGGAAGCACAGCACAAGGGGTTTATATTCGAACCCAAAACAAATAGACAACACCAGTAACTTAACATAACCACGGGGATTTCATGAAAATAAGTCAAATATTTACAAATGGCAATAATTCAAAGAGTCATGATAAAACGCGAGGTAAATTCAAGTCTAAAGTTGAGATACCTCTACACATGGACTTAAATACAGACGTGGGGGAAATGACAGAAAAGAAAATCCTTCCTTTATTCTGGCACTTAGCCTTGTCCAGAGATGGTCTTTATTGAACTTTGGATTGAGCCGCTTCGTCCTGCGCATGAAGATGCGCCCAAAATGGTGAGAGCCGCTCTCTGGGCGGGAAACGTACATGAGGTAATTCGTGAGGCGTTATTCAATGCCAGGGCTCACCAAACGCCGTGCAGCTTCTTCTCATGAACGATTATGCCGAATGTTCCTCTCCGACATGAGGTCCGCTCACAATGATCGTCTCCCTTCTTCCTCGACCACACGACGAGACGATCTCTGAGGCCCTGTAATAAGGCCACGAGGCACGCTCTTCTTCCCTCCTTGGAAATGTACACATTTCATGGATCAGCCGAACAGTCAATGACCAGCATGCTACAAATTCACCAGCATGAACACGAGAATCACGCAGCCATTTCGTCATGCCAAGAGGACAGCAAAAACGAGATCCTCCGTCTCAGCCACGTTCCTCTCAATTGTCCTCCCCGATCTCCTGCTCCGAGCCTCACTTTCCTTCTACCGGCTCTCTGACATCATGCCAATTAATCATCCACTCCGGGGGCATGGCTTCGCCAGCCGTCACCCTTGGACGCCGGGTTTTCTTGCCTGCTTGGACGTGCAGCTCGGTTGTAGTTGTTTTAAGGACGAAATCCCCCTTTATCGCTGGTCTTGAAATAAAAAAAACAGAGGGAAAAGATCACGGGGCAATTACATACTGGGGGAAATTGGCCTTAATCCCCATCTAATTAAAACAGTACCACCACCCCCTCCCTCGTGTGGTGACAAGTAACACTTAAGCCCACAGTTTCCCTACTTAATTTACATTGAGATGTCTCCTACACGTCCACGGACCAAGCAACTCTATACAATCTTACACTTTACTATGAAATTCCTCCATCTCGCCACAATCGTAACAATATATATATATATATATATAATATATTATATATATATATAATACATATATTCATATTTATAATACATATGATATATATGTATTATATAAATATATATATATATGTAGAAAATACAAATTCACTTTTATAGTATGGATTAACTTTGAATACTTACCATTTCATTCCCTCTTTGCCAAAGTCCTCGCTTGCTTTAACATTTCCCATCAGAGGTTTTTCAAGTTCCCAATATGTGGTTGTAGTTGGAATAATCCATCATCAAAAATGAAAGCACCCTCCTCTATTTAATCTGCCCAGCAGGCAAGGCTCAGGTTCGATGTTTCACCCACCAAGTGATCATCATCTGGGACTTATGAATCAGCTGATGAAGATCCCATATGAAGACTACTCAGTGGTAGACATGTCTAACCTGAGCCTTGCCCACTAGGCAGCTATGCAAGTCAGTGGTGCCTTCATTTTGAACATTAACCTCTCCAGTATTGTCATGTGAATGGCCCTCGCTCCACACACGTAGAACCACGGTTGAGTGCATTCCATGCACTGTGGACCTTGTCCAGGGATAGCGGAAATCAAGGTAATTAACCCAAATTAATTCCTTCAGCAGTTATCTACGAAGCCAAAATGGTTTGCATGGCAACGATTGAAGAAACAGACCAAAGGAGACTAATAATTTAATAGGATGAGATCGCACATAAATGGTATTTCCCCACACAAAAACAGATGTTAAACGAGAATGGCACTCGGTAGAGCGCATACCTCCGCCACGTAATGCCTGATCCATGAGAACATATTCGGGCCCAATATATTTTAAATATCATGCTATACAGTATTATATCGTTTTGGCCCTATCTCTCAATAGTGAAGAATCACCTTAAAAATTAAATAATTCTCATTATGCAGATGCAGATGCAGATTCAGATCTTCACCAAAATCGAGACAAGTTGTCCTTGCCACACACCCAACCTGTCCACCAAGTTTTGTCCGAATCCATCCACATCTTTTTGAGATATCCTGCTATATATCATTTTTGGCCCTGTCTCTCAATGGTGAAGAATCATTAAAAAAAATTATCAGATTGGGATCTGGATTCGGATCTTCACCAAAATTGAAACAGTTCTTCCTTGTTACACACCCTACATGTCCACCAAGTTTCATCGGAATCCGTCCACAAATTTTGAGATATCCAGCACCCAGACAAACAAGCAGAAAGGGGTTAAAAACATAACCTCTTTCACCTTCGGTGGTGGAGGTAATTAACACAAAATGTAAACGACCGGTAAAACTAAAACCCACTTGGCATCACACAAACACAGTCATGCATTCACATGGAACTGGACCAAAGTGTGGTGTATCAGGGCTGTGTAAACAAATGAAGGCTGGCATGATGCAGGTCTGCAGGAGAATGGGCATGAAGATGATGAGCAAGCATGTCCCCAAGGTCACAGCAGGAGGGTAAGCTCGGTCCCTCCTTGCGCTCCTCCCCCAGTGAGGATGTGAGCTGTCCTATGGCGCCCTCCGTGCCGTCATAAGTTCCCACCCTCGGGACATCGTTAGGAATCTCATGATGGCTTCCAGACAATGATAGTTGGCACCTGTGTTGGCACAGCCCTGATCAATCGCTGTGAAGGTGGAGCCATATCCCTGTTTTGGTGGCCAGAACTCATGGTGTTATGCCAGCCCTCGACCGTAAGGTGTGCCACAAACAGGTCACCAACCTCTGACCTGAATCCCGGCAGATTCCACACATGGGGGACGCATGACAAGACATAATTAAACTGACTACATTTTTAAGCTGACTATCCCCCCTCCCCCACAAATGCAGCAGTAATGTATGACTCTTTTTTAGCTCGCCTGTTCGAAGAACAGAGAGCTATAGCGATACCCCCGGCGTGAGCGTGAGCGTCAGCATGAACACGTGAAAATGTTAAAGTTTTGGTGCAAGTTATTTAGAAGCTTGCCATTCATTTAATATGTGTACTAGGATGCTGATATTTGCATGGAGGTTCCTTGGGTATATTATTAATGCAGTGAAGTTGAAATAAAAAATAATTTCAAATGTTTTAAATTTTGACCTGTTTTGAACTTAACTTTTTTGTAGCACATCAACGTTAAAGTTTTTGGTGCAAGTTATTTAGAAGCTTGCCATTCATTTAATATGTGTACTAGGATGCTGATATTTGCCATGGTGTCCTTTGGGGTATATTATTGATGTAGTGAAGTTAAAATAAAAAAATAATTTCAAATGTTTAAATTTTTGACCTGTTTTGAACTTAACTTTTTGTAGCACATCAACGTTAAAGTTTTTGGTGCAAATTATTAGAAGTTTGCCATTCATTTAATATGTGGACTAGGATGCTGATATTTGGCATTGGAGGTTCCTTTGGGTAATTATTGATGTGTGAAGTTGAAATTAAAAATAATTAAAATTTTTAAATTTTTGACCTGTTTTGAACTTAACTTTTTTGTAGTACATCAACGTTAAAGTTTTTTCCTTTCTAATGTTTTTATCTACCACACTTTTTTTACTGATTACAATATACAAATACATATATTGCTTTAAAATTATTTGGATCAGACTTCACTGCAATGCTTTATAAAAAAATTATTAGACTAGTCTTTAAAAACGATAAATGTATAAACAGGCGAGCATTTGGTGGCTTTGACACCAAACTCTGGTATACTCCTATTTTATGCATTATGTGGAAATTCAAGGAATGTAAATACGTACAAAACAGCTAAAAGAAAGAGAAGACATATCAAAACCTCTGAACATCTCCATTCTTTGCTTTCCTGATATGTCATTGCAAAGTGTTGCCGTGTGACTTTCCAATTGATGAGTCACACTGCCTTTTTGTGTTTCACTTCAACTGAAACATCATGTCTTGAAGCACTGCAGCAATAGTAGAGAGGATTATAAAGTTCGTGATTTAAGCAAGTCTAAATTCAGTGCATGATTAAGCTGAGTTTATTCAGAAAGACAGCCACAGCTGGACTACTGTGTGGCTGGCAGCAGTGAAGTGATGTCCTGAAACTGAAGTTGGCGGGAAGATGCGTGCACAGCATGGTGCACTGTCCCTTCTCCAATGTGTGATGGATTGCTTGAGTAAAAAAAGAGTTCGTCTTTAACCTCATTCTCATTTTACTTCCATTACCCACTGCTCCTCCAGCCCCACCACCACCACCCCATCTCTTCTTACTAAGTTTACTCGTCTGTTCTTTCTTTCTTCCTTCAGTTCACTTTACACCTTTTGCATCTTAATATATTTTGTCAGGGAGAACAGTGGCCTAGTGGTAAAGACTTTTGTAGGTAAGTGTACTCAAACTTCACTGAACATTGAGTCGCCGATGGCAGTCGTGAACATTTCCATGGCTGGGAGCAGACCCTGTAAGACTCACCACTACTTCGGAGGGAATGGATACGAAACTTCTCTGAGCAACTATGGGAATCAAACCCACATCAGTGTGGGCATCGCGACAAGGCTAATTTATCTGCTAAACCACCAGGCCATTCGAAGGACAGTGCAAAAAGGTTAAAATCCAGCTGAAGGCAGCAATATGAAGCATTTGGATTCTAAATTACCGGATTTCTTGATTTAAAAAAACCAAAAAAAACCCCCAGATGACTCATTAATGAGGGGAGTAAACTTGCCTGCCCCACCTTGGTCTAATTAGCATGCAAAGTTTGTATATACAACCTTTCAGGACAATTTGAGACGAGCACGTCAATACTACAACTTATAAAAAGCACCCCAAAATCTCCCAAACCTACCCCAAATTTAAGGAAATTAAATCACACACATAGAATATTATCAGAATGGCAAGAATGTTTTTTATGTGTCCTTTGAATCCTTACTCGAACTCACGAACCGGTGTGTGTGTTTGTTAATTGTCGGAATCCTTCGGATTTCGTCAATTATGTTGGTCAGTTGTGTGTGTCATTCTGTGTGTCTGTCTGTCTCTGTTGGGTCGCCGAAATAGGTGACCCTTATTGTCAGTAATTCTGTTGGGTCGCCGAAATAGGTGACCCTTATTGTCAGTAATTCTGTTGGGTCGCCGAAATAGGTGACCCTTATTGTCAGTAATTCTGTTGGGTCGCCGAAATAGGTGACCCTTATTGTCAGTAATTCTGTCTTGTTGTTGGATGTTCGTTTGTCATCAGCATAATTGGTAGTAAACGTGGGCGGATTTGACCAAACTCGGGTGGTAGGTACATCTTATGACCTAGTGCTTTGGAAATGTGATGGTTGCTAGGACGCTTTGGTTCCCTAGCAACAACCGAAAAACCTTCAAAATCGGTACCGTTCACGGTGAAATCAATTCCGAAAGCCATTATCCCAGTAGGGTTATAAATTTGGCACGAATGATCTACAGGTGATGCTCTATCAAATATATTCCTGTTTTTGTGATATATGGAATACTTTACCGCAGCGCCCCCTACAATTAGGGTATGCGCGAAAATTGCGAAAATTGAAGGCCCCTAGCGACCAGGTGAGTGCATCGATACGAATGAAACTTTGCAGGTTCATGGTACTCAATGAGTACTACAACTTTGCCTCAGGACATATTGACCGATTTCGCTTAGGTCAGGGGTCAAAGGTCAATTAGTGCAAAAATCGATAATATGCGAGAGCTGGAGGTGCCTTCGCCCAAATGCTACTCCTCCTAGGGTTATCGTCGGATGGTCATGAAAATCACACTAATCATCTGGAATACATTGTGCACAAACGATCGAGCCGGATTTTCGATTTAGATCTTTGTTCACCCACAGCTCCCCCTCGAACTTTGGGGATTTCTATTTCAAACCGAATTTTCGGTACTTTTCATTCAAATGGATACGGAGTAGTTATCAGTAGATGGAACTGGATGAGATTTGATTTTCATAATCTTCAGGTGATTCCCTATCCGCTATATGACATCCATTTTGCTCTATATCTTATAGTTTCCATGCTCGGCGACCCATGCCACCTACCGGCTTGTCTGTTTGTTTGTGTGTTTGTTTACTCTGTAGCAGCCACACCGTTTCAGCGATCATGACCAAACTAGGTACAGACGTCGGCCATGGTCCAACTTAGACATTTGTCGTTTTTGGTGAATCTAGGTCAAGGTCAAGGTCAAGGTCACCGAAAAACCGAAATTCTTATTTTCGCAATAACGTCCACTAAAATGGTCGTATCGACTTCAAACCAAATCTAAAATGTGCATCTTCCAATTGCATCCAACCATATGTCTCATTGGGGTGTCACACCAACACCCTTCTTAGCGGTCGGGGGCCGAATGTCAGGGGGGTCGCGTCAAAACTTTCAAATTGCGATAAAAACGCCATTTCAAGTCCGATTGACTTCCAAGTTATGATCATGACCAAACTAAGTGCTATAACTCGTTAAACAGTAGCACTATCGACTTATAAGAACCAAATTGATTTCCAGGTTTTTGTTTTTTCAGAGATCATGGAGATATGACAAAGTTATTCTGGCAATTCCTTGCTCAACGAGCAATTTCATTTGTTTGTCGCTCTCGTCCCCAAACAGTTCTGGGCTGATTACATCCAGATTTGTAACATAGGACCAGCATGACCCAATTAATGTATTGGGGTATTTTTAATCTTTGCCAGTGGTCTTGGGGGCGGGAGGAGGGAGGGACGCAAATTTTCTATGTAAATGTGTATCGTGTTGCGCCGCCTCCAGGTGGGGAGGGTATTGCAAGTCCCCACCATTTACAGTTGGTATTCCTGTCCCCACTTTTTCAGTGCAGTGAGGTGTTTTGAATTATAAGCAGTAGGTATGTTTTTGCTTCATGCACGTAACCCAAGTTTTTATATATTTATATATTTTTCTGTGTAACAGATTGTCAGTTGCTTATACACCGCCCAAATATAAGTATCCATCAGAAGAACGTGTGCATGCTTGGCACAAGATTGCTCGTATTCTGCTAGTTATCTATCTATAATTCCAGCAAGTTGTGCGTGTGTGTGTGTGTGTGTGTGTGTGTGTGTGTGTGTGTGTGTGTGTGTGTGTATGTCTGTGTGTCTGTGTGTCTGTGACCGCTGTTCTCGACAACCACTGGTCCGATCTAATTGAAACTTGCCAGGTATATTGCTGGGGACCTGAGATGTGCCTTTTCAAGGTTTGATATTAATTGGACAAGTGTTTCCCAAGTTATGGCAATTTATTTACCAACCAATGACAGGACACGTTGCTGCGGCCATTTATTTACCAAACCAATGACAGGACACGTTGCTGCATAGGCTGGTGCGCAGCCGGCCGATGATGACGTCAGCGTGCCGTGCCGGTTACGATGGGGATCGATCGGTGCCTTAGTTACGTGGCGTAGGAGTGGCAACGGTCAATGGCAGCGAATGTCATGGCAGCAAAGACAGGGAGGTAAACTTGATTTTAATTTGATTTTAATTTACTCTGTGTGTGTGAAGTATCACAGCAGTTGTTACTTCAATGCAAGCGATAATTCGTGGAATGCATGTGAACATCCGTACGGGCACGCACCACTTCCGGATAGTGATGACTTAATGTATTCTAATAATTTTCGATTTCTTATGCGCATTTATATATAGATAAACACAATGCCACAATCCAGTCGTCGTTTACGAGAGCAAAGGAACGGAATGTGTGGTTGTTTGAAATTTTTCTTTGGTTTGCACGTACGGCCACGCGAGAGGAAGGAACGGCCTGTGTGGTTGTTTCTGGCTCGCGGTTTGAAATTTTTTTTTTTTATTTGCCACGTACGGCCACGTACTAGTGATAAACAATGATTCAACACAAACATGAAATAAAAAAAAATACATTTTATACACATTTGGCTTGTTGGAGTATAGTATGCCATCCTAAAAAATTCGTGAATGAGCTGTAACATTCATATATAGTATATATATATATACTTGTTACTCACATGGGTGCACGTCTGACAACGTCAAAAAGATCACCTGATGGTACAGCAGGTCATACATATACATCAATTGTACATCTCGCTCATTCAAATTGAAAGTTCGAGCCATTGTCACACATCTGCGCCCCAAAAAAACTTTTTTTTGAAATTTAAATGTGGTCTCATGATATCAAAATATTTTTTTCTCACTTTTATATGTTAGAGTGGCTTCGTGGTAGGGTAAGTGAAGCGCTTTTGCATTGCTCTCACTGTCGTGGTCTTGATTCCCATGGCTGTTCAACTGAAATTTCCACACCATGCCATCGAGTGAAGACTTGTCCACTGTCCAGGATTGGTTCTTGGCCATGGAAACATACATCTATAGTTGTCTGGTTCTGACTTTGGGATGGGATCACGCAGTTTCTCCTTTCAGTTCATCAAAGGTAAGTTTTCCGGACCAGATCCTTCAGGTCTTTCTGTTATATTTTCATCCCTGTATTGCTGTTTGTGTTTTTGTCCAATTTTCCATATTAAACCTTACCTTGTTGTGTTTTCCATCCTCGTGCCTGCCGTACGTGCCGCCACCAGAATTTGGCTTTCAGTTGGGTGACCTTGGAGAGAGGTATGTTGTAACAACTGAACGCAGTTTAGTTAGGAACTTTTTGGTAGTTTTCGGGATAAAATATCCTGGCACAGATAGCTCATCTTATGCAACATCTGGTAGTCAGGTCGTGGGATATTGGACCTGAGTACGAATCCTATCCTGATCTTAACTCGACATCTGGTATCAAGAGTGTGGAATTAATCCCGACACCTCCCAATGGAAAATTCAAAAGCAAATTTGAATGCGATTGAGCGTTGAAAGGTTTTACTTTTGAATTTGACCTCACGGAGGGAAGGAAAGGACAAAATGCCGGATGTCCAAGTAATGGCTGACAGTATGAAACATGTGCTCGGAAGTGAATCTGGGGTGGGGCCAAGTGGAGAGGAGAATAGGCTAGGAACCTCCCACACTCCTGACGCTGCTCAAATCCCCTCTCCTCTGGGGGTGTGTTGGGGTCAGTAGTCTGGCACAATGTTCACCCAGGCCATGTTCGAATAATTAATGGGAAAATGGACAAAATAGATGTGAAAATGAAGGGAGAAATAAACAAACTGGAAGAAAAAAAATGAAAGACATTATAAATGATTTGGGAGAGCAAATTTGGTTTGGAGGGGTAAAGAAGAAATATTGGACGCAAAGGGGTGGAGAGAAAATTTGCGAAGAACTGTGGTTAAAGCTTGTGGAGCTCAATAGAGGATTAGCAGAGGTTCGGGCTGGTTTCATGGGGGTTCAGTCAGTACTAGCGGGGGAAGAGAGAGTGGCTCAGGAATGCAGGGAAAATATAGGGACATTTGGAGATGGTAATGGCCTGGGAAGCACATTGTGCCAGTGTGGATGTCGTTCTACTTTAGAGAGAAGTTCTTCCTCTATTCCAACTGGTTCATCTGACCACATGCTTGCCAAAGTAGACATCTCTCTGGCTATTATTAGAGAACCACCTCAGCACCGTCGAGTCTGGCATTTCACTCAGGCCAACTGGCAGGGTCTCCAAGCAGCCATCAAACTTCCACACTGGTCTCCCATCGCTACTTTCTCCATCATCAACTCATCCTGGGAATTCTTTCAAAGAAACTTGCTCTCTCACATGCACAGATTTATCCCATCTCATCTTCAGTTGTCGTACCCTTCCTCCCTCCCATGGTACACTGAGGCTTGTGACGAGGCAGTTGTCCTGAAACAACTTGCCTTCGCCTCATGGAAGGCTAATCCAACTGAAGGCAATCTCAGTAACTTCCACCAAGCTCGGAACAAGTGTGTATCTACCCTCAGGAGAGCCAGAAAACAACATCTTTCTAATCTCAAGTCTGAACTCTCAAACCAGCCTCTCCTCCAAATCCTGGTGGCATCTAGTTAAGTCTGTTCTGGTGTATGGTCCCCCTAGATCCCCTCCCTTACCTCAAATGGCTGCACAGCTGACACTGCACATGTAAAGGCTGAATGTCTAAACTTCATGTTTGCTTCTAAATATTGTGTTCAAAACCCATCGCTTTCTGTACCCACCTTACCCAGTCGCACCTAGCTGTTCCGAGACTATGTGTCCTTTTCTCCTGACAAGGTGGAGAGTTTGCTGTCAAACCACGACTCAGATTCTGCATTCGGTCCAGACGGCATCAGCCCACGTGTCCAAAAACCTGCTCTGCTGCTCTTGTTCACCCTCTTCATTCTATTCACCCTCTCATTTGCTCAAGGACATCTGCCATCTTCTTGGAAATCAGCAAACATTACTGCTCTGTATAAAAAAGTTGCAAAAACAGATCCCTGCAACTACAGACCAATCAGAATTCTCCCAATCATCAGCAAGGTTATGGAATCCATCATCGCTTCCAACATTAAATCCTTCCTCTTCTCCAATGGCTTGATTTCCGATGATCAATTTGGATTCAGACCAGGTCACTCTACCTTAGATATGTTGCTTCTGCTCTCCCAACAATGGATGGAGGTCCTCAATGCCAGACATGAAATCCGACCAATCTCCTGAAACATATCGTGTGTTTGTGACACGTTCTGGCACCCTGCCCTGCTCAACAAACTCTTCTGATGCTATTCAAGGCCATCTCTATTCACAGCTCGCAGACTTCCTCTCCTGTCGCAGCCAACGTGTGGCCTTTAATGGAGTTCTCTCATCCCCTCTTTCTGTTCAGGCCGGAGTTCTTCAAGGCAATGTTCTGGGCCGTGTTTTTTTTTTCTGGTTTTCAGCAATGATCTCTCTGACTCTGGAAAATCCTCTTTATCGCTGTGCTGATGACTCCACCCTCTGCCGTTCCATCTGTCATCCCTCAGATCAGCAAGCAGCAGCTTCTTCACTCTCTGCATATCCGGAAAAATCACAAGCTGGTCCAACACGTGGAAGATGTCTTTCAATCCGGACAAATCTCACACTCTCACGATGTCTCTCTGACAGGACCGTCTGGAACCCCCCCGCCCCCCATCTATTTTCTCAACAATCCTCTTGAAGAAGTCCTTTCATTCAAGCTTCTGGGTCTCACTATCTGCCATGATCTTTCCTGGGAAAGCCACATTTCAAAGTTGGCATCTTTCGTCATGCAAGGTCCATCCTTGGCACACCTGAGCTCCTGACCACATACAAAGCTTTCATCCTTAGCCTGTTGGTGTACTGCTCTGGGCTGGTGCTCCCGCCTCGGCCACCTTTCTCGGCTTCATGCTGTGGAAACCAAGTCATTTAGGATAATTGGTATCTCCAGCAAATGAGGCTGTGTCTTTTGGTCTCTCACTTTCTCACCGCAGGCAGGTCGGTGGTCTTTCTGTCTTCTGCTGTCTCCTCTCCGGCTTCGTCCCCCCCCCCGCTCTGTCTGAGATATCCCCTCTGTCCCCACCATATTTCTGCAGGCTGGTCAAGGTCCACAGCAACGCCCTTCTGGCAAAACTACCAAAATCAAAAATAACTGCTACAATTTACTTTCTTTCTTCTCTTTTCCTGCCTTGGAACAAACACCACCACTCTCTTCAATCCCACTCTTCCCTCCAGGTCTTCAAAACAGCTGTTCACCACCATCAAACCACAATCTTTTCTACCCCCATTAATCCACCGCAAACCCACCTCCTTCAAATTCTCTGCTTTCTTTCCTGAAAGACCCTGTCGTGTCAGGACCTGAAAGTCCCTGTGTACCCTGCCCCATCCCTCTCCCACAGATCTCTTCATGTCTCTGTTCCCCATTGTTTTATTCTTCCCTCTCCCATCCCTCGACTCACTTCCTTAACCGTCATTGTTTCCGTGCTGTGACATTTCATGCATATCTGCCATTTTGTGCGCAATTTCTTTCCTGCACTCTCAACGCTCCAAATTTCCAAACTGCATCAATTTATGGGCTGTATCTCGGAGTCTGCTGGGACTTTCCGAATGAAATTTTGCATCAATAATGGGAATAGAAAGTAGGCAGAGGGGACCCTTATATTTTTGACCTTTGACCTAATTTGAAGGTCGTTACCTAATTTTAGTCATTTTTAACATTTTTAACGATAACTCGACTGAAGTTTGTCCAATTGGAACAAAATTAGAAATTACCCTCGAGTCTAGATAGCTTAGGGCAAGGTGCATTTACATTTATTTCACATCATACCCGTCTTGGTTAAAGGTCAAGATGTTACACCCCAAGACTACTAAATCACCACTTCGGATTTTCTCCTTTTTCTTCAGCCAATGTCCGTGGACTTTCGGAATGAAATTTTGCCTCAATAATGGGAATACATATTAGGCAGGGGTTACCCATTGCTTTTGACCTTTGACCTAATTAATAATTTTAACATTTTTAACCATAACGCTACTGAAGTTTGTCCAATTGGAACGAAATTGCACTCACGAAATAGGTTAGGGCAAGGCTCATTTATGGTGAATTTACATCATACCCCTCCGGGTTAAAGGTTAAGATCAAATGGCGGTCTGAAAAAAAAATCGCATTTCTTTGTCCGCTAAATTTGGTCAACACAAAATCTCAACGATCGCTTGGTCTTCCAAGATGTTCTTGCATCATAAAAGACAACCTGCACTGAAGTTGTGCACCTGATATTTTTTTTTCGGATTGTGACCTGATAAACAAAAAAACATATTTTTGCTCATAACTTTCTTCTGATTTCATTATGTTGAGTTTTATGGATAGATTGTAGATGGGGACATCCATCCATCCATCCATTAGGACCATACTCTGTGCAGAGCATCAATGCTACCAAAGCAGTCTCCTGGGCTATTGGGCACAATCCTGGATGAGTTGCCACTCTGACACAGGAAACTTGAATGGTTCAATCATCCCAGCAAGCTGGCACTCATTTTGCCAACCTCAGAAGGATGACAAGCTGAGTCAACTCCACCTGGTATTAATTCAACAGCCAAGTAGGATTTGAACTCAGGACGCTCGGATCCAAAGCCCACCACCCTAACCATTAAGCCACCACCAGGCTTGATGGGGACACATTTTCTTTATTTACACTATGTTGAAGGTCAAGATCATATGGTGGTCTGAAAAAAAATTATGGCAATCGTTGGATGGTGGACCAAGGGAAAGTCTCGGGTGATCACCAAGGGTAAGTCTTTCCCGGTCGGGAGAGTCTTACCCCTGGCAATCACTTTGTGATCACAGATATCTAGCTTTTAAAGCGATTGTTCATCATTGAGAAATGAGGCCAAAAACGATCAAAAACTCTAAAACTTATAGATGGATTCGGAAGAAACGTGGTGGATGCGTTGGTTATGTGAGAGTAAAAAGAGGTAAAAAAAAAAAAAAGTGAAAAGAGGAGTAAAAGGAGAGGAATGGTCAGCAAGAGTAGAAGAGAGCATGGGTGGATATGGAAGGAATGCATGAGGTGATGAGGGGCAGCACTATTTAAGGACTAGAGGGAGGGGTGTGAGACAACAAACACATTGAGTCGATTGCCCGAATTAGAAATAGAGGGATGGAGTTAAGCATTCAGTCTAGAATTGGGAAGGGTAACCAGACGTGGGATTCTGGGAGAATGTATGCAATCTGGGCAGGCTGCAGGAGGATGGAGGCCTGATAGGGGATGGGGGTCAGGGGGGGGGGGGATGGGGGGAGTGAGACCAAAAGTGAGTTGATAGCAAAATGATAGGCCATCAATATTCCTGCAGTGGATGAGAAGCAGACCTTGGGACATGGCCTCCTGTCGATTTTTTTCCACTAACATATACAGCCTCACATTCGATCACCCTCAGTAGAGCAATATGGGCAGCAGCTGCACCAACCTGGAGTGGGGACACATACTCCTTACTGATTCTGATGGAGGCTTTATTCACTTTAATGCATTCATAACTGCACATAATGGACTTAGCTCTGCAGAGGATACCAAGATATTGGGCACTGTTGTGTCGGATTGCCTTGCAAATCAGTTTGGTAATGTCGTCCACCTAAGACAGGTTGTGACAGCTTGTGAGGCTTAGGAGCTCCAGGAACATATGGCGGATATAGCTATCCATGTGCAGTTATATCCATTTTATCAATTGCATGGTTCATGCCAAGCACAGTTTAATTGTGCTAGGCATGAACTGTGCAATTCCTACAATATTAATAAAAAGTATGACAAATGAAACTTAGAGTACAGTTTCTTTTTTATCCCATGCACGCAAATCGAAAAGCAGGGTTAAGCAATTGGTTCACCTCTGTCGTCTGTCTGTCTACAAACATCAGTTTATGATGGAGAAAAAACTTGATTTCAATTGAATGTTATTTTTGAATATGAATCGGAAAACGAACAAGTAGTTTAGCAGTACTATGGTTCTGAATTTATCACGTTCGTGTATGCGCAGAGGAGTGAGATTAAAAAAATTAAATTCTGTTTGCCTGTCTGGCAATCAAATAAAGTTGAAAATCATTCCAAACAGGGAACTTACTGGTTTTTAAGGACGTCATAAAGGACACAAACAACTCATGTAACGTTAAATAACGTGGTGTATAAGACGCTACATCAATGGCGCTAAACTTCCAAAATAATTATTCTTTAACCCTTAAAATCTTTATTTTATTTCAATTGAATTACTCTATATACTTAAAACACTACCGGGCGTAGTGGCGTGCGCCTGTAATCCGGCTACTCGGAGGCTTGGGTTGGAGGATCGCTTGAGGACGGGGGCTCTGCATTGGGCCATGCTATGAGAGGGTGTAGGACAGCCCAGAATCATGGCGAAACCCAATCCTTATCCCTGTGTTGTAAGAGGCGACCAGGGTTGCGTCAGGAAGGGCATCCGGCGTAAAACCTGTGCCAAATCAGTATGCGGATCATAACGGATGATCCGCTGTGGCGACCCCTAACGGGAGCAGCCGAAAGATGAACAACAACATATACTTAAAACACTGTAAACCACAAATCGCCTTTTTGGCACTTTCAAAAACCTTCCTTTTAGCAGCACTTGGACAAAATATTACGGCATTTTACGTCATCGCGACCAATCAAATTTGCCTCTCGTAGACCCTGTCCATGTCCTTGTTTCTTAAGACAGCATGGGGTAAGGTATTCTGTGAACTCTCTAGTTAAGACAGTATTTGACATAAGACAGTGTTAAAACATTGGTCCATTAATTGTTCAACATTGGTCAGACTTTATGCCCACACTTATCCCAATTTATTGGTGTACGTTCAAATGACTTGACACCATCGTATTCATTTCATCACTATCGGTAAAAAGGGAATCGCAGGATGAACGTCTTGTTCATTGTTTTCAGTTGTCACGATAAAAGTACAATGATGTCTAGTAATGTCTTCATCATCCATGTGATGACCACAAGCCTTAAATAACTGTGAAAACGTTCAATTGTCAAGTGAGAACAGACTGGAAGTCATTCTAAAAAGTATCACAAGTGAATTCATACAGAACCAGAACATTAAATTGAACCCTCCAAGGCTGCAAGTGGACAAAAACATTTTTTCCTACTAATTACATTTACTTACATAGTCGTATCATAATATGTTGAAAAGGCTGGCAGGATGACCTCGAGGTATGCACATTTGCTTCTATGCTGTCTATCTCAGGTTAGCTATACCCAGCTGTTCAAATCTCGGCCCAGCTATAAACTGTCATCCTGGTGTTTCACAGGGAAGGTGATTCATCAATGTGTGAGTTGTCCTTGGGATGGACGTTAAACCGGGTGTCCCATCTGCCGGCATTAGTTGGTGGACGTCAAAGACCCCACGGTGTCCTTCATGAAGCATAGGCAAGCTATTGCCATTACCCTGTCCAAGTTCCAAATTCCTGCCCTCAGTAAGGCAAGGAAGGCAATCGCAAACCATCCAGCATATAACCCTCGCCAAGAAACTGCTTCGGCAACACCGACGCTCTGTAACAGAGAATGGTATATCAGAATCAGAGAAATATGTTCAAAAATAAATACTAGAACGCCACTCGGTGGAGCACATTCCTCCGCCAGGCTGAACATTTGAGGTTTTGTATCCCACTGATGGGCCAGATCTGGATCAGGACATGAACCAAAATCTAATCGGCTTGTTCTTGTCACCAAACAAACTCGTCCACCTAGTTTTGTCATAACTCGTCCCCAACGTTTTGAAATATCTTGCTCCATATAGTTTTTGGCCCCATCTCTCAAAGGTGAAAAATCACTTTTAAAAACTAAAAACTTCTTGTATCTGGATCCGGATCTTCACCAAAATCGAATCGATTAGTTCTTGTCACGCATCCAAACTGCCCACCAAGTTTCATCCAAAATCCATCCACAACCTTTTGAGATATTGTGCTCTATAGTATATTGTTTGTGGCCCTCTTTCTCAATAGTGAAGAATCACTTAAAAATTCTCGTATCCGGATTCTGATCTTCATCAAAATCGAATACGTTCGTCCTTGTCTTACATACATCCAACCTGTCCACCAAATTTCGTCTGAATGAATCGGTAACTTTTTGAGACATCATGCTCACAGACAAACAAACATATCGGTAACCTGTTATACTGTCACAGACAAATTATCCATTTCAGTGAACGGTATAACAAAAAAAACTGAAGAAGAAAGACCTCAATTTTTTTGTATACATAGTCGAGGCTTGTGGAAGAGATCAGGAACAGATACAGTGAACAGTTCAGGATGTAACAGACAAAAACAGGATGCAAAACTAGAGGGGGAGCACTCGGGAGAGTGCAAAACCTCCGCCGCCAATACTGCTGGGTCACTCAAGTGAACCTTATATCTTATTCATTAAATATGATGTCAACAGTGCTGACAGTTATAGTTCTTTTCTCCAACATTTTTTTTTGGGGGGGGGGGGTTGGAAATCACTTCAAACATGTAGAAATGCAAAAAAAGAAATCGAAATTTTGTTGAAAAAAAAAGTTGCAAAATTTTTTATTTTTCTCTAACAATTTTTTTTGGGGGGGGGGTTGGAAATCACTTAAAACATGTAGAAATTCAAAAAAAAAATTTTTTTTCTCTAACAATTTTTTTTTGGGGGGGGGGGGTTGGAAATCACAAAACATGTAGAAATGCAAATAAAAAAAATTTTTTTTCTCTAACTTTTTTTTTTGGGGGGGGGGGTTGGAAATCACAAAACATGTAGAAATGCAAAAAAAAAAAAAATTTTCTCTAACTTTTTTTTTTTGGGGGGGGGGGGTTGGAAATCACTTAAAACATGTAGAAATGCAAAAAAAAAAATTTTTTTTCTCTAACTTTTTTTTTTGGGGGGGGGGGGACCAAGTGCAAAATCTAATGGCATGATCCATGGACCATACCTAACCCCCCCACAAGTTTCGTCGAAATCCGTCGTGGAGTTTTTCCGTAATACTGTTCACAACAAACAACAACAAAAAAACAGAACGGGTGAAAACAGTAACCTCCGATCTTCGATGGCGGAGGTTAACAAGCATGCATGGGGTGGACACAGTCGTTACAGAAGATGCATGCGGTGGACAATTAGATGGTTATACAGAAGGAAACTCCAATGGGAGAAAACTAGAAAATTGGGAGGAGGCATTTGAGTGGGGCTAACAAGGGTAGAAAAGATCATGGTTCTTGGATTGGAGACAACCTGAAATGGTGCTGAACAGTTGTCTTGAAGACCTGGAGGGAAGAATGATATTTCAGAGGATGTGGAAGTTGATTCCACAGGTTGGAAAAAAGAGGAATAAATGAGTGGAGATCACTGTATGGAGATCATTCACAACAATCAAACAGATAATCAAATATTGCATTGGAGTCATCAGAAGGAACCCCATTAAGTGAAGAGCAAATACGGTGTCATCAGGAGGAACCTGTATATGATTCTGGTTTCAGCCGCTACTCCTCTACCCTCAAACCCATTCAGGTGCAGCCAAGTGAGCCTTACAGAAAACTTTCTGCAAGAATTCACTTCTTACACAGATAGATAAAGAAATAGAGAAATAAAGGGTAAAAGAGATAAAATAAAAGAAAAATCAAGAATTAGAATTAATAAAGACAAATGTTAAAAAGTAGAAAGAAGCATGAAAGGAACAAAGAAGGAAGATGTTGGGAAGTACCCGGATAGATATATTTCAGCATTTACTCCCCAGGCTCAAATGCAGCAACAGGTACACGTTACCAGAAGTCCGCTTACCAGAGGTCCGTAAAGGATTTTACTCCGGTCAACCCCTCTCCCCACCCCCCGAGCCCACCTCCTTCCAAATTTCCAGTTTTCCCTCCTGAGAGTTTGCTTCTGTACCCATCCTGTCCACCCTGTGCATCCTCCCTACTTCCATTATTTGTCCAAGTCTCCCTCTATTTTGTCCTTCAATCCTGATGTTTGTGTCTCCCCCACCCCCTTTCTAATGCTCCTTTTGTTCTGTTGCATCTTGATCCGTCCAGTGTTCTAGCTCTTCCATGATCCTTGACTGTATACACAAAGGAAGATATTTGAACGTTGCGTTGAGTCTTGTATATGACCTGAACCGTTTTTATCCAGGGAAAGGACGGACAGTGAAAAACGTTAATCGTGAAACACGCGCTGAGAGTAAAAAGTAATCATAAAGGTCAAATCCCTCCAGCGATGTCAAATAAAAAGTGAAGTAAATTCTAACAAGGCTCCATGTAGTTATGATGATTCCAGAAAAGGTGGGTTAAAACAAGCCCTGCTATTGACGAAACCTTGAATTTAATCATTTAACAACAATCCCCTCTTGGTTTCATCATCTATAATATGGTTGTGTGTGTGTTGTGGTGTGTGTGTGTATGTGTGTGTGTGTATGTGCCTCCTCCATAACTCCAAAACCATGAAACAAAACCATGAAGGATCATTGGTATCTCCCACGTTTAAGCTGAGTCTTTGGGTCTCTCACTCTCTCACCACAGGCAGGTCAGTGGTCTTTCTGTCTGAGATATGTCCCCCCCCCCCATATTTCTGCAGGCGCTCAATGTCCACCAGCAACCCCCTTCTGGTAAAACTACCAAAATCAAGAATCACTGCTCATCTTCACTCTTCATTCCTCTTTTTCCCACCTTTGGAATAAACTCCCACACTCTCTTCAATCCCACTCTTCCCTCCAGGCCTTCAAAACAGCTGTTCACCACAATCTCTTATCTTCCCCCATCCTAACCTGATCTGTTGTACACCCGTTAATCCACACCAAACCCACCTCCTGCAAATTCTCTGCTTTCCTTCCTGAAAGTCCCTGTCATGTCAGGACCTGAAAGTCCCTGTCGTGTCCTTCTTGTTTACCCTGTGTACCCTGCCCCATCCTTCTCCCTTCCACAGATCTCCTCTTGTCTCTGTTCCACACTGTTTTTTTCCTTCCCTCTACTGCCCCTCTTCGCTCCTGCTCCCCTTGTTGCGCGTTTCTGTGTGTTAGCTCTCATACAAGCCCCGACAGTGTATGCAAAAAAAAAAAAATGCTTTTTGTTTAACCCATGTTTTGTATGCAAGTTACAGAAGGCAAGGGAAAATAAAATTGGGAAAATAAAATTGGGAAAATAAAATTGGGAAAATAAAATTGGGAAAAGAACATGATAACAAGAGTAGAAAGAATAAGATGAGAAGGAATGAGAAAGAGGAAATGGCGAAAAGCAAAGACAAGTTAAAAGTGACAGTCACATAGAGGGAAAATTAGGAAACAATCACTGGCCATAATTATGATCCACCAATCATAAGAATAAGAAAAAGGAAAAAGAAGTATACGAAGATCTGTCTTAAATCCTGTACAAAGCAAAACTTGGGTTTTCTCAAATTTCATGACCTCAAATTAGATGTTCACCTGCAAGCCAGTTCATCAAGTTTGGGGTTAAAAAGACGGTTTATCTTGAGGATGACAACCCTATCCCACCCATTGTACCAATGAAAAAGATGTTGTCAGGATGATAATAATTCATCATTCAATGTTGGATCAAAGATACGAGGTACAGCGCCTGATTATCCCTCCCTTCAAAAACCCAAATCACAGGTGTACGTTTGAAACTATAGCTCTTGAGTTTCACTGAAAAGGTTAAATGATGAAGAAATTTTGTCTGGTTGTGATTTGGTCACCCTCTCCTATATGCAGATATCGCCATTCATTTCCATTACCATTTAAGTCATCCCCGAGAGATTATGTGAATCATAAATAGAAAGGGGAAAGGGCAACTTGTAAATTCCCTCATTTCATCATGGCAAGAGATCAGAATTTTGCTCGAAATTATACGAGGAGACTGAATGCCCTGTCTGGCTGAGAAGATTTAATGCACTTGTTCTAAGGCCTATTACGGTAGTGCTGTACTGGCTTAGCGAGATGCACCGCGAGTTCTGACTGAAGCTCCTATTTATTTGGCATCCATTATATTTTATCGTAGAACGTGTACGGTGTGATACGTTCATGTTACTCCTTTGGTGCACTAATGATGTGCAGAACGTTCTGTTTCACCGCTTTCCCACCCGAGTGTCATACCACGGTAGGAAGTTTATCATTGAAGCTGGCTGGACATGTCCTTTATTACCCCGCGCACGCGAAGTGATAAGTGGGGTTAAGCAATTGGTCCACTTCCATCTGTCGGTCCGTCTATCTGTGTGTCTACGAACATCAGTTTATGATTGAGGAACAACTTGATTTCAATTAAATGATATATTTTGAACATGAATAGGACCATGAATTGGAAAGCAAAAGTGTAGTTTAGTAGTACTTTAGCTCTGAATTTGTACCAAATCGCACATGTGCAGGGAGGAACGAGATAAGTTTTTTTTTTTAACTATGTCTGTCTGCCTGTCTGCAGGGAAATAAAATTGAAAATCATTCCAAGCAGGAAACTTACTGTTTTTAAAGATGTCATAAAGGACACAAAGAACAGGCATGAATAACTAATACAGTATAATGTATTAGATAAGGTGTTGTATAATATACTGCATCAATGGTGGTAAACTTCTGAATGTTTGTTTTTTTCTAAACCTTTAAAATATCTCTTTTATTTAAGTTGAATTATATACTTTAACACTGTAGAACACAAATCACCTTTTTGGCACTTTCAAAACCCTTCCTTTTGCAGTCCTTGGACATGTTAAATAAGGTGGTGTATAAAACTGCATCAACGGCGTTAAACTTCCGGAATGTTCTTTTTTTATACAGCAGACCCTCCCCGTTTGCAGGGGTTATGTTCTTGAAAACCCAGATTGGGCAAAACCGCGATGCGTAAAGTTAAAACTTTTGTTGGAAAAATAGGGTTAGGGGAACCAACTCTAAAATGCATCGACTTTTTTTTTTGACCTAAACCAGTGTTGTACTTACTGTCCAGTAAAAATGAAAAACACTTAAAATTGTACTTTCTTGAGAATGATGATGATGGGCATTGGAGGTGATTGAGATGATATTGACGTCCCTGGCTTAGGGTCATCAGGGTCATCAGACTTTTATTTGTGAAGAAGGATCTTTGTCTACTTTGCCTTGTTACCTCTGCCACCGAAGGTGAAGGACGTTATGTTTTCACCCCTTTCTGTCTGTTTGTCTGCTTGTCTGTTTGTTTGCATGCAGGACATCTCAAAAAGTTGTGGATGGATCCAGATGAAATTTTGTGGACAGATTGGGTGTGTGAAAAGGACGAACTGATTAGATTTTGGTGAAGATCCAGATCCGGATCCGACTACTAGAATGTTTAAAGTGATTCTTCACCATTAAGAAATCAGACCAAAAACGATATACACCACAATATCTCAAAAATCTATTGGGCCCGATATGTTCTTGTGAATCAGGCATTGCATGGCGGAGGTATGCCCTCTACCGAGTGCCCTTTTTGTTTGTTTGTCTAATTGTTTGTTTGTTTATCTGTGTACAGGATATCTCAAAAAGTTGTGGACGGATTCAGATTAAATTTTGTGGACAGGTTGGGTGTGTAACAAGGACGAACTGATAATATTTTGGTGAAGATCCGGATCTGGATCCGACTCGAATTTTTTAGAATTTTAAAAATAATAATAACTGGAATTAATAATGACGAATTTTTTTTAGTGATTCTTCACCATTGAGAGATAGGGCCAAAAATGTTAAATAGCACGATATCTCAAAAAGTTGTGGATGGATTCAGATGAAACTTGGTGGACATGTGTTTGTGACAAGGAAGAATTGATTTAATTTTCGTGAAGATCTGAATCCAAATCCAGATCTGATAATTTTTAAAGTGATTCTTCACCATTGAGAGATAGTGCCAAAAATGATATAAAGCATGATATTTCAGAAATGTATTGATATGAACCCAATATGTTCTTGTGGATCAGGCATCATGTGGCAGAGGTATGCGCTCCACCGAGTATCCTTCTAGTTCTGTATGCTCTTATAGACCTCTGTATCTACTGTATAAGATGTCATGACAGTGTCCATCTCGAACTTGAATTTCAAAGCACCTCTCCATGAAGACTGGTGAAAACCTTTCGAGATATGTTCTTCATTCTGCTTTATCCTTACTGTTCTCTTTCACACTTCTCAACTTTATCTTATTTCCCCTTCCTCGCTTCAAAACAAACAAACATATTTTCGCTCAAAAAAAATCATGAACTCATGCTGCCTCATATCCTTCCTTGGTTCATTCTTTATTTCTTCCTTTCTCATTACCCCCCAATTGAACCAACATTCTTCATCATTAAATTGATTTGCCTCTGACTTTAAAAGCTTTTAATAACATTCTGTAATGTTTCATTTGCCTTATTTCAAAAAAAAACCCCACATGTTCTTCTTCATCACAACTATTTACAATGTAATTAAAAGACTAGTGAAACCTAAATCATGCAATGTCACACGATAACAAACTAAACTAGAAGGGCACTCAGTAGAGCACATACATCTGCCATATAATGCCTGATCCACGTGAACATATTAGGCCCAATACATTTTTGAAATATCATACTATACAGTACTATATCGTTTTTGGCCCAATCTCCCAATGGTGAAGAATCACTTAAAAAATTCTCGTAGTCGGATCTGGATCCAGATCCAGATCTTCACCAAAATCGAATCATTTCATCCTTGTCACACACCAAATATCTCCACAAAATTTCATCCAGATCCGTGCACAACTTTTTGAGATATCCTGTACACAGACAAACAAACAAACAAACAAGCCGGTAGGCGGACATGGGTAGTCGGCCGTTGCTAGGCAATGGAGGGGTCCATATCAACGGTTCTTTCTCACACATAACTAGGACATACCATGAACCTACCATACCAGTTTCATGTATATCTGACTCATAGTCTCTGAGATATAATGAACTTCGTTTTTTTATTGTTTTCGACCAGGGTTCATTCAAAGTCTATCTTCTCCGACAGTTTTCATAGGATCCGGCTGGAAATTTTTGACAATATGGCTGAATGTACTGCCCACAGTCGCTCGTGGTCCGAGTTTTGATTTTCGAAAAAATTAATTTTTTATGATTTTTCAAAAATTTCAAAGTCCCGTTGCTAGGCAACGGTGGTGTCCATAGCAACGGTTCTCATTTGCACACAACTAGGTCATGGTGTGAACCTACCAACCAAGTTTCATCGAAATCGCCATTGTATTAACGGAGCACTGGACCGTTAGGTAAGACATACATACAGACAAGCCGGTAGGCGACATGGCTGCTCGCCCTAGATGTAAAGCTGGCCGACGCGACTAGCCG
>CM068960.1:36897346-36907349 GCA_035128595.1 Eptatretus atami | reverse complement strand
ACAAGGAAAAACCACTGTCTTGTATCAAATCATTGGGAGTGTTGGCCGCTATATTGGCCACCATCTTGGATTTACAGATTCGATGTACCAAGTCATAAATCCATTGGCACCAATGAATTCCTTGACCCTTAAAACCCTCGGTCAGATACAAAATATATTGTTCTACACGTAATAATTAGGAAGTTACATCTGTCTTCTTGATAATTAATCTTGGAATTCACCCAGTTTTAACCTACTTCCAGTGGTCAGGTTTTGGTAGACTTTTTTCTGTTGCTTAAAACACCCAATAGGTAAGAAAACAACTGAAAAACCTTTTGTTAGAATTTGTTGGGAGTTACAGAGTGTTTTTTTTCCATAAATTGACTCGCCTATATTGCATTTGGGTCTGTTTGTTACTTGGCGAAAATAATTTTTCACCAAGTATGTTGGTTTGTAGCATTTGTCTCTGTCCGTCTGTCTGTCTGTCTGTCTGTCTGTCTGTCACACAATTTTTGGCTGCAGTTTTCAAGCTATCGTTCTAAATATTTTTTGTTTATGTAGGTGACCGGCCAAATGACAGCAACACATAATTTTGGTGAATATCCAGATGCGAGAGTTATTTAATTAAGTGATTCTTCAACATTGAGAGATGGGGCTAAGAATGATATTGCTTGTATCTCAAAAAGTTGTGCATGGATTTGGATGAAATTTGGTGGACTGGTTGGGTGTGTGACAAGAACGAATTGATTCAACACTCAGCGATTGTTAAATCTGTTGAATTGTAGTTAAGTCTACAGCAAACCGTTATGGAGATAATTGTGAGCCATGGCGAAGTTTAGTCCACTTGGAAACTTTGACTTTTCAAAAGCTGCTGGGTGGCCCTGCTGGAAACAGCGGTTCGATAGATACTCCAAAGCCACGAAGCTGATCTGAGAAACAGGGGAGGTCTAAGTGAGTACGCTTATTTATGCGATGAGTCCTGAGGGAGAAGACATCATGAACACCTTTACTTATACTCCTGCTGTTGAATGGTGACTATTTTGGTAAAAAAGGAGAATGGTTTACAGACGGTGTTGGGAAAATTTGATGCCTATTTCGTTCCCAAGCGTAATGTGATTCATGAAAGGGCTTTTTTATGGTCAATGGCACATTAAGCCAACAGGTCTGTCAAAAAATGTGTGAGGTGCCTGCACACTGGTGCTGAGCACTGTGGTTTCCATGATAAAAATGAGGAAATCCGAGATCAATTTGTACTGGGACTTGCTGACAAGAAACTCACTCTGGAATTCCAACTGAGGGTAGATCTCAGTCTGGAAATGGCAATTCAGACGGCAAAATAAAGATAGCTTTTTATAGATCAGATGGGTCTTGAAGAGGACCGATCAGACCACTCGACCACTGTGGAAGAGGTGAGCAGACAAAAGGAAAAAAAAAAATCACCCAAAACGATTCAAGCTTGTCCCAGGACCAAAAGCGATTCACAGCCATCATCTAATTAAATGTACTAACTGCAGAGGTTTTGCACATAAGGACAGTCAGATATGTCCGGCTGCCGAAGCAAAGTGCTATATGTGCATAAAAATGTGGCACTATAGAAAGTGTTATCACGTAAGGGCAGTTGAGGTCATGACTGGGAATGATGAGGAAGATGCCATGTTTCTGGGAGTT
Organism: Eptatretus atami; assembly: GCA_035128595.1. Lineage (NCBI taxonomy): Eukaryota > Metazoa > Chordata > Myxini > Myxiniformes > Myxinidae > Eptatretus > Eptatretus atami. The sequence goes on along the minus strand of CM068960.1, from coordinate 36,905,702 downwards.
GTGTGTGCCGGGTTCTCCAGATCATCCGTGGTCTGTGACGGATGACTTGAACAACTGTTTGATGTGCTTTAAACTAGACGCTGGAGCAAATGTGAATACTCTCAACAGAAGCATGTTTGACAAGTTTGCTCCAAAAGCGAAATTGGAACCTGTGAAATTAGCACTTTGAGGTGTCAGTGGGAAAATACAATATGATGGTGTGTTCATGACAGATATTGTGCACAAGCAGCAATCGTGTGATGTGAAAATCTATGTGGTCAAGAACTGTACCAACAATTTGCTGAGTGGACCAACAGCAAGTGCCATAGGACTGGTTTTGTATGCTGGTAAGGTACATGCTAGCATTTTTGCTGACATGCGTTGCCTGCGGTTCAGCCCAGTAAAAATTCAGCTCCAAGACTTTCGGTACCTTACAGTGTTTCCACACCCAGGCGTGTGTCAGCTCCTCTCTTGCCCAATATAGAGGCTGAGCTTAAATGAATGGAAAACAAGGGTGTCATCCATCAATTGATGGAGTCAACTCCGTGGTGCGCCCACATGGTGCCGGTTCTCAAGAAGAGTGGTGACATCCGAATTTGTGCTGATCTAAAACAACTGAACAAAACGGTTTGTTGTAAGAAGTTTCAGCCTGGTGTTGGCTTAGTGGCGAGGGTGGCGGCTTGGGATCCCAGGATCCTGAGTTCAAGCCCAGTTGGGCCGCTGAATTAATACATCAGGGGGTTGACTCAGCCTGTCATCCTTCTGAGGTCGGCAAAATGAGCACCAGTGTGCTAGTTAGGGGACACTGCATCAGCGGCAAAAGCCGCGTCCCAACCAATGATGCAACCAGCAGCCACAGGCTGCACTCGATAGCCTATAAGAAGTTTCAAATGCCTACAGTGGATGAGATGCTTCCCAAACTGGTTGATGCTGCTGTTTTTTTTTTTCAAAACTAGAGGCTTTGAGTGAGTTTTGGTCAGTCCCACTCTATCTTGATTTATGTAACTACATGACGTTCATCACTCCTTTTTGCAGGTATGCCTTTGATGGGTTACTTTTTGGCATCGCATTGGCACCGGAAATCTTTCAACAAAATATGATGCAATTGCTGGTGGGTCACAGTGGAGTCGTGTCCTACATTGACGATACTCTGGTCTTTGGAATGACTCTTAAAGAACATGATGAAAATCTTGATCGAGTGCTCGAAACTCTCAAGAAATCTGGTATCAAAACTAAACCAGAAAAGGTGTGGACTTCGGAAGAACCATGTCCAATTTGTGGGTCATGTGTCGACCATCACGGTGTCAGAACTTCGCAAGCTAAAGTTCAGGTGATCATACACATGCAGCTGCCTGAAAACAAAACAGAGCTATGCAGGGTCCTGGGTATGATTAATCACCCAGGCCATTATGTCAGAAACCTATCGTCAGTGATTAAGCCACTCAATGATCTACGTACTTCGAGACGACGTTTCATGGATTTGGGATCAAGCCGAATTCAGGCCTTTAATATGGTGAAAGAACTGTTTTCTTCTTCAAGCATCCTCGCATTCTTTGACGCAAAAAAGGAGACAACCGTGAGTGCAGATGCTAGCAGCGAGGGCATCAGAGCTGTCTTGCCACAAAAGCAGTTCAATGTGGAGTTGAGACCTGTCTCTTTCGCAACATGCATGTTAAGTCCTGCAGAAACCAGGAAGACACAGATCGAAAAAGAATGCCAGGCTTCGGTCTGGGCATGTGAAAAGTTTTATCAATACCTGTGGGAGCAACAGACCATTTGGTTGATCACTGAACACAAGCCTTTTGTGCCATTAATAAACAACAAGGACCTGGCTCAAGTGCCTTTAAGATGCCAACGCCTTCTCATGAGGTTTAATGTGGAAGTAGATTATGTCCCAGGAAAGTCCATGGTTGTTGTCGATGCATTGTCTTGTAATCCACTTCCAGTACATGCTATGGACCACAAGTTGTCAGAGGAGGTGGACGCATACGTTGATGGAGTTGAGGCAGGTTTTCCAGCATCCGAGGGAAGGTTAGATGTCGACGTCAAGCCAATAATTGTGTTTGGTGGCCCGGTATGGGAAGGGACATCAAGGACTATGTCAGTCAATGTAATAATTGTATCAAGTACCAGCCTGCTCAAAAGCAAGAGCCGTTAATCCCTACTCCCCTTCCGTCTCGTCCATGGGAACGGATAGCGGCTGATATCCTTGAGTTTGACAAAAAACACAACCTGGAAATGGTGGATTACTACTTGATATTCAACAGATCATATACTTACCCTCTCTCACAAGTGAAATGCTCATTCATAAAATGAAGTCAACCTTTGCTCGTTGGGGCATTTCTGATACTCTCATTGAATAATGGAAGTCAATTCGCGTCCAAGGAGTTTGCGGAATTTGCTGGAAAATATGGTTTGGAACATGTGACTGCAAGCGCCAGGTATCCATAGGCAAATGGATGTGCTGAAAAAGATATACACATTGCAAAAATGATTCTGCTTCAACCTGATCCGTACCTACGTCTGATGTATTTTTTTTTTTGTATACCTTGTTGAGGCTCGTATGAGAGCTAACACACAACACACATCAAGGGGGGTATGAGACAAGAAGGGTGGGAATGGGAAGGACAAAACAGTGGGGAACAGCGACATTAGGAGACCTGTGGAAGGGAGAAAGATGGGGCAGGGAACGGGGAACATGGGGTATACAAGATGGACATCACAGGGACTTTCAGGAAGGAAAGCAGGGAATTTGAAGGAGGTGGGTTTGTGGTGGATTCATGGGGGTAAAAAAGATCGAGGATTTGGATGGGGGATGATAAGAGGTGGTAGTGAACAGCTGTTTTGAAGGCCTGGAGGGAAGAATGGGATTGAACAGAGTGAGGGAGTTTGTTCCAAAGGCGGGAAAAAAGAGGAATGAAAGAGTGAAGGTGAGCAGTGATTCGTGATTTTGGTAGTTTTACCAGAAGGGGGTTGTTGGCGGACCTTGAGCGCCCTGCGGAAATGTGGTGGGGACAAATCGCAGACAGAGCAGGGGTGGCAAGACCGGAGAGGAGATGGTAGAAGACAGAAAGACCACCGACCTGCCTGCGGTGAGAGTGAGGCCCAAAGACTCAGCCTCATCGCGGGAGATACCAATGATCCGAAATGCCTTGGTTTCCACAGCGTGAAGCCGAGAAAGGTGAGAGGCAGGAGCACCAGCCCGGAGGGGAGAACAGTACCTCATCAGGTTGTGGTCGAAAGCTTTGTATGTGGTCTGGAGCTTAGGTGGGCCAAGGAAGGACTTTGCATGACAGAGAATTCCCAGACGGCGACTGGCTTTGGAGGCCATGTTGGAAATGTGGCTATCCCAGGAAAGATCATGCGGATAGTGAGACCCAGAAGCTTGAAAAAAAGGACTTCTTCCAAGAATTGTTGAGAAAGTGCATTGGGGGGGGGGGGGGGGGGGGATCCAAACGGTCCTTTCGGAGAGACATAGTGAGAGTGTGAGATCCAGCATAGTCTGCACGTAGTGTAGCCGGAAAGTTATTGCTTACTCGGCAGCTCCGCTCGGCTGCACTGGATACGATAAGTTCCACGCAAGTACGCATCGAGGGCACGAGACCGCTCTTGGTGTGACCTTCTACAGGTAAGGTTCCCATGTGAAGTTGCGAAACCCTGCCAGGATTGGTGGTACCAATTGGCACTCATGGTCGATTAGCGACCCGCCGGTGTGCGGAGTTATCCGTGCTCGGTGGCCTCAGGACCGGGCATTTGAGAGGGACTTGAGTGCTTCCCCTCGTGGCAAACCTTGAAGCCCGGATTCGTATCAGTATAATAAAGTGTTTCTTTTATGGCTCTCACTGAACGGGTGTTTCTCTATAATTCAGCTACTGTTACAGATAGTGGGGCAAAGATATTTTGTGCAGTGGCTAATAATCCCCCCTATCTGCAGCAGGGGTCAGCAAGTTGCCTCCCACACATCGAATGGGGGGGGGGGGGGCAGATTTTTTTTCTGTATCTATGACCTGATCTTGAGTACAACTCACATGTATGTAATATTTATTAGTCCCTACTGGTTTCACTGGGGGGCTATAAGTTTGCTGCGTGTCCGTTTGTCCCACGTGTGGTTTTTCAGACTTTTTGTTCCATACCATTTAACATATTCATTTGTTTAGTGTCCTTCATTAACTCGTGCGAATTACGTGAGTTCTTATCAACGTCTCGGCAGGATGAATCCAGACCTTGAAGGACACGTGAATTACACGAGCGAATGAGAGGAAACCAAGTTACTGTTCATCAGGTCAGGACCCGTGCCTCCACATATTCCGGTTGGTGCCTTCATGTAAGAAAGAGTTCATCACGCTCGCGTCTGAATGATCTGTATATCTCAAGGATACATCGATTTCTACGTAAAGTCAACCTGTAACGTCACTGCGATGATGCTCTGTTTCCTCTGTACGAGCCCGTGCTGGATCCCCAGGCATGAGAGGAGCTTTCGAGTGTGCGTTTTAACTCCGGACACTCAGCAGGTGTAAGTGCACACCATTTCTGGTGAGGTTTCATTTAATGTATAAATCGTCTCGTGATGATGCTGCTCCAAGAAAAGGCAAATATTGAAAGTTTGATGGTGTTGTCTCTGCATCTGTCACCGAGTATTCCCATTTTGCATCTGTATGATGCATACCATTTTTGGTGAGTTTTAATTTAAAAAAGAACGAGAGGTGCTCCTGCCTCTCACCTGGGCTGGTGCTCCTGCCTCTCACCTTTCTCGGTTTCACGCTGTGGAAACCAAGGCATTTAGGATCATTGGCATCTCCCACGATGAGGATGAGTCTTTGGGTCTCCCACTCTCTCACCGCAGGCAGGTCGGTGGTCTTTCTGTCTTCTACCGTCTCCTCTCCAGCCTTGCCCCCCCCCACCCTCTCTAGCCTTTATTCCCATTTTGCAACCCGTCCCTGTGATCTGATCCTCCGGGGTGGACACATTCATGCAGTCGCAGCACAAACTCAACGGCAGATGGACAGCAGCGCAATAAGGCAATGGCACATGATTGAGGGAGGTGCGGGTGCGACATGGAGGGGGAGCGGAGAGAGAGTCGTCATCGCAATTGCTTTTACTTCGAGAATCTGCACCATATGCCAACCGTTTATAACTCTGCAGCGCCGTGTTGTATCGAGGGGCGGGCGACATGCCAGTCATGTACCCCATCAATCCTCCGGAACCGGTGCTGACTCGTGCGGACCGACGGCGTGCATGCCACCGATCCCGTGTCCGTGTTAGCAGCTCGAGTGACGCATAAAGGCAAAGTTAGTGGAGGGAGGGTTGCGCAGTCATGCCAGGTCGTCCGCAGTGGGATTTCCGTCTCAAGAGAGTGGCCCTGTGAAAAATGCGTAGGGTTGGACCGTGGGCGATGCTTTTGCTTGACTTGCTGGTACCGTGACGCATTGGAGTTAAACTTACATCACAGGGATGTATATTTAGCAGGATAACCACCACCGTTGGTGGCCATCGACGGATCAGACCGTCAAAGTCTTTGGTGGACGGTCACGTGGGGACGAGAGCTGCCACTCGACCCTTCATGTATTAGGTGACTGATAATTACGCACAGAAGCGCGTCCAGCGCGGTTTGATTACGTTGCTCCACAGCACAGAGCGCCAGCAGATGTGGAAAAGCGCAATGACGTTTTTACATGGATTTTATTCTCTTTTTTGGGCTTGGTCATGGCATTTCACGAAATTAATGGGATCGAACCGAAATACACTTTTGGCACCGTGTTGAAAACCCGCTGTGTGGTGCAGAAAGTACAATTAAGAACTTGTCTAAATTCACCAAAGGGCACCACCGGAGCGCACGATATGCTGCTATTTAAAAACATTGGTCTGTCTGCAGGACATGCAGCTTGTCCATGAAGATGGGTCTTCCGTCCGGATGAAAATACTCTCCGTAAGGGAGAGGGAGGGTTGATAGGAAGGGACCTTGCTTCAAACTATCCAAAAGTTTCTCTTTTGTGCACCTGTTTGTGCACGCACCTGCACATTACTGCGGTGATATTGGTGCCGTGTTGTATTGTTGACTTCTCTCAACCAAATAGATGATGTTTTGAAGCACATTATATGTTAGTTTTGATGTGTGAAGGAAGGACCACTGGCTAGATGACACGAACTGAGACATTTTCATGTGCAGTCTGTGGCTGCCGGTTGCATCATTGGTTAGGGACGCAGCTGTGCTGCTGATGTGGTGCCCCTATTGCCAGTACACTGGTGCTCATTTTCCCGACCTCGGAAGGATGACAGGCTAAGTCAACCCCACCTGGTGTTAATTCAGCGGAGTCGGGCTCAAACTCGGGACTCTTGGATCCCGAGCCAGCCACCCTAACTGCGAAGCCAACACCAGGCTTACTGGATATATGGAGTTTTGGGATTGAAAGATCGAGAAACTCTCGTTTCAAACCTCCACTGATATCAACATTAATTGGTGATCGTCAGAAACCCACCTCATAATTGCTATCCCATACTTATACAAAAATGTAATGTTTCCATTTTTAGCTCACCTGGATTTTAGTCCACTGACCTTAAACGATCGAGTAGTGTCTGTAGGTGAGTCAGTCAGTCAGTCAATCAGTGAGTCTGGAAACACTTCAGTCATTATCGCTTGAACCAAATACGATTTTGATGAAACTTGGTCATAAGCTTCATATCTGATGCCTAACGAAGGTGTATTGACCACATCAGAGTCTGAGCTCATTGGTGGGATCGGGGGTTACGGGTGGGGGGGGGGGGAAGAGTTTGACCCCCCCAAAACAGGTATTTGCTCTCTTCTCCGAAACTCCACACATGATCTCGATGAAACTTGACCACAACCTTCATTATCCTTATTGTTAATAATGTATAATGTGGCTGTGGCTTCTGTTCGATTTTCGTGAAGAGCAAGGCGCCGACATTCGTGGGGGACACATTCCTGAAAAACACTGCAAATGTCGAATCCGCGAATATTGGGGCATTGCTTCAATGGGGAAAAGTAGGATAAGTTCCCAGCGGTTCGTGATTCATCAGGAAAAAAATTAAAATTCTACGAATACAAATACACATGATTACCGATTCATTAAAAATGCTCACAAATAAATAAAAAACACAACAGTATACGGTTTCAAAATTTTATTTGAGATTCGACATAACTTTTTATGTGATGATAATGATTTGACGAAACTCCTCTGAAGAGGATGCAGGTGAGGGAGCTGATAAGTCGGGCACCAAAGGGGATGTAGGTGAGAGCGCTGAAGGTGTTGAGGTGAAGAACCAGGCCAAAAAATAAAATGGGTGATGGCGAGCTGCTTTACTGAGTGCTGCAGGTTTCTGTGCAACTCTTCGTATGGCAGCAAAACATCATCCAAACAACACTTTAACCGGAGGTACCGCTCCATCACTAGGTCGGCATCTTGCAACCTGTCAGCGACTGTCCCCGTATCATACAGCACCTCGGTCAATAACTACATGGTGAGGTTGGACCTCGCCATCTCTTCCTTCTCCTCCTCAGAAACCTTGATGATGGCCTCCAACTCCTCCTCAGTCGGCTCCTCCCCATGCAAGGCATTGAGCTCCTCTAATTCCTCAGGCTCTATATCGTCGAGGCCTTCCGCTGTCATCTCTCGCGCCAACCCGACAATTTTCCACCTCTCTTCCGTGGTGTCGGGGAAAACCTCTGAAGTTGTTGACTTCCTGTGATCAAAGCCAATTGTTGTGCTGAATGATCTTCTAATATGAGTAATCTTCACCCTGGATGAATTACCATGAGGGTAATGGATTTTTCTGAATGTATCCAGCGAAATGATTATTCGCAGACACCTGCATATCCGTTGAAATCGATGTGATGCAGGAAACTTCTCCTGGTATCGATGCGATGAATGGCTTTATCTTCTGCCACACAACGGGAAGCATGAACAAGGGATTTCATATTAATAAAACATCACAGGCAAAACGGGGGTGCATTTGCACCCCCCTCGCAATGAGCTAACACATAGTACAAAATTTTAAAATAGCAGAAAGAAGAACAGTCATTGTCGAAGCTTTTCGTCTTGCAGCTCGTCAGGCCACACACAAGAATACCGGAAATGCAGACACAAAATGCAACAATTTATTTGTTCAGACCGTTGGGGATTGGTTCTTTGGACTGTTACTGGCACGAACATACACATATTGGCCTTGAGGCTCTGAGAAAACCTGTGACCTCCCATTTTTCTCTGGATTCAGGTCAGAAGAGATGCAGTGTTTGCACGTACTCTTTTTGTTTGCAAAGAACAGGAGCTCTTGTGTGTATAAATGTGGCTTCAAGAACACGTAAATGTGCTTCAGTACGCGCACGGGCCACAATCTGGAACCGTTCAGTGTGATAGTCCTG
>CM068960.1:36855834-36876288 GCA_035128595.1 Eptatretus atami | reverse complement strand
AGGTCCGTAACTCGTCAGTCCCGTGTTGTATCAAAGCAGGGTTGTGTCAAAGCCGGACGTTTTTGGTACCCGGTCATTACTGCCAGCAGTTATAAGATGGCAGTTCTCGTTTATTTTGCTTTCCTACCTCCAGTTATGACCCGCGGTTTCGCAATTGAAACTTGAAGAACGCATGCCAAGTGGCTTCATCACGCAATGCATGAAACATTTGAAGAAAATTTTAAAACCAAAACGTTTCAGTTTTTTTTGTATTTATCTATGCCGAAGTGACGGGTCCTATAATAGGAGAACAAAAAAGGGAACATCATGGAAAAATAAAATTTCACATCTTAGTGAGCCAGCCACCGCATGTTTCACCGCAGAACAACACGTGGCCAACAACGCACACGAGTGCCCCTGAACTTTGTTCAAGTCAATCGACATACCGTATTCAGTGATGTTGCGAATATTGTAGAGCGCTTGTCAAGTGGCTTAAGCACTCCAACGAAATGGTTGATAAGAAACAGCTCACTTGGCACGCGATTAGCACCACCGAACCGTCAAATTATACATACACCTCCCGGACTCTAGACGCCCGAAATGTCAAATATGCCCGAATTGGACAAACAAACACTTTTTTAGTAGTCAGAACTGCTTGTACATTCGATTCTGGGCTTATATTTTGTAATTCTGCTTAGTTGAAGAGCTTCTTGAGGTTATGGCATGTGCGAAAAAGAAATAAATCCACAAACGCTGCCGTCTCCGGGCGTTTACAAGCATTGCAATGTACCCAGCGATTCGTAGCTATGATGAACAGGCATTCGATAATAAGAGTGAGGAAAGTGAGAAAAAAACTTTATCTTTAAGAAATCGTTGCGGCCTGTTCCAAATCAAAGCATGGTTGAGCACGGCAAAAAACATGGCAGCTTCAGACCCCAGCGAGGTTACCCAGGAAACGCCTTAAGACCCCAGAGAGTGAGGGTGCCAAGGAAGCGCATGATAAAGGATATCATTAAATAAGGCCATTAATTGTCTTCAAAAGGTGTTTTAATGAAACGAAACATCCAATTTTCAGTCCTGCACTTCCTTGGATTTTCTTAGTGTACATGCAAAGCTTTCAAGCTGCTAGGTTTCAAGGTTATTGAGTTATGGAGGAGACACACTGACAGGCTGACACTTATTAGTATAGACGAGACAACCCGTGAACCGGTTGGGTTCCATTGTGACAGCGGTTGATGATGAAAAAAAAATAATTACAGAAAAATAAAAGATAGCTCCAGCGAACGATACCGCTGAGGTTTTTTGCATTGATCAAATTCTCCCGAAGAGTACTTTAACTGAATCGGGAATTGATTTTTTAATAATTTTTTTCTCGTTGCCCAATTTGAACGAAACTTGATAATTCACACCGCAGGAGAATGGTGAGTAAGGTGGCCCTAAAATTTTTGTGATATCGTGTACCATTTTGGCTGTATTTCGGGAACATACATACATACATACAAGATGAGAGTTTCAGTAATATATAGAAGGTATGTGTGTGTGTATGTACATATTATATATATATATATATATATATATATATATATATATATATATATCCTAATAAAAGGCAGTGTGTGTCTCCTCCATAACTCCAAAACCACAAAAACTAGTCGCCTGAAACTTTGCATGCAGAGGAAGAAAACTCCATGGAAGTGCAAGAGTGAAAAGTGGGTGTTTGGTTAATGAAAACACCCCTTTTGAAGATAATTAACGGCCTTATTTAATTATATCCTTCATCAGGCGATCCTCTGCCACCTCGCTGTCTGGTTTTCAGGCGTTTCCTGGGTAACCTCGCTGGGGTCTGAAGCCGCCATGTATTTTTTTGGCCTGCTCAACCTTAACTCGCCTTGACTTAGAGCAGGCCGCAACGATTTCTTAACGATATAGTTTATTTTTCACTTTCCCCAGTCATATAAATGCCTGTTCATGTACATTGCTTTTGTAAGTACTATAAGTTTTCAAATCAGGAGCTTGGAACAATTTCATGCATTATATGAGACGATTTTCCACAATCTACTCTCAGGGACTAATTAAAGTATGTCATCGAAATATTATTTCGCTTTTTAGATCAGATATCGTCCGGACTAAAAAAAAGTGTCAAAATCTGTCGTGAAATCTGACAATTTAAGAAAAATAACGAGTCTTATAACTAAGCCGATATACCTGTTTACTTTAAGCAAGCAAGTGAAGTTCCCTCCTCCATACATACACCAGAAAATATGAGATTTCCAAAGCATTAAACTTATCTTTTTCAATTGTTTAGAGAATTATTATTGATCGACCAAAAAAATGTAGGAATGTGACAAAATTAACCAGCTTCTTTGAGCTGTATGATTTAATGCATTCACTGCAGACCTGGCACTCTGTCCCCCAGAAGGACTGCCTATCCATAGCATCTGCCAGATCTGTGTATATTTTCGGAGGTTTTGTGAGGTGCTCTCCAGGGAATTAAAACAAATCTGGTTAAAAAAAAAAACGGACGTTTAAAAAAACAAGTCGGACGTCTCTGGGAGGTGTTTGTTTAATGTGTGGCTAATTGCATTTAATGTGTGGCAAAGCGAGTGCTCTCCAAGCTGCTTGGCCGTTCGTTTCGGTAAAAGTATCCGTCTCTCAATGAAACATCGATTCGACAGACGTACGTTTCTGCTTGTGTTGGACCCTGCGTGGCTGTGCGGTTGGTGCCTCAGGAGGGTCTCATCCGCTGAAAATGTGCAATTTTACTTTTACAGGACATCATTTTGTTTTACATTTTTGTGCGATCTCCTTTTAATATAATGCACCCCTCACTTCGACATCGATACATATATAAAAACAATAAGGTCAATTGACCAGGTGTTTGCCGTGATCTCGCTGTGAAGGTATAGAGCATAGATCGACATTTTGTGTTCTCTATTCCTTGATATTGTTACGGCTGTGGAAATTCGCAGACCACCATAAAGGACCTTAGATCAGTTATGACGATAAGTATATGTGTAGTTAGATTTCCCACCGTTGTTTAGAGGGAATTTCCGTGTTCACAGGGCTGCGATCCTTTGAGATAGCCGTTTTTCTTTTGCTGTCGTTATTTTGGACCAATCATCCCCCAACAACCAATCGCCACCACCAACAACGCCCCAAACAACTACACCAAACCACCACCACCTTCGCCCCCTTCACCTCCACAACCCAACCCCGCAAACATCGCCTCACCCCCACTCTCAAACGACGCCGCCAACAACCAAATCGCCACACACCAACACCCTTCCCAAACCACCACAGCAAACTCCCACCACCTTCGCCTTTTACCGAACGTCGTGCCATGGGTTGTGAATGGATCCTTTCGAAGAAGAAATCGGATCAGCAATGATTCACGCCCACTTTTAATCCATCCAATGGCTGAGCATCAGGTGGTGTAGCCCGCCTCCAAACCCGCTGTGATCCACAAATTTACATATGCACTCCTCCCCCGCCTATATAAGCACGAGCACAACGCAGCTCGAGGCAGTGTCAGTGGGGCAGAGTCGGGAGACGGAGCTCGAAGCAGACGGGGAAAGGCAGACGGGGGCCGATCGACGGAGAGGAAGGAGCACGGAGCTCAGGTCGAAGTTGAGGGGCGAGGAGGGTGAGTTTCTGAGTGGAGCAGGGACGCGGAGGAGACTCAGAGGCGAACCAGAGGGCTGGTGAGTGGGACCGCCGCCGGAGAAGGGGCGTAGTGGAGTCCACAGCCAGGAGGAGTTCGCTGGAGCCAGTGCGGTCCAGAGCGTCAACTCGTGGACGGAGCGTCAGCAATTCCCCTCTCCCTTACCGAGCTCCGCGCTAAGAAAGCGCCGGCAACCCCGTCCGTTCCCCTCCCCAACCGTGGTGCCGACGGTGAACACGTGCCTGCGCGGAAGATGCCGGAGAGAGCTCACCGACCACGCCAGGGGCACGAAGCCAGGCGCAGCTACGCTGACATCGCGGCTTGCCCGCCATCGCGCCACAGGGCGCGGGTAAGACCCTTCGTCTCGTGGACCTGCCGCTCATCCAGGTTCCACGTACATTTGGTCCACGGACCTGTCTGCCACCCTTATCTTGGAGGGTGGCTTTCTTTGCTTTTGTGAAATGCATGTGGTGGCGCCGTCTTATAAGTAGAATTGTCTAAGTGTGCGTGTGAAATAAAGACACTTTATTCGGTTGTAACTCTGCCTTTGCTTGATTTCACTGTGTACGTGCATGATTTACTGTATGGCTGTAAATACGTGCCTTGTCTGAGTGTGAAATAAATGTGCTTGTTGAACTGTTCCCCGTTTCGTTGTGTCCTTTCCCTTGTTTGAAAGTTCCATCTTGCATCACGGAAGGAATTGGTAGAAGGGGGTTAAGCACCCAGTAAATAGAATCACATCCGTCGGGGTCGGCGATAACACCGCTCGGTTATCACTGAAGCACGGAACGGACCGCTTAAGCGGTTCGTGTCCTAGGCCGGCCAGCGGCGAGTACGATCGCCCAGTTAACTACTCGCGCAGGTACTTAGGTAGGTCGAGTTTGGCGAACAACCCTATCCTGCGCGGGTGGCCGATTGGCACGATTGTGGTGGGGTCGAAAGACCCACCCGTGACTAGCTCCTGGCGGTAGTTCCGAGAGGGTCACGACTGAATTGTCCGTTCCGGTGGGCGACGCGGTCGCGATTTTAGTTACATGGCCGATCGCACGCCGGGCGGACCGAAATTCGTAACAATATATTGTTGCGAATTCGCGCCCGCCGGCGTGCGAACGGCCACGTAACTCGAATCGCGGCACGTCGCCCAACGGACGGACAATTCAGTCGTGACCCTCTCGAACAACGCCGGGAGCTAGTCACGGGTGGGGGTTTAACCTCACCACGATCGTGCCAATTGCCCACCCACGCAGGATAGGTTGCTCGCCAAATTCGATCTACCTAAGTACCTGTGCGAATGGTCGACCGGGCGATCGTACCACGCCACAGGCCGACTCCGGACACGAACCGCTTAAGCGGTCCGTTCCGTGCTACAGTGATAACCGAGCGGTGTTATCGTCGGCCTTGACGGTTCCGATTAATTACCGGGATGTTGCACCCACTACGAACCCCTTACGTGAAGCAGGATGGAGAGTCAAACAAAGGAAAGACGCAGCGAAACGGGGAACAAGTTCACACAAGCACGTTTAATTCACACAGACCAGCACGGAAGGCACGTATTTACAGTCACAATAATCAAAATGCACATATAAAGCGAAAGAAAGAGTTAAAACCGAATACGCGTACACACAGCAACACTTAAACAGTTCTACTTGTCGGACAGGCGCCACCACAGTCATTTACACAAACCCAAAGAAAAGAAAGGACTTCCCTTGGTGCGGCCGTCGAGTCCTCCTCCCACGACCTCCACTCCGAGCTCTGTCTCCTCCGCCGTCCTCCACTGCCGACTCGACCAGACTCGACGACGACACAGCTCGACTTCAACGAGCTCCTCGGCTTCGCGAGCTCCACGAGATCCACACCGACGCGGAGGCACTCGACCACGACGACACAGCTCGGCGATGACCCAACAACGACTTCAGACGAGTTTCACGAGTCAGGGAGAGAGCGAGAGGAAGAGGGAGGGCGCAGGAAGAGGGAGAAGCGCAGGAAGAGGAGAGAACGCGCCCCGCCCGTGTCTGACTTTTATAGCGCGCGGGCTCCGCCCTTCACTCCGCCCCGTTTTCGGCTCCACCCTCCTTCGAGAGGGTTCTCGAAAAGGAGCGTTCCCTCACCCCAACCGCCTCACGCTGTTCATTCACCAATCGGCGGCGAGCTGCCCCTCCCCCTTCCCTCACACCAAGCGCGGGGAAGAATGGCGGGAAAAGCCCACCAGCATCGTTGGCAGTTTTTGTTCGTTTGAAATCAAAGATAGGGAAAGAAAAACGACTAACTGGAGGATCTCAGCCTGAATGGATCACATAAATTCCCTCTATACAACGGGTTTGGGCTAACTACACATGTACCTATGGAGATATCTCACCTGAGGCCCTTTATGGTGTAATGCGAATTTCCACAGCCGTAACAATATTCTTCAATTTAATTTTGCTAATTTCCCGCTTGAATTCCTCTTTCAAAGAACTCTGTTTAATGGAAAACTTTGTGTTTGTCATTTTTATGTATTATATGCGTGTGCACGTACATAAACTGTTATACCAGAATGGAACTTGGTGTTTGTGTGTGTGTGTGTGTGTGTGTGTGTGCGTGTGTTTGTGTGTGTGTGTGGGTGTGTTCGTTTTCTTCATTTCTGCATCGTTGGTCCAAAATCACCGGTGTTTACACCACAATTAGCAATTCCTTCTTTTCTTTTTTGTACCCTCAGTATGATATCTTGTCACAATGCTTCGTTTTCGATGTTCACGCCTGATGGGATCATTAGGTCGTACGTGAGCGGTACTTCAATGTTTCCAGTGATTGCTTTTGGTTCATTTTCCCACAATTTTGTTGGAACTGGAATATCATAGTTTTTGCAGATGTGGCAGTGGATTACTTTACAAACTCTGGTGTGTTGTTGTGTGTACAGCTGTTCTGAGTTTTTTTTTTGGTGTTCTTCATTAAGCATCACATATCATTCTCTTTGCTAACCCACCTCCACCCCTCAACTGTCTTTTTTATTTCCTCTTCTCCCCCACCCTTCTCTCTCACTCTGTCCCCTCCTCGCTCCCCACTCATAAAATGCTGCACTCTCCTCCCACACCTCTGTTGCTCTCTCGCAGTCTCTGCCTGTCTGTCCCTGTGTGTGTGTGTGTGCGTGCGTGTGTGTGTGTGTCTCTCTCTCTCTCTCTCTCTCTCTCTCTCTCTCTCTCTCTTCACCACACACACACCCTCCCTCCCACAGTGAATATCAACGTTTAGTGAGGTGTCGCTCTCCCACCACCCCCCAGCTCCCCCTTCTTCATCCTCTCTGCCTCCCCCCCTCTCATCCTACACCTGCCTCCTCTCTTCTCCCTCCTCCCTCCCCCTTTATTGTCCCCGTCAGTGAAGCGACGGGTTGTATTTGCTAGTATTTAATAAAGAAAACCCACCCACATCTCTCACCTGTGAATGGAGAAACAGACAATCCGCTCTCCACTAATAACTAACTAAACCCAGGTGGCTTGGATTATATAAATAGTAGACACATCCCACACTCCTTAAGCCAAAGAAGCTGCATAAAGCAACT
The DNA here is from genome assembly GCA_035128595.1 of Eptatretus atami. NCBI lineage: Eukaryota > Metazoa > Chordata > Myxini > Myxiniformes > Myxinidae > Eptatretus > Eptatretus atami. Next base: position 36,869,113 of record CM068960.1, on the reverse strand, counting down.
CAAGAAGGCCGACACAAAGGAAGCGCTTTGCTGTTTCAAACCCTTCCCAGAATTCCTCCACAGCTATAAAGACGTTCACACATTGTACACAAATGAGAATCCCAATGCTACATACACTCTCAGCTGGTGGACCGGTTTCATCACATTTTGGCGAATCATCAGCGACAGCACAGACAGCAATGCATACCAATGAGGCTCCCAAGCATGTACCACATGCAAATGTCAATGAAGTAAGTGTGGAAACACTCATTCATACGCTGTTAATATTCAAGAAGTTTAATGCAAGGTTGTACCATAGGATCTCACGTTTGATCAAAAGGCAACTTATGTGGCCCATTGCAGCATAGCAATTTTGCAGTGATACCAAAGGGAAAGAGAGGATTTCTTGAAGATGATTTGTTTGAAGATGATGTTGATGATGAGTCAAATTGAATCAGCATGGAGTCGAAACATTCTTGGTCTCCACCACCAAAAACATTAAAGGTTCAGTGACCAACAAAAAATGTTATAGCAATATTGTTTAGCAACATCAACAGTTTAATTGATGCGGAATTTCTTGAACATCGGAAAACCAACAATGGGAAACTCTGGAACAATTTGTTACGCAATGAAGTGAAACAAGCAATACAAATATGGCAGCCAAGAAAGTTGCACATGACCTTGACATGACTGCACTAAAATGGTGTTGTAAAGCACATAATTGGGTGTAAGTCAAAAACTGCTACGATCTTATGGTCATGAGCATTTCCCTTTGAAGTACAAGGGAGGGGAGTGGAGATGAAGTTGCATTAATACAACTTCATCTCCTTTTGAAAATGACAGAATGAGCCGTGTATAATAAATCATTTATTTTTATGAAACGCAAAACATATTCGACGTGGCAAATGTGACCATGACTACTCGAGATGGATTGGGAGGTTCTAAATCATTACCCCTACATTTTTTTTGTTGTGAATAGCGAAGACATCAAAGCATGTCATGAAATGGCTGCACACTCATCCCAAAGATTTATATGCAGATGGGGAATCACATCAATGAGACAAGTGTACTCGTATATGTGTAGCAAGGTGTCCCTGTGGGGTTGGTAAAGCTTCATCAATTTCCCTCTACTTCCTCATTTCCTCGAGTATAAAGTCAGTCCACCTCAAACTCGGCATTTTTCCCATCACTTCACTGACGAGTTTAAATAAAAAAACATGTTGTACTTCACAAACATTCTACTCTATTCACCCTCTGATTCCCCAAGGATATCTTCCATCCACTTGGAAGTCAGCTTACACCACCTTTGTCAGACAACTTATTCTTAATGGCCACAATTATTTCCACATTCTTGTTGGGTTGGCCGAGGAGGTGGGGGAAATTTGGCTTAAGTCTTTCACAAACCAGCTGGCTTGGCCTGAGGTTTGAATAAGGTGAGGGTAGAAATTTGTAATTTGGCCAGGGAGCTGGCAATAGTTGCCTCTTCTTCATGAAGGATCGCATGGGGCTTTTAACATCCACCAACTAACGCCGGCAGATGGGACTTCCAGTTTAACATCAATCTGAGGGACTATGTTCATACATTGTTCTATGTTCTATGTTCTATGTTCTATGTTCTATGTTCATACATTGATGACACCCTGCCAGTGAAATTTAATAGCTGGGTCTAGATACGAACCCAGACGAGACAACTTAGAGGCGAATGGGCATACCTCTAGGCCAGCCTAAAAATCAGAAAATTAATGTTCCAAGGCTTTGGTGTCGAAGGCGTTCCACAGCGATGTTGGCACATGTTGACTCCAATGCTTCTCACAGTTGTGTCACGTTGGCTGGTAGTGGATCTCTACTCCGAATAGCTTGTTCCATCTCATCCCACAGATGCTCAATTGGATTGAGATCTGGTGACTGGGCAGGCCACTGCAGTAAGCTGAATTCACTGTCATGTTCATGGAGCCATTCCTACACAATCCTAGCCTTGTGGCATGGGGCATTATCCTTCTGCAGAAATCCATTCGCAGATGGATACACTGCTACCATGAAAGGATGCACCTGATTGACAGTGATGTTCAGATATCCTGTGGCATTCAAACGTTGCTCCACTTTTATCAAGAGGCCCAATGTGTGCCATGAAAACACATGCCTGGATGAATGTATGTACTCATGTGGTGTTCTCCATACCTGAGTCCTCCCATCAGCGTGAAACAGTAGGAACCGGGATTCATCAGACCAGGCAATGTTTTTCCAATCCTTCAGTGTCCAGTGTTTTCGTTCTTTAGCCCACTGCAACCATAGGTTCTTGTTTTTTGCTGAAAGAAGTGAAACTCTGTATGGTTGTCGGCTGCCATACCCCATTTGTGTCAAGGTACGACAAGGTGTGCAATCTTTTGTTGGTCTTTCGGTGCCAGTGTTGTACTGGACTGTCAGTTGACTAACTATAGCCCGTCAGTTGCTCTGCACAATTTGTGTCAGCCTCCTTTGGCCTCTTTCATCAAGGAGCCATTTTCAACCACTGGCCTGCCATTGGCTGGATGTCCTTTGGGTGAAGGACCATTCTTGATACACGCGGGAAACTGTTGAGCATGAAAAACACAGCAACATTGCAGTTCTTGACACACTCAAACTGGTGCACCTGGCACCTACTACCATACCCCATTCAAAGGCACTTAAATCTTTTGTCTTTCCCATTCACCCTCTGAATGGCACGCATACACAATCCATGTCTCAATCGTCTCAAGGCTTAAAAAAATCTTTCTTTAACCCAGAACTTCCAAGTGAAAAACAAATTCCACAAATTTCAGAAAATTAATTAAAAATACTACAATATCTTGGTTGGATAAGTGTCCACCCCTCTTATAATAGCAATTGTAAATTAGCTCAGGTGTAACCAATCACCTTCAAAATCATACAAGTTAAATGGCCTCCGCCTGTGTTAAATTGTTGTAATTGTGATTATTTCAGAATAACATCAGCTATTCCTGTAGGTTTCATCTGCTGCATAGTGCATTTCACTGCAAAAACTCAACCATGAGACCCAAGGGGCTTTCAAAAGACATCTTGGATAAATTTGTGGAAAGGCACAGATCAGGGGATGGGTATAAAAATATTTCAAAATCCTTGAATATCCCTTGGAGCACAGTCAAGACAATCATTAAGAAGTGGAAGGGGTATGGTACCACCATGACTTTGCCTATATCAGGCAGTCCCTCCAAACTGGATGACCAAGAAAGGGGGAGACTGATCAGAGAGGCCACAAAGAGGCCAATGGCAACTTTGAAAGAGCTCCATGCCTTTATGGCAAAGACTAGCCAATGTGTGCATGTGACAACAATATCCAACAATGGGCAAATGCTGCTGAATCAAGGTGTGCAAAGTTGGTGGAGACCTATCCCAACAAACTCATTTCTGTAATTGCTGTCAAGGTGCTTCCACCAAGTATTAACTCAGCGGAGTGGACACTTATCCAACCAAGATATTCTAGTTTTGTATTTTCAATTAATTTTCTGAAATTTGTAGAATTTGTTTTTCACTTGGAAGTTGTGGGTAACGATGTGTAAATAAAGGTGGAAAAAGTCTAATTACCCTCGCCAGAGGAGAGGTTATTGCATTTGGGTCTGTTTGTTTGTTTGTTTGTCTGCACAGAACTTTCGTGTTTTTCTCTGCAACCGCTTGTCAGATTGAGGTGTTGGGTGGTTGATGTATGTTTTTAACACAAGTCCATGCCCCCTCTTCTGAGGGAAGACGAAAAAGAAAAAAATAATAATAAAAAATACAAAAAAAAAAATACAGAAACTACAAAAACTAAAAAAATAGAAAAAAGAAAAATAATAATAAAAAATACCAAAAAAAATACAGAAACTACAAAAGCTATAAAAAAATAGAAAAAAAAAGAAAAAGAATAATAAAAACAATTAATTAATTAATTAGTTTTTTTTTTTTTGCATTTTCCTTGATCTTGTGTCGATAAATTAGATCTTGTGTCGATAAATGCAAGCATGATGGGCTGAATGGCCTCCACCTGTGTTATATTGTTACGAATCTGGCAGCCATTTGCACACAGACAGCAGTCCCTAAGCTTAGTTATGTCGATAAGTATGTGTTTATCGTTAGAATCCCTCCTTCTGTCTAATGGGAATTTCGTGTGTGCGCTACGAGTTATTGTTAGTTCGGTTTTTATACATCAACAACAACAACAACAACATCCTCCTTCGCTCCTGCCACCATCGGCCTTCCTCACGCGCATGCGTGCCGAGCACAGACGTGGGCGGGGCTTTCATCGCCTCAGATCGGAGCCCCCTCCAAAAAGGGCATGGAGTGTTTCCGCTGCTTAATGAGCAAGGGCGAGCATCGCACGCGCGCCCCAGCCAATGAGAAGCCAAAAACGCCGAGAATAAGTCGAGTGGTGAGCAGTCATTGTGGCGAGGTGCGGACTCCGGGTCGTGGTTTGAGTCCCACCGTGGTGGTTTGCGTTGGAGCGCTCGAGCTGGGATCCCCGTTCCCGTCCACGGACTCCGAGCTCCACAAGTGCGGGTCAGGTGAAACCGCACGAGGCGGGAAGGTACCGGCTAGGCCTTGGTCCCAGCTCGCCTTTCTCTCCTGGGCTGAGGACCGAAAATAGACCCACGGGGTCCATTTCGTGTGTGTTGTGTGGTGTGTGTGTGTGTGTGTGTGTGTGTGGCCGTGGCCGTGGCCGTGGCCGTCTCCTGGAAGTAGAAACTGTTAAGTGCTTTTCGTTCCTTGTAAATTGTATTTCTTTTATTCGGATAACTCTGCTCTTGTGTCCCCTGCCCCATTATAAATACCCCCCCCCCCCCCATGTTAAATGTTTCAGTTCGTTGTTCGTGTTTTCTTCATTGGCCTAGCATGGTTCAGGCTTGAGAAATAGTAAGGCCGTTGGTGCCGTAAGTTGTCATTGGGACCGGCGTGGCTCTGGTAACTCCGCTCGGTTACGCCGGATCCGAGTCGGTACCTGCGACTCGGTTCGGACAGAGCCGGCCGAGGGTGTGATTTCCCCGGTAATTTGACGACGTGGGCACTTAGGTATATTGAAATTTGGCTATTGACCCTACCCCACGCCGTCAAGAATTGGCAATCACGGTCCTTTAAGTGGCCCGTCGACTCGGAGTTATCCGGAGTGACGACCTTTTAATCCGGGTGTTCGGTGGGAGATGGCTCTACTGCTCACCTAGTGGTCGTTTATGCCGTCGAACCCAGCCCACAACATATTTCCTTGTGTCCTTGGATTGAGACGAAATTTTCACCATTGGTGCGACGACTCGTGTAGAATGTTTCACTGCTAATTTGACGTCATAGTCACGTGGTGTGGCAGCCATATTGGAAATCTTTGGACCTCTGTATCTCTGAAACCGCACCAAGGACAAAATTGAAACTTGGCACCTAGCAAGTACTCTTCATGGGAATGAGTAATTTTTATGACATCATAGGTGCCCTCGTTGTGACGTCATAATTGCATTTGTAGAATGCCACATCCGATCAGTATGAAAAATCTGAAACGCACCAGGACAAATTGAAACTTGGCACCTAGCAAGTACTCTTCATGGGAATGAGTGTGATTTTTATGACATCATAGGTGCCCTCGTTGTGACGTCATAATTGCATTTGTAGAATGCCATCCGATCAGTATAAAAATTTTGAGGGTCATCTCGGGATAAAATGGTCCACAGAAAAAAAAATCATGATGTCATCGGTCACGTGATTCATCAGCCATATTGTTTTTTTTTTTAAACCTTCAAAAATATTCTTCTCTGAAGTGGCTGAACAAATCGAGCAAAACTTTACACGTACGACCGCCTGTCCATGAGGACCAAAAGGTTCACACATATGATATCATAGGTCACATGGTTTGGCAGCCATATTGGATTTACCCAAAGACCTATAAAAATACACCACTCGAAGATGTCCTGACAAGGGTCTGCAATCTCTGATTGCTCTTTTTCTTGTTTAATGTAATTTAATTCCAGGCTACAAGGCAACAGAAGGTGAGAATTTTGAAAGGGGGCGTAAACGTTCTTCAGCCACTGTTTGCGAGAGTCCAAGAGAGATTCAATGGAGCATTGACCAGTTGTTTTGCAATGCAGTGTCTAGAATTGGTGAATTCCATGCCTGCATGGTATTTCCAGCAATGATTGTAAAGGGTTTCACTGATGCTGGGCTGCAGCATGTGATGATTCAAGCCCAGCCAATTCCAGAAGGATCCATGCTGTTATCTCTGGCCACCATTACAATTGGTCAATCTGATATCAAAACCTCTTGAGGCAATACAAATTCCTTGATTCTTTATCAGATAGATCACGAAGAGAGCCATGTCATAGCATTGATGCAGGAAATGCACACTTCATTTGGAAATGCCGCCTTCGACGATGAGGTCGCCATAACAAATTGACCAGTTGTTTCGTCACTGTCTGCATCATAACCAAAAGCACTATCTATGGTGCTGGGATTACCGCTTTTGACATGATCCATCGAAACTGAGGCAGATAATTAATGATTCTTTTGATAATTGCAATACTCCAGGCATGATTATTCCCTCTGTAATTGACAGTCAACCTTCTTGCTTCCTCTTTGAAAACCATCTTCTGATAGCACTCAAACTGCAGTTTCAACTGTCTGACTTGTCTAGTCTTGAAGAAATGAGTGCATGGAAAAGGCCGAAAATGCCCAATGTCACTCCTCACAACCCTACTTATTTCCTTAAGTACCTGATTATGATAACTACAACAGAACCATTATTGATTACAAGACCTTGATGTTTCGTTTGACAGACAGGCACAGTGGGTTGTTTTGATGTGTGCACAACTGCTTCTCTACCACGATTAGTTGGGAATCTGTGATGTATTGAAAACGATAGTGGCCGTGATTATTTATGAAAAATCCTTGCGTTGCTGTGATGATAATTATTTTAATAAAGCAAGGGCAACCTTAATATTTTGAAAGTATGTTGTCCAGGCTTCAAGTTCACCGAGTACAATAGTCAATGTACAGGTGGTGTTGGAAATACGAGTCCTTAAAAACAGCCGAATTGCCATGAAGTGGCTTTTTGGACCCTTGTGGCCAACTTCAACACCCCACAGTAGGCTACCGTGTTTGTCAGAGATCTCTGGATACTGGACAGAGTTGTACATGGAGAACGTATTCCTCAGAGTTCATCATATAGTTGTCCATCCATATGTGAGATTTCAACGAGCACCTCAGTCACGGAACGAAAACCGATTTCTAGCTCCTTTTCCATCTGCTGCACATGGCCTATTATGTTTTTCCTTAATTTCATCATCAGCAAGACCAAATAAAATGCTTTCAAATTCAAGGCTTTTGGTTTTCTCCTTTCGTATGCAGCACAAGGTAGCATCATTGGCTGAGGATGCAGCTGTACCGTTCACGCAATGCCCTCTGTAGGCTTGGGCAGGAATTTTGGAATTTATTCCATGGTGCGGGCGATAGCTCACCTACTCTTTGTGAAGGACACCTTGGGATGTGTAATATCCACCAACTCATGCCGGCAGACGGGATTCCAGTTTAACGTCCATCCGAGCGACACATTGGAGAATTACCCTGCCTTCGGCTTTTGTAAGACCTCTATAATGTTTTTGACTTGCCATTACATGACAGATACTTTTAGCAAATATAGAATGTGCATAACCCAACATATTATCAAGGTTATTTATCAAACAAATGGACAAAAATGGAGAGTTTCCCTCAAATGTTGATTTTCATGCAGATTTCTTCAAGGTTACCGATACAGGTCGTTGAAAATATGCTGCAATTGGGAATATTGTCTCTTTCTGGGACAAAATGCATGACAATCAGTAAAGATCTAGGTGGTGCAGGTAGAGAGGACGAGAAGGCATATTTTGTAGTATATCAAATGTGGGGCTGCAGGCATTGTGGACGGGCGAAGGTGTGATGTGGTGCTCGGAATTCTGATGAGTTTTCTCATGCCTTGCCAATGAACTGTGGGTTGATGATCCCGGGGAGGCAATTTGTAGGTGGTATAAAGCACAACTTTGCCTCGTTGATGTACAGAGAAAGAAATATATGTGGATGTGAGGGTAGGGGTGGTGGGGGTTGGGTGGGGGGGAAGGACCTTTCATGGTATAATAATGTATTTATGGGGTATAAAAAGGGAGATGAATGGATGAAATCTAAGTTGTACAGCAGCTCTTGGAAATTCCCTTGTTTCTGACAAAGAATGCATGTTCCCATGAGTTATAATTCGAGTTTTGTGCTGGCAGGGTACCTTGGAGTTAGCACATTCTCATTTGAACTGCCTTGGCTGGATTTCAATGTCGACCCAGCACAAAACTGGGTTTTTTTTTGTCTCACACGCAGGGTAAAGTATCACTATCTGCTTTGTCCACCGGAAAGACTCCAAGCCAGAGGACCCATCTGTCAGCATTGATCATGGTGGATAATAAAGATCCCATGGTGTCTTTCAAAAAGACGAGGCATCTTCTTTCTCGTACTTTGGTCAAATTCCAAATTCCTGCACAAATCCCATTCAGGCAAACATCACACCTGGCCAACCAGTTCGTTAAATTTGCCAAACACTTTTCCAGATACCAAGCAGGTGTGACTACATTGGTTGCCTTTTGTAACTGAAGAAGGACATTGACAAGAAATATGTGAACTATCCAGTCAATTGGTCTATAGTACAGAAGCTTGTGTCCAGCCAGCCACACCCTAAGTTGGTAAGCAGTATAACCTGGTGTCAAGAAGACCAGACCAGTTGATACGCACAGTCCAGGTGGGAATTTTTAATTTACTTAGGGTGCCAGCGACACCTCACCTATTCTTCATGAAGGAGACCATGGGGTCTCTCACGTCCGCGGATGAATGGTAGCGGATGGAACACCCAATTTAACTTCACCCTACAGGGTTATCATTTATAGCTCGGTTGAAATTTTAACCGAGGCTTGACAGCTCAGAAGTGAATGCACGTACCTCCAGCCTATGTTGTTAGCACTGAAGGTGGTAATAATTGCACAAGGGTATACAAGCAATTTAGATGCAGCAGAAGGCCATGTGGTCCATCTTACCTGTACTATATCAACACCACATTAATTCAATCTATTCGTTTGTTGACTGAATTTCACTTGTTGTGGAAACGACCTCGTAAGTAAACATTCCTTAGCACAACTCCAATTATTTCTTAGTATATGTGAGCATAAATATGACGTACTCTATGTGGATTAGATAGGCATTGTGTATGTAATAGATGGATGTATCCCAACACGCCATGTTTCTCCTCCCACCATTCCAATGTGATTTTCAGTTAATGTTCTTTTCCCCAAATTTGTCTGCTATGTTCTTTCTGGGGATGCAAACAGCCTTTGAAGAGGGGCTTGGGGGGGGGGGGGGCAATCACGCTCATTTCAATGAGGTTATAAAGTACATTACACTGTGGCTCAAAATCGAATACCTCACCCAGTGTATTGAGATGACCAATCTCGAACAATGCACATGGCTCAATCATCGTGGGCTTTCTGTCGAACTGTACAGCCAATAAGAGTGGTGGAAGAGATTAGCTCAACCCCCATCCCCCAAAGTTGCATATTTGGATCAAAAGACACAATGTGGAGCCAGAGGGTAATATAAGGTGTCGCCGTGCCTGTCCAGACTACCGGGACCAAAGCCAAAAGACTGTAGATAGGTGGTGCCCTGCCGGGACCACCAGGGGATAGGACTTTGCATGTTCTCCTGTCCTGTTCTGTTCCAACTATATCCACTACTGTCGAATGTCTGAGGGCTCGTGTATGTCATGGTCAAGAGGAAGACACTGCCCAAAGACAAGTATCCAGCAGGCGTCATTGTTCGTGCACAGCAGAAGGGGTGGATAAACGAGGGACTTGTAGTGGTGACTATCTTTTTACATGCATCATTTTCGACATGAACATCCGATGAAGGCAGAATTACTCCACCAACCTTTTGTTCCTTGCATGCTGACGCTATGCCAGCAATTGCTGGATAGCGGGGCGTGGTTTAAAACTAGGAGCAACCAATCAACTCTGGGTACTTTTCTATACGAGGGCAGGAAATGGATTTAAAAAGGAAGAATCGCACAAGAGCGAGGAGCCAGGGGACAGTGAAGCTTTAAGAAGTACCACTGCTGCTCAGTTCTTTGGGCTTCTTCTGGTTCTCTGCATTCTTCCTGGTTCTCTTCATTTTCTCTCATTTCTATTATCAGTTCCTAACTTTCTTTCCGCAGATTACTCGCGTCGACCAGATAAATTTTCTTGCTTCTCAGGCCTTTGTATTCGACCCAGGTTTCAAGGAACATTAGCTGCATCTCGGTGGAAGCACCACAGACGAATTTTCCTATTTCCCGGACTTGGTATTTTCATCAGTTGAAAATATTTTCATGCCGGGATTTTCGACCAGGATTCCGAGGAGCATTGCCACATGCATCTTTGTTGAACTTTCACCATTACTCCTGTTGCTATGTTGGCTGAGCATTATGGAGACTGGGAGACTGCCGGCGTTCATCGAACCACCGTATGACCCATGTGAGTGGAAATTTATACACAATTTCTAGAGTGGTCCAGGACTGAATGCACACGGTCTGGAGTAGTAGGCCGGATGGCGGTCTCTCCCGACGATGGAGCATGCTCGTCCTGGATGTGTTCAGTTGTCACAAGACCGAGGACACCAAAGTGCTGCTCCGTCGGACCAACATCGATGTCGTCGTCATCCCAGGCAGGATGACATTGCTCCTACAGCCCCTCAATGTGCCCATCAATAAGCTGTTCAAGGACAGGCTACATCGCTACTGGTCTGACTGGATAATGAGTGGGGAGAAGACCTACACCAAGAGCGGGAGGATGAGAATGGTTGACCTTCCAATTATCTGCAGCTGGATCGTCAATGTGTGGGAGTAGATACCGCCAGACATAATCAAGCGAGCATTTTTGAAATGCTGCATGTCCAACAACATGGACGACATCATTTGGGAGGAGGAGGCTGCAAATGATGGTGACAGTGACTGTATGGACATGTGGCTCATTTTCCTGACGCTGATCCTGCTCACCAGATTCTCTCAGCGAGGGAGCCTTGGAGTGGAGGAGGCCAATGGGCCGACCACGTGCTCGTGGTTGCAGTGGTTGATAGCATCTCAAGGAGATGGGGATGGGCCAGGCATCTGCTTCGAGGATGGCAGACGGAGACCCCTAGGAACGCGGGAAGTGGACGCAGCGACGCGCTGCTCCGGCGCATGCTCCCATACCTGACCTGACCTCAACCTTGCCATGACTTGGAACAGGCCGCAATGATTTCTTAACGATAAAGTTTTTTTTTCACTTTCCTCACTCATATTATCGAATGCCTGTTCATCATAGCTACGAATCGCTGAGTATATTGCAATGCTTATAAACACCCAGAGATGTCAGCGTTCGTTGCTTCAGTTAATTTCACCACATGCGATCATCATGAGTATCTCTTAAACTAAGGAGAATTACAAAATTTAAGCTTCAGAATCGAATTTACAAGCAGTAAACTCCTAGAAACTCCTAGAAATTTACAAACTCCTAGAAAAGTGTTCATTTGTCCAATTCGGACAAATTTGACATTTCGGGCATCTCTGGGAGGTGCATGTTTAATATGACTGTTCGGTGATTGCTAATCGTGTACCAAGCAAGTCGTTTCTTATCAACCATTTCGTTGGAGTGCTTAAGCCAGCGCTCGAAAATTTTCGTACTGTCACTGAATACTGTAAATAGATCGACTTGAACAAAGTTCAGGGCTACTCGCCTGCGTTGGTCACATGTTGGTCTGCGGTGCAACAAGTGGTTGTTTCCTCGCTGAAAATGTGAAATTTTATTTTCCATGACGTTTCCCGTGTTTGATGACGTTGAATGACCCGTCACTTCGGCATGGATAAATACAAATAAAAATTAAACGTTTTGCTTTTAAAAGTTTCTTCAAACATTTCGTGCATTGCGTGGTAAATCCATTTGGCATGTTTGTCCACATTCAATTGCAATACCGTGGTTCTACACTGGAGGTAGAAAGGCAAAATTAATTATATGATCACATTGAGAAATTTTTATTTTTTCAGTTGTGAAGGAAGGAATTGCCACATCACGGCAGGAAAGCCGAGAGGTACGCATGCTCACTCTGTGTATCCTGAATTTGAATCCCAACCCAGCTCTAAACTGTCGTCCTGGTGTTTCACAGGTTGGACGATTCATCACGGTGCGTATCGTCCCTTGGATGGATGATAAACTGGGCATCATCGCTGCCGAATCCCTCACCCCTCTCTCCCACCCCTATCGCTCTTTCCGACCCTGACAACTCTCTCCCAACCCTTCCCCTGGCCCCCATCTTTCACCCCTGTTGAGGGGATTGCAGCATGTACGAATAAGATTCGGAGGCGACCGGTGGGGTGTAAAGGTCGCTGAATGTACGAGCTGTTGGTTTTGAATGCTCCCGCCCCAGGTCTTCTGTGCGTGCGTGTGTATTTGCAAGTTGCTGTTGTTGTCCGCTATCTCCATGTGTGGTGGGTGGTTGTCAGGAGATGAAACAGAGACCAACCAGGTGTGTGTGTGTATGTGTGTTGTTAATTGGTATCTACATATGCGGGTTTCAGAATGTGGAATGGAGTCCTCCCAGGGTGGGCTCAAAGTATCCACCTTCATTTTGGTAAAGGGTCACGATTCATGAACCAAGCTGTGAAGTTTTCTGTTCTCAAAGTTTCGTGCCGAGGGCTCTCTTCAGGATCGTCGCTGAGCCGCGGACAGCTTCCAACTGTAGTTCGTTTGTAATAATATTCTAAGGGATGGTTTTGAGCTCACCTGTAAAGTAGTTCCGGGGAGCTTATGGGATGGTGCGTCGTCGTCCGTCCACAAATACTTGCAACTTCTTCTCTGAAACTACACATACGATTTCAATGAAACTTGAGCCAAAACTTCATCACCTGTGATGGCGTTAAAAAAAACGGGGTCTGAAAGGGTCTACAGAGGGAACTTACGGGAGGTGGGGGGGGGGGGGGGGAAGAGTGGGTTCCGATGAATTCTGATGAAACCTCACTACAACCTTCATCACCCATGACGCACCAAAGTTTGTTCATGACATTAGCAAAATCGGGCTCCATGGGGATTTAAGGGGGATTGCCCACCAAAATTTGTGTTTGCTTTCTTCTCTAAAACTGTGCATACAATTCCGATGAAAGTTGACCATCTTCACCACCTGTGATGTACCAAAGTTTGTTCATAACATTAAAAAAAATATTGGGGTCTCAGGGGTAATATGGGGGGATTGCCCCCCAAAATATGTATTTGCTTTCTTTTCTGAA
>CM068960.1:36823016-36839600 GCA_035128595.1 Eptatretus atami | reverse complement strand
CGTTGCAATGCAGTTACTGTGCTCTGCTCTGGAACACAGGCTCATCCAACTGACTGAAGAGGGGCCTTGTTGTCCCTCTCTGGAAAGGGAAGGGTGATCGCCAAAGACTGCCACAATCTACAGAGGGTGACGCTTGCTTCAGTGCCGGGCAAGGTCTTTGCTTGGATAATTCTTGATAGGATTCGCCACCATCGCTTTGAGCACCAAGCGCCCAGAGCAGTGCAGGCTTTACACCAAAAGAGATCAACGATTGAACTGTAGCCTTGCTCTTCGGGTCCTCACCGAATGCAGCGATAGTTTCGGCAGTGGCTGCTTGCAGCCTAGTGTTGATCTCTGTAAAGCGTTCGATTCAGTGAATCGGGATGCCCACTGGAGATTCTGGCCTCGTGTGTGCCACCAAAACTGATTCGATCTGATGTCTGAACTCTACTCTGGTACTGAGAGTGCTGTGAAGTGTGGTGGTACCATCTCTGACTTATTTCAGTTGTTACTGGAGTTCGTCAGGGTGTGTATTGCCCCCACACTTTTCAGCACCTTGTATGGACTGATTCTGGGGAAGGATGTCGGAGAGAATTATGCTGCGGCGGCAATCGTTTGGGAAATGTCAAGATCTCTGACCTTGGATTTCGGTAGATGATGGCAGTCATCTTTGCGGAGACTTTAGATATCCTTTTGGGGGCCCTCGAGGTGCTGAATGAGGAGTTGGAGCCAGCTGGAATTACGGGTTTTCCTTGGGTTGCCAAACTAAGATTCCAGGCTTTCAATGACATCTTGGATGCTGCTGTCCTGTTGTGCCTGTTTGTGGGTGAGGATGTTGAGGTTCGTGGAGAGATTCATTTACCTCGCAGTGGATATTCATGTCTCTGCTGGCTGTGAGTCAGAGGTCAACAGTACGTCTGGGTTCGAGCCCTGGGAGTCATGGATTCACCTGGATAATGGGGTGTGGCGCTGCCGGTACCTGTGCGGGAGGACGAAAGTCGAGTCTTCAGGTTCGCTTGGGTGCTTCCAGTTCTTGCTCTATGGATGTGAGACTTGGACCTGACCAAGGATCTGAGATGGAGACTTTAAATTGCCGCTTTGGTACCAAGTCTCTTCGAGAATCCTTGGCTATCGGCTGGTCGGACTTTGTGTCCAACGAGCGGTTGCTGAGTATTTTACTCAAATGAGATTTGTTACCTGCATAGTCCGTGAGCGTCAGCTGCGGTCTTATGGACATGTGGCTCGTTTCCTGAGCTGATCCCTGCTCACAGATTCTCTCAGTGAGGGAGTCTCGTGAGTGGAGGAGGCCATGGGCCGACCACGTGCCTCGTGGTTGCTTCAGGTTGATCAGCATGCTTCAAGGAGATAGGGATGGCCAGGCATCTGCCTGGGGAGGCCAGACCATGGGCCAGACGGAGGCCGCCTGGAGTACCGCGGAAAGTGGACGCACCGACGCGCTGCTCTGAGCGGCCATGCCTCCCATACCACTGACCTGATACGCACCCACTGCCTCCGCCCAGCTTCTGGCTATTATTCCTGCTCTCCTCCCATATTTCTTCTCTCTAATTCCCCTGCTCGTACATTTCTTAACTCACAACTGGCTTCCAGTTATTTGTAAAGTATTTTGTCAATAGTTTTGAAATTGCCACCAGTTTCTAATTTTATCTTAGATATGTATATATATTATATGGAAAAGCTCTTTCGTGAACACACGGACTCACTCACATCACCGTATAAATGTTTCCTATTCTTTCGAGTGAGGGTAGAAAGCTGAAATTTGGCAAACGACATGACTCAAAGCAACACTCCCAGGAAAAACATCACAAACGTTGGAAACGTTGCAAACCAAAATATGGCCGTTAATAAAGTCGACCCATGCAAGTCGCTCACACTGCTGCACGGGTGGTCCGTGACCAAGACAATGTACCTTACACTGAAAATGGTCGCTAGGCAATGCCTAATGCGAGCTCTTCCACCTCTTGTTTTGTAGACTTTTTGCCTTATTGACTATAAAAATACTATAGGCTGTAAACCTTTGAACTAAAAAGCTCATTCCAATCACTATTCTTGATTTACTGAGTTATATAAACCTTTACAGAATGCAAGCACAATATACTTTATCAAATATATAAAAGCTCGTGCTCCAATACCCACATCATCAAATATATAAATTCACAGTGGAGAATTCTTGCATACTGCAAGTAACCATGGGCATCGAGGCAAGGTTTTTGAGGGAGGCAGCTAACAGATATGGCCGAATGGGATGGCTATATTTTCCGAATGTATACTTTTGCTGGCATGCAGATGTAACTCCGGAGAAGTGTTGCCACTTCCCCGCAAGCTCAATGGCTGTGTTATTCGTGTGTGTGTGTGTGTGTGTGTGTGTTTATGTGTGTCTCCACTACGAGCCATAGAACACGTTTTTGTTCAAAAAGAAGTCCTTCCACCTCTCCCGTTCTCCTCCATTCCCCCTTCTTGACTCCTTCCTCCGCCCCTCCCTCGTTGCTCCCAGAGAAGAGTGTGGGCATGGTCTAGCGGTAAAGAAATGTGCCAAAAGTTCCAGATCTCAATCTTTAACCAAAATCTTAATCAATTTACGTCACTGTCCCTTTAAGCTATCCACCCAGCAAGTTTTGGTCCAAATCCGTCCATGTTCTTTTTGTGGTAATCGTTACTTTTCGTACTTTTCCTATTATTTTCACTTCAAAAGGATTACAAATTGTTTAATTACAAAAATGGTCAAATATATGACAATTTACGTTGAGTTGATAAACCTCACAGGCAACCATTCCTGTCATTCATGATATGTTGTCATTGTGATATTTTTTAAGTGCTGCGAATTAATAATGCGCTGTACTAGCTTTTGGTGGGGGGCATTTGGCTGACTCTTTGGAGGATAACCCCTTCTGACCCCCCCCCCCCACCCCCACCGTAGCACCCTTGCAAGCAACTATTCTGGCGAATTCCTAGGTGTATCGATATCTCTATGCGATAATCTCTATATGCTAATAAAACTGAGAATGTGTGTGGGTATGGTCATTATGCATTTCCACAACTCCAACCGATTCCATTTCAAATTCGGTTACGATTATGGCTTTTGGTCCAACTTAGGTCATGGGCTATAAATTTTTTCCATAACAATTCCGATATTCGAAAAATCGATAAATCGATATCCTATGGGGATTTTCCCATTCAAATTCCACTCAAGTTTAAGGCCTACGGGGGACGCAAGCTTCCACTTTGCTGCCCGCGGCGCCGTTTTACGCTTCGGCTACGCACTGCCGAAAATCCCTGATTGCAACAAATCGATAATAATTTCATTCTTGCAGCTTCCCACTCGAGCTCCCGCAAATAAGCTTAAACGCAATTTCTTTTTAAATTGCTCGCCTCCTACCTTTTCTGCTGCATACACTGCATTCTGTGTATTGTGCTTGTGGTGCATGCGAGAAATTTAAGGTGTTCATTAACGTTAAGATGACGAAATCGATCCAATGCATGCAGTTCACGCCGTGCTACCAGCGTGCAAGCTTTTTGTGCCATGACCTCATTGCGCGTGTCCTATTGGTTTGCTGCAAGGTCATTGGCCGCTTGCTTTTACTTTTGGCACCGCCACTCACGTGTGTTTGGGGATGCAACTCATTTGTCATTGGTCGGGCTAGTGCGAGGGAAAACGCGTCACATTTTCTCAACTGTTCCGCTATTGTCCGGTCGCATCTTTAGTGCTGTGGACTACCGATAATTATCCTTTTTCCTGTTTGATTGTGCTTCTGCTGTTTCCAGTTCTGACGTCGTTTCTTAGCATTCGGAAGGAACAATCCTGAGCTAGGCTGATTTTTCAAACGCCGTTCGTTACAGCTAACATTACAACTTCTATCCGTCAGTTATTATTTTTGCGTTTTAACGACTCCCCTTTTTTACATATTGGTTTTTTCCGAAATATAAACCCAACTACAAATTTTACCCGTCCTAAGTCGAACTCACCCTACAATTTTTTTGGTTCCAAAAACCGTTGAGTTCTTTTCAAATCTCAGTTTACCTTTTTCGTAATGCCGGCCTAAAAGAGGGTTTGTCTTGGGCGTCGGACAGCGTTAGCCCAGCGACTCGAAGGGTTTCTAGGGCAACGAGTCGCTCGAGAAACTACCGAACGCCGACTTTCACAGAATGCCCTGCGGCGCAGCGGAAATCAGGGCTTCCCAGGGCGATGAACGCAGCGGCGGTTCGGCTTTCCAGGAACGCTGCTGCAAGCAGCTGCTTCAGGCCTCTAGAGGGTATTGAGCAGCGATCGGTTCGGCGTTCCAGGTAACGCTGCTGCAACAGCTGCTTCCGCAGGGGCTTGGATGAGGCGATTGAACAGCAGGGGCGGTTCGTCGTTCCAGGAACGCTTCTGGAACACTCTTTCTAGGTCCTAACTAGCTGAGACTCCACAAGAGCGAACGCGCAAGGTTTAGTACGGTAATAGTCAATGACGCCTACAATATTCCGCTCCTATTCCCCTTGGGTGCAGACGGATATCGCTTCGGGAATTTCCTCAGGTTGAACGAGTGTATCCAACTGGTCTCGACGTCAGCAACGAGGACGCTTTTGCGTTCCGCTGCAGGTGGAAGAGCGGAAAAACATCGTCTAACAAGAGGTTTTTTGTAAGGGGAGTCCTGATTTGTTCTAACTTCTACTGTTTAATTTCATTTGATTTTTTGCCTTTTTTGTTAGTTTTCCTTTTTAGATCACGCTCAGCGGACAAATCCCCTTAATCGTGTAGTGCACCGCTATTTCTTGGCATCTACCTGTCTCGATCCTGCTCTCTTCCCGCCGTCTGATACTTACTTCCGCATTTTCCGGCCTTCTTGTGGATCGGTTAAAAGTTGCCTCACTACCTTTAAAAACTTTTCTGCCTTTTGGCAAGCCAGGCAATACAACATAGTTCGCCTGCGACAAAACGTTGCTTAGGGTCTTGCTCCCGGTTGTTTGTGTGGTCCAGCAGACTGTTCTTTCCATCTGTCAGACGCTTAACACTTGCCCCTTGGCGATGGACGCGCAGATCACGTTAAGAACCCTTTTAAATAATGCTGCTACGGTTAGGCCTTTTCACCGGCTAAACCACAAGAAAGCGGGTTGCGACACTGCATGGTCCCTTATAGGCTAAAGTCGTTTGTCATTTGGACGTGGCGTCATTTGAAAATGAATCATCAGTTTTACAAAATAAGAAGTCCGAGAAAAGATATTTGCTTCAAGTGTATCAAGTCAGGTGATTAGTATTCGGTACTCACAATTACTTTCCACACTGACACTTCGGCAAAGTGGCGTTACACTTCTTAAGGAGTCACCGGGCACACTTGCAAATCGGACAATGCTTTTTGGCAAGCTGGCACTTTTATACAGCAGTCTAACAGGCGGCGGAAACTGCAGGTTGCGTGATCCAGACAGGCTGCCAAGAACTAGTGCTTCTGGGTCATACCAAACCTATTCGGCATGATCATCACGTCGTTTTTGGTTCATCGTTGGTAACCCAGATTACCTTTTTTTCGACTTGGATTTAACCGAAAAAAATTGCCCTCTTGAAATATGATACCGCGCACGTGAAATAATATGGAGGGAATAAAGGAATGTTTTCTGGAGTAATCGTAAATGTGGAATAATTTTTGTGAATATAGCAGAGCTTGAGATTCGCATCGGCTACTTACCTGTGTTTGGTGGTAATGACGGTTAAACTCTTGAATTGTCTTCTGACAGAACAGGTTCTTTTCTGGTTTCATTGACTGAGTTGGAGTTGCCAGACTTGTACAGCCGGCACGACAAAACTTCTCAAACGCCTTAAACTCGTGGAATCAGCGATGCAGCAATGACGAATGGATTTTTCCACCAGATGTACGAAGGCGTCCGTGACTTCTGGAGTTTCTAAGCATGCCTGCCACGCCGTTGCTTTCCCTTTATTCATGAAGGCAGAGGTTGTGTCAAACCTGTCAACTGCATGAAAGATGGTAGCGCTCGTCGATCGTTGCTTTGCCGATGCGGTGAATAAATCGCTGATATGAATATTTGATAGTCCTTCAAAACCAAAAACGCAACGCATAATGTTAGCGTCAGGGTGGTTTGCTGATTTTACGCAGATGGAACTTCCAGCCAATTATGGAAACCACATCGCTATCGACGATCGTATTCTATTTATCAGATGAGAAACGATAATGGTTGTTTCGATTGACAGAGGCAGGATGACGGTGTGGGTGATATTCACTTCAATGGCGATCAAATACGCACCGGCCACCCGTGACATCAGTGTTCGCATCTTCCAATCTGTCACCATCTTCCTCACCTTGCGGTCATGATCAATAGTGTTGGGCAGAAGCTATGAAGATTGCCACCGGTGAGGCAAAATATGCACATTTCGGTCGACGCAATGGCGTTTTTCGACCTGTCTACTGCCGAAGGAACCTGCGCATTCACATTGTCTCGTTCCATGGAACGTTTCCGTGCACGTTGTAGTTTTTGTGTTTGTTGAACTGAGATAAACACGATTTGTGCCAGGACGTCACTATTGTCACAGAATGGGCGAGATCGTTTTTACCGAAATGGCAACATTTGCCAGGATGCTTCCCACGATCTCCCTGAACTGCGTCACTATTTCGCCAGGAATTTCCGTATGTCTCTTCAACACTTTCAGTAACCGGCAAACTGGCAGTTTGGCGGACATTTCAGTGGATCCGGACGTCGAGATTTGGCATTTGACGCATTTAACTCCAGTCCATGCTCTGTTTCAAGCTGCATCCTGGCTCTACTGGGTCTGAAATTGATAAAAATGCATAGTATCCCCATGAATATTCTGAATAGTGTTCAGTGATTGATGGTAAAATAGGGCAGATTAGTTTATCCCGAACAGCTAGCACATTAGCACTGCCATCACAGTACCTATTTGGCGTAATGGCACCAGTTTGTCGTGGTTTTCTTTTCGATTTGTTTACAGATGATAATTCATGGCCCTCCGGTTAATGCTTGGGAAGATTGTTTGTTTACCTTTTTTTTTTTTACGACGGAAATGAAAGTTGAAAATTTGCCTGAAAAAGGGTCCGGATAAACCCGGGCTGGCCCGTCAATATAGCAAGATTCATATTCTTTACGATGATGTTGGCTGCTCGGCCTGTTGAATCTAAGCTCTGTCCACGATGCACTCTGCCTTACATCTGAACAACCGGCAAAATTCTCTGAAAATTCAACTTTAATCCTAGTTAAGGGTTTTACCTTGAAGAATCCAGATGCAGGCATACGTTGTTATATTTTACCTGCTCTTCATCGAAAAATGATTCAGAAGCTTCATTTAAAAAAAAAAAATTCATAATGCACTTTCAATGTGAGACCATCCAAAATATTTACTGTGGAAATTCTGAAGCCCGTTTCCTCCAAAAGGGAAGTTTTTAAAGGAAATTGGTACATTTCTACATCAGATCAAGTAAGGTTCTAAGCTAGGTATCCTTCATCGTACTCCCATCATCCGACAATTCGATAATGCCACGTCATGGTCTGGTGCATGGCTTGGATTGCACACACCACTATGCTCACCCTACCTCCCTGTTAGAATAGCAAACTATTTATCAAGGAATGGCAGATTTGAATCTTCACATGCAAACTGGTCAAAATAGTACTAACTAGGTAGGCCTAGTAGCCTTGGTAGTCTTGCGCTCCATGATTTTTTTTGTCATGACCACGATTTTTTTCAATATGGAACCGACTTTAACCAACATTTTTATCCGGGTTTATCCATCTAACTTTGCCTTTTAGCTTACCTGATCGACGTTGCCTTCCATTATTGCTTTGATGGGTTTCAGCGGACAAAATTCATCAATCACGGACTGCCTTGAAAATCGTGCTCAAAAGCACTCTGTGGACGCCATTTTGTGACGATCATTGTTCGAGGAAACTTACAGTCATCCGCGTGATTAGGAAGCATTGGAAGGGCGTGGTTGGTAACGCCACATGCCCAAATATTATATTGGCGCTAATTAACGAATAGCAAATTAATTGATGGCTCCTTGGCCAGAATTTCCATTAGTAACACCGCCTATTTTCTATGTGAAAAAAATTACACTTTTATACCGGCGTGTAACGGTAAAAATTGTTGAGGCAAGCGCACTATATTGTGGGAAACAAAGCAAAAGGACAAAATGGGTATAATCAAATAACTTGCTAAGTTTGGTAAAAGTAGAAGACGAAAATGCTGCACAGACAGCCTGTCATCCATCCCCTTGGGAAAAAAAAACCCAATTTTTTATTGGGGGCCCCCCGCCACTGGGGGGTTTTTTTCCCTTGAAATACCACAGGCCCGGAAAAACAAGTTCCTTCCTGGGATGCAGATTCATTCTGCAATTCAAATGGTCCATACCATCAGAAACATCTCTATATTGGCATGTTCCGTGTCGAGGCCATTCTCATCCTCAAGTACCTACCTCTACGCGTAGGCTTGGCTAGGATGGGCCTTGAGGTGTGCCTACTTGCTTCTAAAGCTATCTCGCTGAAGTTCAATCTTGGCATAGGTATAAACTGTCATCCTGGTGTTTCAACCAGGCGGGTGAACTCAATCATTTTGTGTGCTGTGTCCTGCCGACATTAGTTGGTGGATGTTAATAGAACCAATGTTGTCCTTCACGAAGAGTAGGTGAGCTATCGCTGACACCCTGAAAAAATTCCAAATTCCTGCACTAATCTACGACTGCTGTATAACTATAAACCAAGCCAGTATAGCTCTTGCTAAAATATATATATATATATATATATATATATATATATTATATTATATATATACAGTTAATTAAAAAAAACTTGCTTTGGCAGCACTGAACAGTGGTAAACAGAGTATGGTAATCAATGAATCAGAACCTCACTGCATTGGCTGAGCAGAGGTGGGCTGACTTGTTTCCAATGTGGTAAAGTGGCCAGTGGACACACATTCTGATAATGTTCTACTGCGCCCGACATCCTGCATCATTGAAGTTGGGAATTTCCTCATCGTGCCAATCGCACAAGGATGTCAAACCTAATATCCAATTTGAAAGGAACAGTCAGCTGCAATTCCACAGGTAATAATTTTATTTGATTAGGTTTTTACCCCATCAAAAACCTTCGTAGTACAGTGCTTTACAACATCATAAGCCTCTCGCAGTGTTGCAAACGCCTAAATATGGTTAAGTATACACTGGTTTGAAAAGTAACACAAGTACGCTACAGATCTGTGTTTATTTTTTAATTCCAATCAGGACTTTTTCCACATCTGTTAAAAATAAACCCCCATGCATTCAAATTATGTAGATGGCCCGTAACCAAAACTGCAACAGTAAAAGTAAACACGCTGAATGCAAGGTTTAGTTGGAGATGTCAGACATTTAAAAAAAAATCATGTTGTCAAGTATACTGTGCAAAACTTGACAACCATGATTATAATTCATTTGTTGTCCAAGTTTTTTTTATTTTTATTTTATTTTATTCTTTAAATTGCTGTGCAAATGATATCTGTTGAAAGACCATAAAGTATGGCATAAGATAAATCAAAAAACCTATATCAAGAAAAGCAATTCAGTGGCCGAACTGTAGCCAAGCAATGATTCACCAGTCGTTGTGACAATTGAAGCTACAAAGCTCAGGATCACAATTATTTTGAAAGAGTGACACACCAACCAAACACAGCTACGGATTATCACATTCCGTGACTGGCAAAAACTATTAGATTTTTCTGTATCGAATCCTCAGGCTTAAAATCACAGCACTCTTTCACTTCAACACATCACACACTGAAGAAATATCGAGAAGACATCAACGGTCCTTTTTCTCTTGCCTGTCGCATAATAAAACTTTTTGTTCTTTCTGCTTAGGATGAGTCCTTCATAAGAAGACACCAATTTTTGGTAGTCAAGTTATATGGATGTGAAAGATTGTTACTGCTCCCTTTTTGTTCGTTTAATTTTGCATGTTAGCATGTGGGATAATGTTCAATTCCAAAGGGAGATCGGAGAAGCAGAAAATAAATACGTTGAAGTGAAGGCAAATAGGGGTTGTTGGAAAAAGGCAGAGGGTGGTCGTAGAAAATTTACTTCAAGGTTGCTCCTCTCACTGAACCTAAACAAGTTTTTGTGACACAGGTGAAACTGTGGGCCACATCTTTGTCAACATTTGCTGATAATCGGCCTCTGATCCATCATCGGTTGAATGATTTCAGAGAGCTTAGTGAACTGCTGTGAGCCAAATGCTTCAAAGTCAAGAGGCAAGGGTAAGAGTCGAAAGGTGGAAGCAAAAGCAATCCTTCTGGCATAATCAATGCTCTGCAACAAGGGAGGATGCAGCAATTTTATAGAGAGGTAATCACCATAAGTCTTCTCAAACCGAACGGTGTACAGCATACGTGTTTAGCCCTTAAGCATCAAGCACATTAGCCACAAGCGATGTCATTATCACCAGTAATGTGAGGGTGCAACATTCCCACCCTGGATTAATGAAGTTTCCCATATCCCTCAAAGCGGAAGGCCTACCGCAGGCTTTTTCCCGTTGTAGTTGGTAAGGACGTTTGAAGCCTAAGGAGTTCTGAGGAGCTAACTGGTGTCATAGTGCAGCTTGGAACACGCAGAGCTGTTTTACATCAAAGGCATCCTGCAGAATAAGACATATTTAATGTGAAATTGGTTTTTTTGAAATCGCCCATTGGTTATATTCAGTGGATCCATCAGCAGAATGTTTGATCTCCGATGCTAACTGAGTCGGAAGCAAGGAGGGAGCAAGAGAACACGCCTACTTCAAATCACTGTCTGTTTGATTTCCATCTAAGGAGAACGACAAGTTCCCTTCACGGCTGACTGTTTCCTTCAGATCAAAGACTAGTTTTCCATTTAATTTTACTAACCTGTACGCTTATTCAAAGATGGCACAAGCATCCTCAAAGTGACAAATGTGGAGGTGAGCAAGAAGTAACCTAGGTTTTTTTATCCTGAGATTACAGTCTTTTCTTAATAACATGATGTTTAAAGTAAAAGCAGTAGCATGTGTTGGACAAAAAATAATCTAAATAGTGTATGTTTTTTAATTTTGATGAACCCATAACTCTTTACAGAAGCATTGGTGCTGGCAGTTTTTTCCCTTCTTTTTGGTCCCCCCCAGGTGGGGGGGGGTTTTTTTTTTTTTTGCATGCTGGGTGGTTTGCCATTGCCCTTCCCACGTTGTTGTCCATACTGCTATCCTTTTAAATGGTGACCATCAGAAGGAAGCATCACATACCATTTTTTTTAACAGTTCTTTGGCATACACAGACAGGGTTTGAATCACCGCCACTCTGACTTAGAGCAGATGCTTTACCATTATGCCACTGAAGATTGGTTAGTAATAATAATAGTAGTAAGACTAATAGTTACCATTTGGAATGTGCATCGACTATGTCAACCTGGGACTAGCAGGATAGCTTGAGGTATCTGTACTCGCACTTTGAGCTGTCCCTCACCTGGGTTCGAATCTCGACCCTACTATAACTGTCAACCACTGGTGTTGCAACATACAGGGTGAGGCATCAGTGTGTCCGCCATTCATTGGGTATGGACGTCAAGACAGAAGACTGTCTGCCAGCACTGTTGTCGGTGGACGTTAAGATCCCACGCATGTCCTTTCCAAGCGAAGAGTAGACAAGTTATCTCTGGCACCCCTGAACCAATTTACAAATTCCTGCTAAAACTCTCTCTCCAATCCACACCCGCAATCATGACGGCAAGTATTACCATGAGAGAGGCTTCATCCTGGCAGTGACTGAAAAAGCAGGCTGCTGGGAATGTCCCAGCCTGTGTACAAACTCTACATTAACACACTTGCTGTCTGTTCATCTATTAAACTCTAGGAGACATATTTATTAAAGGCCAAAATGTAGATTTTTACCTGCTCCCCCCGCATCTGTCAACACAATGCCTTTCCTCCCCCTCCCTTGGCTTTCTCCATCTCCCTTCCACTAACATTTTCGCAAAACAACCAAAGGCCACAACTACCATTTTGTCCTTTCTCTTTTCTTCATCCCTAATTTTCTTTTCTCAGTTCTGCTCATGCCCACCAATTTGCACTTAAATATATCACCTCATCTTCATTTTTGCACACTTCATAGCAATGGCCTTTAAGATTTAAATTAGCGCTTTTTTGTTTTGTTACATTCCCCAGGCAAATTGGAATATTTTGTTTTTGTAATTTTTCAATTCCTCTGTTTTGTATACTGCATATTTTGCTTTTAAAATATCCATAATTTGTAAACATTTGATTTTGAAAATGCTTCATCGCCCTTATCTCCAAATTTCCCAGCCAAATGCTAAAAAATGGTTTATATGCAAGAGAAAGCGATTGGCTTACATGGATTTTTAGCGAACCTGTAGCTGTTTTCATGGAGCTTGTATCATGTTGAAAACTCCGTATACTGAACACATCATCCTTTTCAATCTTTCATTAACATTTTCAACTTCTCTAAAATGGTGGGATTTTTATGGAACACAGTAGAAACCTTTTTTATAGTAGATATGAAAGATTTGTTTGAGCCATCTGTTAACTTGCATTGTAATTAAGCTATCATTTGGTCAAAAATTGTCGGCAGTCTTACGCAGAATTCTCAACTTGGGATTTTGATCAAAATTTGGTGATCAACCTTACCCTGGTAAACGCCCAACAAAGATATGTAAACGACCTTCTAACCAATATATTTTCATTTGGTCCATTCCAGAGTTAAAATCTATCATAATTTGATATCCAGGCATAAAACTATGCATACATACTTTTTATTGTTTTTACTGGCAAAATTGAAAACAAATCTTTATGGCTCATATTATACCCACTGCGCCTCAGGTCATCAAACCCCCCCGCCCCCAATACATACTCATGATTGTTTTTCTATCCACCCCCCCTCATTATAACGTTTCTAACAAGCCCACCCATTCTTTCCTGGTTGTTGGTTGTTTTCCTTATCTCCCTCTTTTTCGTTTTTGTTCCATTTCGCATTTCATACCACGGTTTTTCCATTCCCGCCCTTCTTTTTGTGTTTGGCTTGCAATCGAGTTTGTTTCACACACCGTGTCCGCCCTTCCCCTACTTTTGATCTCAAATATCCCTTTAGCCATTATTCTTCCAAAAATGTCCCTTTATCCTGCTGTTGGTGTGATTTTCCCACATATGTTCTTCTTTTTTTTTGTTAAGTTCTGGTCTATTCTGTGGTTCAAGCTCTTCCGAGCCTGTGACTTGGTATACAATTTTTTTGGGGGAAATACTTGGTGCAGCGTGAACAAATGGTATTCTGGCTCCTTATTGCAGACCTTCTTTCCTTAGACATTTTGTTTTATGAGCAACATAGCTCAAAGCACTTCTTTCCCGCAACGCATTTTTGTCTTAAAAATGTCAAAGGAAGGTAAAAGTATGTTTTTCACTGTTATGAAGGGTGTCCCTTGAATGAGAAATGGCGCATTTTTATTTATCGGATACAAAAGCAAACACAACTTTCCATTTGAACCTTAATATGGAACGTTAGAATAATGTTTGATGTCATATTTTAGTACTCACATTATCACCTTCTGCTTTCAATAATGTTCGGTTCTTTTTGTTTCCTCTCTCCGAGTGCACGCATGGCAGGGTCCTGAGTTTGGAGGAATGCACACAAAGCATCGTGGTTTTGGAAGCTTATGAAAGTGTTGTCCCTGTGATTTTTTTTTTTTTGTGGGATTTTGTGAAGGACAGACTTTATGGCATGTACGCACACAGTTCCTGAATGAGGCTACGAAGATCGCACCACAACATGCTGTCAGGGCATCTCCCGCACCATCTGTGGCAACAATGGACACTTTAGTACAATGTTCCAGACGTGTATTGAATGAGAGAAGGTGGACATGTTTCATAACTAAACAAAACTAAAACAATTACTCTAACTGCTCCATCTTGAACATGGAAGTTGTGTATTGCTTATTGTAATCATAAGGAAAAAACAGGTACCTATATT
This sequence comes from Eptatretus atami, assembly GCA_035128595.1. Classification (NCBI taxonomy): domain Eukaryota; kingdom Metazoa; phylum Chordata; class Myxini; order Myxiniformes; family Myxinidae; genus Eptatretus; species Eptatretus atami. The sequence continues at coordinate 36,825,646 of CM068960.1, read as the reverse complement.
TTAGGGGCACCCTGTACATTGAAAACAAAAAGTTCTTATTCTCTTCTTTGGTTTTGCATTACTTTTAATCCCCCATCTTCGCCCTCCCAAATTATCCTTGGTTTCATTCATCTCCAATTAACGCATTTTCAACAAATGAAGGCAGTTCAAGCACCAAGATACTTTTGAAAATAAAAAAAAAGTAGCTTGATATGCCTCGTATTTTGTGCTTTGTGCCTGCCTGGTACTGTTCCCCTCCGCCTTGTTCATCGTAGGTTGAGCAGCATTTTCCCGCAGATCATTGGAGGAGGCCCGGTGGAATCACACGATGTCAGGGTGTGGCCGGAGTGGCATCGTCTCATGGTCACTGCTTTCACCACAACTAGCACTGTATATCACAAATAGACAAGAAAAACACTTACTTTACCGAAATCACGTTGGGGTTTTTCTCGTTGATAAAAATGAGACTTCCCCAAACAGTTTGTATCAACAGTTGACTCCATTGTGTCCGTTTTGCCTTGTCTACAGTGATAACTTAAACAGTTTATATAGCTAATGAAGTACAGGGAATAGGTGATTCAGCTTGATTTCACTTGTGCTTAGTCCCCTTCCACAGCACTCTTATCTTTGCTATGTTTGTCGGTAGATGGAGGAATTTTCATCAGCAAGATAGGATTGGTACATGAGTAGCTTTGGTCATGGAGTGTAGGAGACATCTCAATGTAAATTAAGTAGGGAAAACTGTTGAGCTTAAGTGTTTACGTTTCACGCACACAAGTGGTGGTGCTGTGTTAATTAGGTAGGGATTAAGTAATAATTTCCGCGCAGTAATGTGATTGCCCGCCTGTGACCTTTTTCCTATGTTTTTTGCATTTCAAGACCAGCAATAATAAAGAGATCACGTCCTTAAACCACAACAACCGAGCTGCACGTATCCAAGCAGGCAAGAACGGCCCGCCTTCCAGGGGGACAACTAGCAAACCACTCCCCCGGAGGTGGGGATTGATGGGGCATGGAATGTCAAGAGAGTGGAGGGAAGTTAGGTTCATAGAGAGCGGGACAAATGAGAGGAGCGGGAGAAGAAGCGAGTGAGGCAGGAGCATGGGTGGTTAAAAGAAAAGGGCATAGGCTGCTTCCCTTTGACACGGTAAAGAAGACCTGATTCTTGTGTTCGTGCTGAAGGCGAATTGGCTCACCATGGTGGAGCAAGATGTTGGCATTGACTGTTTGGCTGGATCGTGTGCGACTGTGCTTCGAAGCCTCGTGTTGTGCCATCGGAGAGGGAAACAGCACCATTCTGCAGAGAGCAGCAGCGTCGGCAAGTGCGGTTGTACGAAAGAAAGCTGCATGGCCGTTTCTGAGCAGTGGTGTTGAGTAACGCAGCAGGAATTGCCTCCCATAGCGTTTTCCCGTCCAGAGAGCGGCTGGGCGCAATTTTCCCCGCACAGGGACGAAGCGGTTTGGTGATCTGAAGCTTCCGAAATCACCTCTGGGCACCAGCCTAAGTGTCGAGATAAAAGGAAGGATTTTTATTTGTTAATTCTGTTCGCTTGTCTGTATTTAAGTCTGCATGGAGGTGGCTCGAAATTAGATTTATTTTGCCTCACGTTTTGGTTATCATCCCGTTTTGAATTTACCGACCGATTGTAAATATTTTGATTTATTTCCTGAAAGCCCATGTTTTATTTTGGTTGCTTTGTGGTTGTCTGATGTCGTGGGTTCGAGTAAAAAAAACCCTGTGCTGTGCTCCATCTGCTATGGCACGCTGCGCACTCCCTTTTCCTCGCGCGTGCCATAATCTCGCCCAGAATCCTCGGCTGTAAGCTTCCAGGGAAAATTGTTTGGCTATCTGTCGCAGGTGGAAAAAAACCCCTGGACACGACAATATAAGCAGTGCTCTATAACCTATATGACTGGTTTGGTAATGGTTTTGATGGAAGGGTGGGTTATGAAGAGTAATTGTGTGAATTAGAATGGGAAGTTGAGGGGAAGGGAAGTGTGAGGGGTATGTTACAGGCAAGGGAAGGGGAGGGGGAGGGGCGATGAGGGGTTTTTTTTGTATTGTCTTTTTAATTTTTTGTACCTTGGGAGGTCATGGCAGTTGCTTTTGACCCCCTATTGTCATTATAAATTAACGCAAACCAATCAAAGAACCCGTATGTAAAGCCGCTGTCACACCTTGACGATTTAGCCGCATAATGCTGACATATGAAAAATTGTCCTTAAAACGCTGGCACAACGTCGAATACGGTTATGGGTAAGTTTTTGTATACGTTAAGAGCACGCTGGCATAACGTCGTAGTAACGCTGGCATACGTGTAGTATGCTGGCATTAAACGTCGTAGTAAAGCCGGGGAGCTCGTGCGAACAAATTTTAAACATGCTCAAAAAATTTCGACGTATGCAGGTATGACTCACACGTTCTGGCATACGCTGGCATAAGTTGTAGGCACGTTACGGCGATCGTTTGACAGACACGTCGACACACGGTTAGCTTGCAAGTTACTCATAAGTCGATCCCAACTGACTGGAAGAGGGGCCTTGTTGTCCCTCTCTGGAAAGGGAAGGGTGATCGCCAAGACTGCACAACTACAGAGGGGTGACGCTGCTCTCAGTGCCGGGCAAGGTCTTTGCTTGGATAATTCTTGATA
>CM068960.1:36804379-36822818 GCA_035128595.1 Eptatretus atami | reverse complement strand
CCACTGGAGATTCTGGCCTCGTGTGTGCCACCAAAACTGATTCGATCTGATGTCTGAACTCTACTCTGGTACTGAGAGTGCTGTGAAGTGTGGTGGTACCATCTCTGACTTATTTCAGTTGTTACTGGAGTTCGTCAGGGTGTGTATTGCCCCCACACTTTTCAGCACCTTGTATGGACTGATTCTGGGGAAGGATGTCGGAGAGAATTATGCTGCGGCGGCAATCGTTTGGGAAATGTCAAGATCTCTGACCTTGGATTTCGGTAGATGATGGCAGTCATCTTTGCGGAGACTTTAGATATCCTTTTGGGGGCCCTCGAGGTGCTGAATGAGGAGTTGGAGCCAGCTGGAATTACGGGTTTTCCTTGGGTTGCCAAACTAAGATTCCAGGCTTTCAATGACATCTTGGATGCTGCTGTCCTGTTGTGCCTGTTTGTGGGTGAGGATGTTGAGGTTCGTGGAGAGATTCATTTACCTCGCAGTGGATATTCATGTCTCTGCTGGCTGTGAGTCAGAGGTCAACAGTACGTCTGGGTTCGAGCCCTGGGAGTCATGGATTCACCTGGATAATGGGGTGTGGCGCTGCCGGTACCTGTGCGGGAGGACGAAAGTCGAGTCTTCAGGTTCGCTTGGGTGCTTCCAGTTCTTGCTCTATGGATGTGAGACTTGGACCTGACCAAGGATCTGAGATGGAGACTTTAAATTGCCGCTTTGGTACCAAGTCTCTTCGAGAATCCTTGGCTATCGGCTGGTCGGACTTTGTGTCCAACGAGCGGTTGCTGAGTATTTTACTCAAATGAGATTTGTTACCTGCATAGTCCGTGAGCGTCAGCTGCGGTCTTATGGACATGTGGCTCGTTTCCTGAGCTGATCCCTGCTCACAGATTCTCTCAGTGAGGGAGTCTCGTGAGTGGAGGAGGCCATGGGCCGACCACGTGCCTCGTGGTTGCTTCAGGTTGATCAGCATGCTTCAAGGAGATAGGGATGGCCAGGCATCTGCCTGGGGAGGCCAGACCATGGGCCAGACGGAGGCCGCCTGGAGTACCGCGGAAAGTGGACGCACCGACGCGCTGCTCTGAGCGGCCATGCCTCCCATACCACTGACCTGATACGCACCCACTGCCTCCGCCCAGCTTCTGGCTATTATTCCTGCTCTCCTCCCATATTTCTTCTCTCTAATTCCCCTGCTCGTACATTTCTTAACTCACAACTGGCTTCCAGTTATTTGTAAAGTATTTTGTCAATAGTTTTGAAATTGCCACCAGTTTCTAATTTTATCTTAGATATGTATATATATTATATGGAAAAGCTCTTTCGTGAACACACGGACTCACTCACATCACCGTATAAATGTTTCCTATTCTTTCGAGTGAGGGTAGAAAGCTGAAATTTGGCAAACGACATGACTCAAAGCAACACTCCCAGGAAAAACATCACAAACGTTGGAAACGTTGCAAACCAAAATATGGCCGTTAATAAAGTCGACCCATGCAAGTCGCTCACACTGCTGCACGGGTGGTCCGTGACCAAGACAATGTACCTTACACTGAAAATGGTCGCTAGGCAATGCCTAATGCGAGCTCTTCCACCTCTTGTTTTGTAGACTTTTTGCCTTATTGACTATAAAAATACTATAGGCTGTAAACCTTTGAACTAAAAAGCTCATTCCAATCACTATTCTTGATTTACTGAGTTATATAAACCTTTACAGAATGCAAGCACAATATACTTTATCAAATATATAAAAGCTCGTGCTCCAATACCCACATCATCAAATATATAAATTCACAGTGGAGAATTCTTGCATACTGCAAGTAACCATGGGCATCGAGGCAAGGTTTTTGAGGGAGGCAGCTAACAGATATGGCCGAATGGGATGGCTATATTTTCCGAATGTATACTTTTGCTGGCATGCAGATGTAACTCCGGAGAAGTGTTGCCACTTCCCCGCAAGCTCAATGGCTGTGTTATTCGTGTGTGTGTGTGTGTGTGTGTGTGTTTATGTGTGTCTCCACTACGAGCCATAGAACACGTTTTTGTTCAAAAAGAAGTCCTTCCACCTCTCCCGTTCTCCTCCATTCCCCCTTCTTGACTCCTTCCTCCGCCCCTCCCTCGTTGCTCCCAGAGAAGAGTGTGGGCATGGTCTAGCGGTAAAGAAATGTGCCAAAAGTTCCAGATCTCAATCTTTAACCAAAATCTTAATCAATTTACGTCACTGTCCCTTTAAGCTATCCACCCAGCAAGTTTTGGTCCAAATCCGTCCATGTTCTTTTTGTGGTAATCGTTACTTTTCGTACTTTTCCTATTATTTTCACTTCAAAAGGATTACAAATTGTTTAATTACAAAAATGGTCAAATATATGACAATTTACGTTGAGTTGATAAACCTCACAGGCAACCATTCCTGTCATTCATGATATGTTGTCATTGTGATATTTTTTAAGTGCTGCGAATTAATAATGCGCTGTACTAGCTTTTGGTGGGGGGCATTTGGCTGACTCTTTGGAGGATAACCCCTTCTGACCCCCCCCCCCCACCCCCACCGTAGCACCCTTGCAAGCAACTATTCTGGCGAATTCCTAGGTGTATCGATATCTCTATGCGATAATCTCTATATGCTAATAAAACTGAGAATGTGTGTGGGTATGGTCATTATGCATTTCCACAACTCCAACCGATTCCATTTCAAATTCGGTTACGATTATGGCTTTTGGTCCAACTTAGGTCATGGGCTATAAATTTTTTCCATAACAATTCCGATATTCGAAAAATCGATAAATCGATATCCTATGGGGATTTTCCCATTCAAATTCCACTCAAGTTTAAGGCCTACGGGGGACGCAAGCTTCCACTTTGCTGCCCGCGGCGCCGTTTTACGCTTCGGCTACGCACTGCCGAAAATCCCTGATTGCAACAAATCGATAATAATTTCATTCTTGCAGCTTCCCACTCGAGCTCCCGCAAATAAGCTTAAACGCAATTTCTTTTTAAATTGCTCGCCTCCTACCTTTTCTGCTGCATACACTGCATTCTGTGTATTGTGCTTGTGGTGCATGCGAGAAATTTAAGGTGTTCATTAACGTTAAGATGACGAAATCGATCCAATGCATGCAGTTCACGCCGTGCTACCAGCGTGCAAGCTTTTTGTGCCATGACCTCATTGCGCGTGTCCTATTGGTTTGCTGCAAGGTCATTGGCCGCTTGCTTTTACTTTTGGCACCGCCACTCACGTGTGTTTGGGGATGCAACTCATTTGTCATTGGTCGGGCTAGTGCGAGGGAAAACGCGTCACATTTTCTCAACTGTTCCGCTATTGTCCGGTCGCATCTTTAGTGCTGTGGACTACCGATAATTATCCTTTTTCCTGTTTGATTGTGCTTCTGCTGTTTCCAGTTCTGACGTCGTTTCTTAGCATTCGGAAGGAACAATCCTGAGCTAGGCTGATTTTTCAAACGCCGTTCGTTACAGCTAACATTACAACTTCTATCCGTCAGTTATTATTTTTGCGTTTTAACGACTCCCCTTTTTTACATATTGGTTTTTTCCGAAATATAAACCCAACTACAAATTTTACCCGTCCTAAGTCGAACTCACCCTACAATTTTTTTGGTTCCAAAAACCGTTGAGTTCTTTTCAAATCTCAGTTTACCTTTTTCGTAATGCCGGCCTAAAAGAGGGTTTGTCTTGGGCGTCGGACAGCGTTAGCCCAGCGACTCGAAGGGTTTCTAGGGCAACGAGTCGCTCGAGAAACTACCGAACGCCGACTTTCACAGAATGCCCTGCGGCGCAGCGGAAATCAGGGCTTCCCAGGGCGATGAACGCAGCGGCGGTTCGGCTTTCCAGGAACGCTGCTGCAAGCAGCTGCTTCAGGCCTCTAGAGGGTATTGAGCAGCGATCGGTTCGGCGTTCCAGGTAACGCTGCTGCAACAGCTGCTTCCGCAGGGGCTTGGATGAGGCGATTGAACAGCAGGGGCGGTTCGTCGTTCCAGGAACGCTTCTGGAACACTCTTTCTAGGTCCTAACTAGCTGAGACTCCACAAGAGCGAACGCGCAAGGTTTAGTACGGTAATAGTCAATGACGCCTACAATATTCCGCTCCTATTCCCCTTGGGTGCAGACGGATATCGCTTCGGGAATTTCCTCAGGTTGAACGAGTGTATCCAACTGGTCTCGACGTCAGCAACGAGGACGCTTTTGCGTTCCGCTGCAGGTGGAAGAGCGGAAAAACATCGTCTAACAAGAGGTTTTTTGTAAGGGGAGTCCTGATTTGTTCTAACTTCTACTGTTTAATTTCATTTGATTTTTTGCCTTTTTTGTTAGTTTTCCTTTTTAGATCACGCTCAGCGGACAAATCCCCTTAATCGTGTAGTGCACCGCTATTTCTTGGCATCTACCTGTCTCGATCCTGCTCTCTTCCCGCCGTCTGATACTTACTTCCGCATTTTCCGGCCTTCTTGTGGATCGGTTAAAAGTTGCCTCACTACCTTTAAAAACTTTTCTGCCTTTTGGCAAGCCAGGCAATACAACATAGTTCGCCTGCGACAAAACGTTGCTTAGGGTCTTGCTCCCGGTTGTTTGTGTGGTCCAGCAGACTGTTCTTTCCATCTGTCAGACGCTTAACACTTGCCCCTTGGCGATGGACGCGCAGATCACGTTAAGAACCCTTTTAAATAATGCTGCTACGGTTAGGCCTTTTCACCGGCTAAACCACAAGAAAGCGGGTTGCGACACTGCATGGTCCCTTATAGGCTAAAGTCGTTTGTCATTTGGACGTGGCGTCATTTGAAAATGAATCATCAGTTTTACAAAATAAGAAGTCCGAGAAAAGATATTTGCTTCAAGTGTATCAAGTCAGGTGATTAGTATTCGGTACTCACAATTACTTTCCACACTGACACTTCGGCAAAGTGGCGTTACACTTCTTAAGGAGTCACCGGGCACACTTGCAAATCGGACAATGCTTTTTGGCAAGCTGGCACTTTTATACAGCAGTCTAACAGGCGGCGGAAACTGCAGGTTGCGTGATCCAGACAGGCTGCCAAGAACTAGTGCTTCTGGGTCATACCAAACCTATTCGGCATGATCATCACGTCGTTTTTGGTTCATCGTTGGTAACCCAGATTACCTTTTTTTCGACTTGGATTTAACCGAAAAAAATTGCCCTCTTGAAATATGATACCGCGCACGTGAAATAATATGGAGGGAATAAAGGAATGTTTTCTGGAGTAATCGTAAATGTGGAATAATTTTTGTGAATATAGCAGAGCTTGAGATTCGCATCGGCTACTTACCTGTGTTTGGTGGTAATGACGGTTAAACTCTTGAATTGTCTTCTGACAGAACAGGTTCTTTTCTGGTTTCATTGACTGAGTTGGAGTTGCCAGACTTGTACAGCCGGCACGACAAAACTTCTCAAACGCCTTAAACTCGTGGAATCAGCGATGCAGCAATGACGAATGGATTTTTCCACCAGATGTACGAAGGCGTCCGTGACTTCTGGAGTTTCTAAGCATGCCTGCCACGCCGTTGCTTTCCCTTTATTCATGAAGGCAGAGGTTGTGTCAAACCTGTCAACTGCATGAAAGATGGTAGCGCTCGTCGATCGTTGCTTTGCCGATGCGGTGAATAAATCGCTGATATGAATATTTGATAGTCCTTCAAAACCAAAAACGCAACGCATAATGTTAGCGTCAGGGTGGTTTGCTGATTTTACGCAGATGGAACTTCCAGCCAATTATGGAAACCACATCGCTATCGACGATCGTATTCTATTTATCAGATGAGAAACGATAATGGTTGTTTCGATTGACAGAGGCAGGATGACGGTGTGGGTGATATTCACTTCAATGGCGATCAAATACGCACCGGCCACCCGTGACATCAGTGTTCGCATCTTCCAATCTGTCACCATCTTCCTCACCTTGCGGTCATGATCAATAGTGTTGGGCAGAAGCTATGAAGATTGCCACCGGTGAGGCAAAATATGCACATTTCGGTCGACGCAATGGCGTTTTTCGACCTGTCTACTGCCGAAGGAACCTGCGCATTCACATTGTCTCGTTCCATGGAACGTTTCCGTGCACGTTGTAGTTTTTGTGTTTGTTGAACTGAGATAAACACGATTTGTGCCAGGACGTCACTATTGTCACAGAATGGGCGAGATCGTTTTTACCGAAATGGCAACATTTGCCAGGATGCTTCCCACGATCTCCCTGAACTGCGTCACTATTTCGCCAGGAATTTCCGTATGTCTCTTCAACACTTTCAGTAACCGGCAAACTGGCAGTTTGGCGGACATTTCAGTGGATCCGGACGTCGAGATTTGGCATTTGACGCATTTAACTCCAGTCCATGCTCTGTTTCAAGCTGCATCCTGGCTCTACTGGGTCTGAAATTGATAAAAATGCATAGTATCCCCATGAATATTCTGAATAGTGTTCAGTGATTGATGGTAAAATAGGGCAGATTAGTTTATCCCGAACAGCTAGCACATTAGCACTGCCATCACAGTACCTATTTGGCGTAATGGCACCAGTTTGTCGTGGTTTTCTTTTCGATTTGTTTACAGATGATAATTCATGGCCCTCCGGTTAATGCTTGGGAAGATTGTTTGTTTACCTTTTTTTTTTTTACGACGGAAATGAAAGTTGAAAATTTGCCTGAAAAAGGGTCCGGATAAACCCGGGCTGGCCCGTCAATATAGCAAGATTCATATTCTTTACGATGATGTTGGCTGCTCGGCCTGTTGAATCTAAGCTCTGTCCACGATGCACTCTGCCTTACATCTGAACAACCGGCAAAATTCTCTGAAAATTCAACTTTAATCCTAGTTAAGGGTTTTACCTTGAAGAATCCAGATGCAGGCATACGTTGTTATATTTTACCTGCTCTTCATCGAAAAATGATTCAGAAGCTTCATTTAAAAAAAAAAAATTCATAATGCACTTTCAATGTGAGACCATCCAAAATATTTACTGTGGAAATTCTGAAGCCCGTTTCCTCCAAAAGGGAAGTTTTTAAAGGAAATTGGTACATTTCTACATCAGATCAAGTAAGGTTCTAAGCTAGGTATCCTTCATCGTACTCCCATCATCCGACAATTCGATAATGCCACGTCATGGTCTGGTGCATGGCTTGGATTGCACACACCACTATGCTCACCCTACCTCCCTGTTAGAATAGCAAACTATTTATCAAGGAATGGCAGATTTGAATCTTCACATGCAAACTGGTCAAAATAGTACTAACTAGGTAGGCCTAGTAGCCTTGGTAGTCTTGCGCTCCATGATTTTTTTTGTCATGACCACGATTTTTTTCAATATGGAACCGACTTTAACCAACATTTTTATCCGGGTTTATCCATCTAACTTTGCCTTTTAGCTTACCTGATCGACGTTGCCTTCCATTATTGCTTTGATGGGTTTCAGCGGACAAAATTCATCAATCACGGACTGCCTTGAAAATCGTGCTCAAAAGCACTCTGTGGACGCCATTTTGTGACGATCATTGTTCGAGGAAACTTACAGTCATCCGCGTGATTAGGAAGCATTGGAAGGGCGTGGTTGGTAACGCCACATGCCCAAATATTATATTGGCGCTAATTAACGAATAGCAAATTAATTGATGGCTCCTTGGCCAGAATTTCCATTAGTAACACCGCCTATTTTCTATGTGAAAAAAATTACACTTTTATACCGGCGTGTAACGGTAAAAATTGTTGAGGCAAGCGCACTATATTGTGGGAAACAAAGCAAAAGGACAAAATGGGTATAATCAAATAACTTGCTAAGTTTGGTAAAAGTAGAAGACGAAAATGCTGCACAGACAGCCTGTCATCCATCCCCTTGGGAAAAAAAAACCCAATTTTTTATTGGGGGCCCCCCGCCACTGGGGGGTTTTTTTCCCTTGAAATACCACAGGCCCGGAAAAACAAGTTCCTTCCTGGGATGCAGATTCATTCTGCAATTCAAATGGTCCATACCATCAGAAACATCTCTATATTGGCATGTTCCGTGTCGAGGCCATTCTCATCCTCAAGTACCTACCTCTACGCGTAGGCTTGGCTAGGATGGGCCTTGAGGTGTGCCTACTTGCTTCTAAAGCTATCTCGCTGAAGTTCAATCTTGGCATAGGTATAAACTGTCATCCTGGTGTTTCAACCAGGCGGGTGAACTCAATCATTTTGTGTGCTGTGTCCTGCCGACATTAGTTGGTGGATGTTAATAGAACCAATGTTGTCCTTCACGAAGAGTAGGTGAGCTATCGCTGACACCCTGAAAAAATTCCAAATTCCTGCACTAATCTACGACTGCTGTATAACTATAAACCAAGCCAGTATAGCTCTTGCTAAAATATATATATATATATATATATATATATATATATTATATTATATATATACAGTTAATTAAAAAAAACTTGCTTTGGCAGCACTGAACAGTGGTAAACAGAGTATGGTAATCAATGAATCAGAACCTCACTGCATTGGCTGAGCAGAGGTGGGCTGACTTGTTTCCAATGTGGTAAAGTGGCCAGTGGACACACATTCTGATAATGTTCTACTGCGCCCGACATCCTGCATCATTGAAGTTGGGAATTTCCTCATCGTGCCAATCGCACAAGGATGTCAAACCTAATATCCAATTTGAAAGGAACAGTCAGCTGCAATTCCACAGGTAATAATTTTATTTGATTAGGTTTTTACCCCATCAAAAACCTTCGTAGTACAGTGCTTTACAACATCATAAGCCTCTCGCAGTGTTGCAAACGCCTAAATATGGTTAAGTATACACTGGTTTGAAAAGTAACACAAGTACGCTACAGATCTGTGTTTATTTTTTAATTCCAATCAGGACTTTTTCCACATCTGTTAAAAATAAACCCCCATGCATTCAAATTATGTAGATGGCCCGTAACCAAAACTGCAACAGTAAAAGTAAACACGCTGAATGCAAGGTTTAGTTGGAGATGTCAGACATTTAAAAAAAAATCATGTTGTCAAGTATACTGTGCAAAACTTGACAACCATGATTATAATTCATTTGTTGTCCAAGTTTTTTTTATTTTTATTTTATTTTATTCTTTAAATTGCTGTGCAAATGATATCTGTTGAAAGACCATAAAGTATGGCATAAGATAAATCAAAAAACCTATATCAAGAAAAGCAATTCAGTGGCCGAACTGTAGCCAAGCAATGATTCACCAGTCGTTGTGACAATTGAAGCTACAAAGCTCAGGATCACAATTATTTTGAAAGAGTGACACACCAACCAAACACAGCTACGGATTATCACATTCCGTGACTGGCAAAAACTATTAGATTTTTCTGTATCGAATCCTCAGGCTTAAAATCACAGCACTCTTTCACTTCAACACATCACACACTGAAGAAATATCGAGAAGACATCAACGGTCCTTTTTCTCTTGCCTGTCGCATAATAAAACTTTTTGTTCTTTCTGCTTAGGATGAGTCCTTCATAAGAAGACACCAATTTTTGGTAGTCAAGTTATATGGATGTGAAAGATTGTTACTGCTCCCTTTTTGTTCGTTTAATTTTGCATGTTAGCATGTGGGATAATGTTCAATTCCAAAGGGAGATCGGAGAAGCAGAAAATAAATACGTTGAAGTGAAGGCAAATAGGGGTTGTTGGAAAAAGGCAGAGGGTGGTCGTAGAAAATTTACTTCAAGGTTGCTCCTCTCACTGAACCTAAACAAGTTTTTGTGACACAGGTGAAACTGTGGGCCACATCTTTGTCAACATTTGCTGATAATCGGCCTCTGATCCATCATCGGTTGAATGATTTCAGAGAGCTTAGTGAACTGCTGTGAGCCAAATGCTTCAAAGTCAAGAGGCAAGGGTAAGAGTCGAAAGGTGGAAGCAAAAGCAATCCTTCTGGCATAATCAATGCTCTGCAACAAGGGAGGATGCAGCAATTTTATAGAGAGGTAATCACCATAAGTCTTCTCAAACCGAACGGTGTACAGCATACGTGTTTAGCCCTTAAGCATCAAGCACATTAGCCACAAGCGATGTCATTATCACCAGTAATGTGAGGGTGCAACATTCCCACCCTGGATTAATGAAGTTTCCCATATCCCTCAAAGCGGAAGGCCTACCGCAGGCTTTTTCCCGTTGTAGTTGGTAAGGACGTTTGAAGCCTAAGGAGTTCTGAGGAGCTAACTGGTGTCATAGTGCAGCTTGGAACACGCAGAGCTGTTTTACATCAAAGGCATCCTGCAGAATAAGACATATTTAATGTGAAATTGGTTTTTTTGAAATCGCCCATTGGTTATATTCAGTGGATCCATCAGCAGAATGTTTGATCTCCGATGCTAACTGAGTCGGAAGCAAGGAGGGAGCAAGAGAACACGCCTACTTCAAATCACTGTCTGTTTGATTTCCATCTAAGGAGAACGACAAGTTCCCTTCACGGCTGACTGTTTCCTTCAGATCAAAGACTAGTTTTCCATTTAATTTTACTAACCTGTACGCTTATTCAAAGATGGCACAAGCATCCTCAAAGTGACAAATGTGGAGGTGAGCAAGAAGTAACCTAGGTTTTTTTATCCTGAGATTACAGTCTTTTCTTAATAACATGATGTTTAAAGTAAAAGCAGTAGCATGTGTTGGACAAAAAATAATCTAAATAGTGTATGTTTTTTAATTTTGATGAACCCATAACTCTTTACAGAAGCATTGGTGCTGGCAGTTTTTTCCCTTCTTTTTGGTCCCCCCCAGGTGGGGGGGGGTTTTTTTTTTTTTTGCATGCTGGGTGGTTTGCCATTGCCCTTCCCACGTTGTTGTCCATACTGCTATCCTTTTAAATGGTGACCATCAGAAGGAAGCATCACATACCATTTTTTTTAACAGTTCTTTGGCATACACAGACAGGGTTTGAATCACCGCCACTCTGACTTAGAGCAGATGCTTTACCATTATGCCACTGAAGATTGGTTAGTAATAATAATAGTAGTAAGACTAATAGTTACCATTTGGAATGTGCATCGACTATGTCAACCTGGGACTAGCAGGATAGCTTGAGGTATCTGTACTCGCACTTTGAGCTGTCCCTCACCTGGGTTCGAATCTCGACCCTACTATAACTGTCAACCACTGGTGTTGCAACATACAGGGTGAGGCATCAGTGTGTCCGCCATTCATTGGGTATGGACGTCAAGACAGAAGACTGTCTGCCAGCACTGTTGTCGGTGGACGTTAAGATCCCACGCATGTCCTTTCCAAGCGAAGAGTAGACAAGTTATCTCTGGCACCCCTGAACCAATTTACAAATTCCTGCTAAAACTCTCTCTCCAATCCACACCCGCAATCATGACGGCAAGTATTACCATGAGAGAGGCTTCATCCTGGCAGTGACTGAAAAAGCAGGCTGCTGGGAATGTCCCAGCCTGTGTACAAACTCTACATTAACACACTTGCTGTCTGTTCATCTATTAAACTCTAGGAGACATATTTATTAAAGGCCAAAATGTAGATTTTTACCTGCTCCCCCCGCATCTGTCAACACAATGCCTTTCCTCCCCCTCCCTTGGCTTTCTCCATCTCCCTTCCACTAACATTTTCGCAAAACAACCAAAGGCCACAACTACCATTTTGTCCTTTCTCTTTTCTTCATCCCTAATTTTCTTTTCTCAGTTCTGCTCATGCCCACCAATTTGCACTTAAATATATCACCTCATCTTCATTTTTGCACACTTCATAGCAATGGCCTTTAAGATTTAAATTAGCGCTTTTTTGTTTTGTTACATTCCCCAGGCAAATTGGAATATTTTGTTTTTGTAATTTTTCAATTCCTCTGTTTTGTATACTGCATATTTTGCTTTTAAAATATCCATAATTTGTAAACATTTGATTTTGAAAATGCTTCATCGCCCTTATCTCCAAATTTCCCAGCCAAATGCTAAAAAATGGTTTATATGCAAGAGAAAGCGATTGGCTTACATGGATTTTTAGCGAACCTGTAGCTGTTTTCATGGAGCTTGTATCATGTTGAAAACTCCGTATACTGAACACATCATCCTTTTCAATCTTTCATTAACATTTTCAACTTCTCTAAAATGGTGGGATTTTTATGGAACACAGTAGAAACCTTTTTTATAGTAGATATGAAAGATTTGTTTGAGCCATCTGTTAACTTGCATTGTAATTAAGCTATCATTTGGTCAAAAATTGTCGGCAGTCTTACGCAGAATTCTCAACTTGGGATTTTGATCAAAATTTGGTGATCAACCTTACCCTGGTAAACGCCCAACAAAGATATGTAAACGACCTTCTAACCAATATATTTTCATTTGGTCCATTCCAGAGTTAAAATCTATCATAATTTGATATCCAGGCATAAAACTATGCATACATACTTTTTATTGTTTTTACTGGCAAAATTGAAAACAAATCTTTATGGCTCATATTATACCCACTGCGCCTCAGGTCATCAAACCCCCCCGCCCCCAATACATACTCATGATTGTTTTTCTATCCACCCCCCCTCATTATAACGTTTCTAACAAGCCCACCCATTCTTTCCTGGTTGTTGGTTGTTTTCCTTATCTCCCTCTTTTTCGTTTTTGTTCCATTTCGCATTTCATACCACGGTTTTTCCATTCCCGCCCTTCTTTTTGTGTTTGGCTTGCAATCGAGTTTGTTTCACACACCGTGTCCGCCCTTCCCCTACTTTTGATCTCAAATATCCCTTTAGCCATTATTCTTCCAAAAATGTCCCTTTATCCTGCTGTTGGTGTGATTTTCCCACATATGTTCTTCTTTTTTTTTGTTAAGTTCTGGTCTATTCTGTGGTTCAAGCTCTTCCGAGCCTGTGACTTGGTATACAATTTTTTTGGGGGAAATACTTGGTGCAGCGTGAACAAATGGTATTCTGGCTCCTTATTGCAGACCTTCTTTCCTTAGACATTTTGTTTTATGAGCAACATAGCTCAAAGCACTTCTTTCCCGCAACGCATTTTTGTCTTAAAAATGTCAAAGGAAGGTAAAAGTATGTTTTTCACTGTTATGAAGGGTGTCCCTTGAATGAGAAATGGCGCATTTTTATTTATCGGATACAAAAGCAAACACAACTTTCCATTTGAACCTTAATATGGAACGTTAGAATAATGTTTGATGTCATATTTTAGTACTCACATTATCACCTTCTGCTTTCAATAATGTTCGGTTCTTTTTGTTTCCTCTCTCCGAGTGCACGCATGGCAGGGTCCTGAGTTTGGAGGAATGCACACAAAGCATCGTGGTTTTGGAAGCTTATGAAAGTGTTGTCCCTGTGATTTTTTTTTTTTTGTGGGATTTTGTGAAGGACAGACTTTATGGCATGTACGCACACAGTTCCTGAATGAGGCTACGAAGATCGCACCACAACATGCTGTCAGGGCATCTCCCGCACCATCTGTGGCAACAATGGACACTTTAGTACAATGTTCCAGACGTGTATTGAATGAGAGAAGGTGGACATGTTTCATAACTAAACAAAACTAAAACAATTACTCTAACTGCTCCATCTTGAACATGGAAGTTGTGTATTGCTTATTGTAATCATAAGGAAAAAACAGGTACCTATATTTTAGGGGCACCCTGTACATTGAAAACAAAAAGTTCTTATTCTCTTCTTTGGTTTTGCATTACTTTTAATCCCCCATCTTCGCCCTCCCAAATTATCCTTGGTTTCATTCATCTCCAATTAACGCATTTTCAACAAATGAAGGCAGTTCAAGCACCAAGATACTTTTGAAAATAAAAAAAAAGTAGCTTGATATGCCTCGTATTTTGTGCTTTGTGCCTGCCTGGTACTGTTCCCCTCCGCCTTGTTCATCGTAGGTTGAGCAGCATTTTCCCGCAGATCATTGGAGGAGGCCCGGTGGAATCACACGATGTCAGGGTGTGGCCGGAGTGGCATCGTCTCATGGTCACTGCTTTCACCACAACTAGCACTGTATATCACAAATAGACAAGAAAAACACTTACTTTACCGAAATCACGTTGGGGTTTTTCTCGTTGATAAAAATGAGACTTCCCCAAACAGTTTGTATCAACAGTTGACTCCATTGTGTCCGTTTTGCCTTGTCTACAGTGATAACTTAAACAGTTTATATAGCTAATGAAGTACAGGGAATAGGTGATTCAGCTTGATTTCACTTGTGCTTAGTCCCCTTCCACAGCACTCTTATCTTTGCTATGTTTGTCGGTAGATGGAGGAATTTTCATCAGCAAGATAGGATTGGTACATGAGTAGCTTTGGTCATGGAGTGTAGGAGACATCTCAATGTAAATTAAGTAGGGAAAACTGTTGAGCTTAAGTGTTTACGTTTCACGCACACAAGTGGTGGTGCTGTGTTAATTAGGTAGGGATTAAGTAATAATTTCCGCGCAGTAATGTGATTGCCCGCCTGTGACCTTTTTCCTATGTTTTTTGCATTTCAAGACCAGCAATAATAAAGAGATCACGTCCTTAAACCACAACAACCGAGCTGCACGTATCCAAGCAGGCAAGAACGGCCCGCCTTCCAGGGGGACAACTAGCAAACCACTCCCCCGGAGGTGGGGATTGATGGGGCATGGAATGTCAAGAGAGTGGAGGGAAGTTAGGTTCATAGAGAGCGGGACAAATGAGAGGAGCGGGAGAAGAAGCGAGTGAGGCAGGAGCATGGGTGGTTAAAAGAAAAGGGCATAGGCTGCTTCCCTTTGACACGGTAAAGAAGACCTGATTCTTGTGTTCGTGCTGAAGGCGAATTGGCTCACCATGGTGGAGCAAGATGTTGGCATTGACTGTTTGGCTGGATCGTGTGCGACTGTGCTTCGAAGCCTCGTGTTGTGCCATCGGAGAGGGAAACAGCACCATTCTGCAGAGAGCAGCAGCGTCGGCAAGTGCGGTTGTACGAAAGAAAGCTGCATGGCCGTTTCTGAGCAGTGGTGTTGAGTAACGCAGCAGGAATTGCCTCCCATAGCGTTTTCCCGTCCAGAGAGCGGCTGGGCGCAATTTTCCCCGCACAGGGACGAAGCGGTTTGGTGATCTGAAGCTTCCGAAATCACCTCTGGGCACCAGCCTAAGTGTCGAGATAAAAGGAAGGATTTTTATTTGTTAATTCTGTTCGCTTGTCTGTATTTAAGTCTGCATGGAGGTGGCTCGAAATTAGATTTATTTTGCCTCACGTTTTGGTTATCATCCCGTTTTGAATTTACCGACCGATTGTAAATATTTTGATTTATTTCCTGAAAGCCCATGTTTTATTTTGGTTGCTTTGTGGTTGTCTGATGTCGTGGGTTCGAGTAAAAAAAACCCTGTGCTGTGCTCCATCTGCTATGGCACGCTGCGCACTCCCTTTTCCTCGCGCGTGCCATAATCTCGCCCAGAATCCTCGGCTGTAAGCTTCCAGGGAAAATTGTTTGGCTATCTGTCGCAGGTGGAAAAAAACCCCTGGACACGACAATATAAGCAGTGCTCTATAACCTATATGACTGGTTTGGTAATGGTTTTGATGGAAGGGTGGGTTATGAAGAGTAATTGTGTGAATTAGAATGGGAAGTTGAGGGGAAGGGAAGTGTGAGGGGTATGTTACAGGCAAGGGAAGGGGAGGGGGAGGGGCGATGAGGGGTTTTTTTTGTATTGTCTTTTTAATTTTTTGTACCTTGGGAGGTCATGGCAGTTGCTTTTGACCCCCTATTGTCATTATAAATTAACGCAAACCAATCAAAGAACCCGTATGTAAAGCCGCTGTCACACCTTGACGATTTAGCCGCATAATGCTGACATATGAAAAATTGTCCTTAAAACGCTGGCACAACGTCGAATACGGTTATGGGTAAGTTTTTGTATACGTTAAGAGCACGCTGGCATAACGTCGTAGTAACGCTGGCATACGTGTAGTATGCTGGCATTAAACGTCGTAGTAAAGCCGGGGAGCTCGTGCGAACAAATTTTAAACATGCTCAAAAAATTTCGACGTATGCAGGTATGACTCACACGTTCTGGCATACGCTGGCATAAGTTGTAGGCACGTTACGGCGATCGTTTGACAGACACGTCGACACACGGTTAGCTTGCAAGTTACTCATAAGTCGATCTCTGACTTATTTCCAGTTGTTACTGGAGTTCGTCAGGGGTGTGTATTGGCCCCCACACTTTTCAGCACCTGTATGGACTGGATTCTGGGGAGGATGTCGGAGAGATTAAGCTGCGGCGCATCGTTTGGGAATGTCAAGATCTCTGACCTTGATTTCGTAGATGATGCAGTCATCTTTGCGGAGACTTTAGATATCCTTTTGGGGGCCCTCGAGGTGCTGAATGAGGAGTTGGAGCCACTGGATTACGGGTTTCCTTGGTCAAACTAAGATCCAGGCTTTCAATGACATCTTGGATGCTGCTGTCCTGTCTGTGCCTGTTTGTGGGTGAGGATGTTGAGGTCGTGGAGAGATTCACTTTACCTCGGCAGTGATATTCATGTCTCTGCTGGCTGTGAGTCAGAGGTCAACAGACGTCTGGGTCGGCCTGGGAGTCATGGATTCACTGGATAATGGGTGTGGCGCTGCCGGTACCTGTGCGGGAGGACGAAAGTCCGAGTCTTCAGGTCCTTGGTGCTTCCAGTCTTGCTCTATGGATGTGAGACTTGGACTCTGACCAAGGATCTGAGATGGAGACTTAATTCCTTTGGTACCAGAGTCTCTTCGAGAATCCTTGGCTATCGCTGGTCGACTTTGTGTCCAACGAGCGGTTGCTGAGATTTACTCAAATGAGATTTGTTACCTGCATAGTCCGTGAGCGTCAGCTGCGGCTTATGGACATGTGGTCGTTTTCCGAGCTGATCCTGCTCACAGATTCTCTCAGTGAGGGAGTCTCGTGAGTGGAGGAGGCCAATGGGCCGACCACGTGCCTCGTGGTTGCTTCAGGTTGATCAGCATCTCAAGGAGATAGGGATGGGCCAGGCATCTGCCTGGGGAGGCCAGACCATGGCCAGACGGAGGCCCCTGGAGTACCGGCGGAAAGTGGACGCAGCGACGCGCTGCTCTGGCGCATGCTCCCATACCTGACCTGACCTGACCCCCACTGCCTCCCCCAGCATTCTGGCCTATTATTCCTGGCTTCTCCTCCCATATTTCTTCCTCTCTAATTCCCCTGTCGTACATTTCTTAATCACAACTGCTTCCAGTTATTTGTAAAGTATTTTGTCAATAGTTTTGAAAATTGCCCACATGTTTCTAATTTTATCTTAGATATGTATATATATATATGGAAAGCTCTTTCGAACCACGGACTCACTCACTCACCGATATAAATGTTTCCTATCTTCGAGGTGAGGTAGAAAGCTGAAATTTGGCAAACTGACATGACTCAAAGCCAACACTCCAGGAAAAAACATCACAAAACAGTTGGAAAACGTTGCAAACCAAAATATGCGTTAATAAAAGTCGACCCATGCAGTCTCACACTGCTCACGGTGGGTCACGTGACCCAAGACAATGTACCTTACACTGAAAATGGTCGCTAGGCAATGCTAATGCGAGCCTCTTCCACCTCTTGTTTTGTAACTTTTGCCTTATTGACTATAAAAATTACTATAGCTGTAAACTTGTGAACTAAAAAGCTCATTCCAATCACTATTCTTGATTTACTTGAGTTATATAACTCTTTACAGAATGCAAGCACAATATACTTTATCAAATATATAAAAGCTCTCTCCCAATCCACATCATCAAATATATAAAATTCCAGTGGAGAATTCTTGCATACTGCAAGTAACCATGGGCATACGAGGCAAGGTTTTTGAGGGAGGCAGCTACAGATATGCCCGAATGATGGCTATATTTCCCGAATGTATACTTTGCTGGCATGCAGATGTACTCCGGAAAGTGTTGCCACTTCCCCCAAGCTCAATGGCTGTGTTATTCGTGTGTGTGTGTGTGTGTGTGTGTGTTTATGTGTGTCTCCACTACGAGCCATAGAACACGTTTTTGTTCAAAAAGAAGTCCTTCCACCATCTCCCGTTCTCCCATTCCCCCTTCTTGCCACTCCTTGCTCCGGCCCCTCCCTCGTTGCTCCCAGAGAGAGTGTGGGCATGGTCTAGCGGTAAAGAAATGTGCCAAAAGTTCCAGATCTCAATCTTTACCAAAATCTAATCAATTCGTCCTGTCCTTTAAGCTATCCACCCAGCAAGTTTGGTCCAAATCCGTCCATGTCTTTTTGTGGTAATCGTTATTTTTCGTACTTTTCCTATTATTTTCACTTCAAAAGGATTACAATTGTTAATTACAAAAATGGTCAAATATATGACAATTTACGTTGAGTTGATAACCTCACAGGCAACCATTCTGTCATTTCATGATATGTTGTCATTGTGATATTTTTATGCTCGAATTATAATCGCTGTACTAGCTTTTGGTGGGGGGGCATTTGGCTGACTTTTGGAGGATACCCCTTCTG
>CM068960.1:36791271-36804354 GCA_035128595.1 Eptatretus atami | reverse complement strand
ACCCCCCCCCCCACCCCCACCGTACACCCTTGCAAGCAACTATTCTGGCGAATCCTAGGTGTATCGATAATCTCTATCGATAATCTCTATATCTATAAAACTGAGAATGTGTGTGGGTATGGTCATTATGCATTTCCACAAACTCCAACCGATTCCATTCAAATTCGGTACGATTATGGCTTTTGGTCCAACTTAGGTCATGGGCTATAAATTTTTTCCATAACACTTCCGATATTCGAAAAAATCGATAAATCGATATCCCTTATGGGATTTTCCATTCAAATCCACTCAAGTTTAAGGCCTACGGGGACGCAAACTTCCACTTTGCCCCGCGGCGCCGTTTACCTTCGCTACGCCACTGCCGAAAAATCCCTGATTGCAGACAAATCGATAATTAATTTCATTCTTGCACTTCCCACTCGACTCCCCAAATAAGCTTAAACGCAATTTCTTTTTAATTGCTCGCCCTCCCTACCTTTTCTGCTGCATACACTGCATTTGTGTATTGTGCTTGTGGTGCATGCGAGAAATTTAAGGTGTTCATTAACGTTAAGATGACGAAATCGATCCAATGCATGCAGTTCACGCCGTGCACGCGTGCAAGCTTTTGTGCATGACCTCATTGCGCGTGTCCTATTGGTTGCTCAAGGTCATTGCCCTTAGCTTTACTTTTGCACCGACCACTCACGTGTGCTTTGGGATGCAACTCATTTGTCATTGGTCGGGCTATGCCGAGGGAAAACGCGTCACATTTTCTCCTGTTCCGCTATTGTCCGGTCGCATCTTTAGTGCTGTGGACTACCGATAATTATCCTTTTTCCTGTGATTGTGCTTCTGCTGTTTCCAGTTCTGACGTCGTTTCTTAAGCATTCGGAGGAACAATCCTGAGCTCGGCTGATTTTCAAACGCCGTTCGGTTACACTAACATTACACTTCCTATCCGTCAGTTATTATTTTGCGTTTAACGACTCCCCTTTTTTACATATTGTTTTTTCGATATAAACCCCAACTTACAAATTTACCCGTCTAAGTCGAACTCACCCTACAATTTTTTTGGTTCCAAAAACCGTAGTTCTTTTCAATCTCAGTTTACCTTTTTCGATAATGCCGCCTAAAAGAGGGTTTGTCTTGGGCGTCGGACAGCGTTAGCCACGACTCGAAGGGTTTCTAGGGCAAACGAGTCGCTCGAGGAAACTACCGCCCGACTTTCACAGAATGCCCTGCGCGCAGCGGAAATCAGGGCTTCCCAGGGCGATGAACCAGCGGCGGTTCGGCTTTCCAGGAACGCTGCTGCAACAGCTGCTTCCAGGCTCTAGAGGGTATTGAGCAGCGATCGGTTCGGCGTTCCAGGAACGCTGCTGCAACAGCTGCTTCCAGGGCTTCGGAGGGCGATGAACAGCAGGCGGTTCGTCGTTCCAGGAACGCTTCTGGAACAGCTCTTTCTAGGTCTACTGAGACTCCACAAGAGCGACGCGCAAGGTTAGACGGTAATAGTCAATGACGCCCTACAATATCCGCTCCTATTCCCTTGCGGTGCAGACGGATATCGCTTCGGAATTCCTCAGGTTGAACGAGTGATCCAACTGTCTCGACGTCAGCAACGAGGACGCTTTTGCGTTCGCTGCAGGTGGAAGAGCGAAAAACATCGTCTACACAAGAGGTTTTGTAGGGGAGTCCTGATTTGTTCTACTTCTACTGTTTAATTCATTTGATTTGCCTTTTTGTTAGTTTTGCCTTTTAGACTCACCTCAGCGGACAAATCCCTTAATCGTGTAGTGCACCGCTATTTCTTGCCACTACCTGTCCTCGATCCTGCTCTCTTCCCGCCGTCTGATACCTTACTTCCCATTTTCCGGCCTTCTGTGGATCGGTTAAAAGTTGCCTCACTACCTTTAAAACTTTTCTGCCTTTCTGGCAAGCCAGGCTAATACAACATAGTTCGCCTGCGACAAACGTTGCTTAGGGTCTTGCATCCGGATTGTTGTGTGGTCCAGCAGACTGTTCTTCCTCTGTCAGACAGCTTAACACTTCCCCTTGGCGATGGACGCGCAGATCACGTTAAGAACCCTTTAAATAATGCTGCTACGTTAGGCTTTTCACCGGCTAAACCACAGAAAGCGGGTTCGACACTGCATGGTCCTTATAGCTAAAGTCGTTTGTCATTTGGACGTGGCGTCATTTGGAAAATGACATCATCAGTTACAAATAAGAGTCGAGAAATGATATTTGCTTCAAGTGTAAATCAAGTCAGGTGATTAGTATCCGGTACTCACAATTACTTTCCACACTGACACCGGCAAAGTGGCGTACACTTCAAGGAGTCACCGACACACTTGCAAATACGACATGCTTTTTGCAGCTGCACTTTATCAGCAGTCTACAGGCGGCGGAAACTGCAGGTTGCGTGATCCAGACAGGCTGCCAAGAACTATCTTCTGCGGTCCAACCAAACCTATTCGGCATGACATCACGTCGTTTTGGTTCATCGTTGGTAACCAGATACTCGACTGATACGATGCCCTCTTGAAATATTGATACAGCGCATCGTGAAATAATATGGAGGGAATACACAGGAATGTTTTCTGGAGTAATCGTAAATGTGGAATAATTTTTGTGAATATAGCAGAGCTTGAATTCGGCATCGCTACTTACCTGTGTTGGTGGTAGACGGTTCAAACTCTTGATTGTCTTCTGACAGAACAGGTTCTTTCTGGTTTCATTGACTGAGTTGGAGTTGCCAGACTTGTACAGCCGCACGACAAACTTCTCAAACGCCTTAAACTCGTGAGAATCACGATCAGCAATGACGAATGGATTTTCCACCAGATGTACGAAGGCGTCCGTGACTTCTGGAGTTTCTAAGCATGCCTGCCACGCCGTTGCTTTCCCTTTATTCATGAAGGCAGAGGTTGTGTCACAACCTGTCAACGCATGAAAGATGGTAGCGCTCGCGATCTTGCTTTGCCGATGCGGTGATATAAATCGCTGATATGAATAGTTTGGAAGTTCCTTCCAAAACCAAAACCAACCATATGTTAGCGTCAGGGTGTTGCTGATTTACCAGATGGAACATTCCCAGCAATATGACAACCACATCGCTATCGACGATCGTATTCTTATTTTCAGATGAGAACGATAATGGTTGTTCAGATTGACGAGGCAGGACGTGTGATATTTCACTTCAATGGCGATCAAATCACCACCGGCCACCCGTGACATCAGTGTTCCATCTTCCAATTCTGTCACCATCTTCCTCACCTTGCGGTCTGCATCAAAGGTGCAGAAGCTATGAAGATTGCCACCGGTGAGGCAAAATATGCACATTTCGGTTCCGACGCAATGGCGTTTCGACCTGTCTACTGCCGAAGGAACTGCATTCACATTGTCTCGTTCCATGGAACGTTTCCGTGCCGTTGTAGTTTTGTGTTGTTGAACTTGAGATAACACGATTTGTGCCAGGACGCACTATTGTCACAGAATGGGCGAGATCGTTTTTACCAAATGGAACATTGCAGGGCATGCTTCCGATCTCCCTGAACTGCGTCACTTTTCCAGGAATTTCCGTATGTCTCCTCAACACTTTCAGTACCTGCAACTGGCAGTTGGCGGACATTTCAGTGGATCCGACGTCGAGATTTGGCATTTGACGCATTTACTCCAGTCCAGCTCTGTTTCAACTGCATCCTGCTCCTGGGTCTGAAATTGATAAAAATGCATAGTATCCCCAGAATATTCTGAATAGTGTTCAGTGATGATGGTAAAATAGGGCAGATTAGTTTATCCGAATCAGCTAGCACATTAGGCACTGCCATCACAGTACCTATTGGCGTAATGGCACCAGTTTGCGTGGTTTCTTTTCGATTGTTTACAGCATGAATAATTCATGGCCCTCACGTTAATGCTTGGGAAATTGTTTGTTTACCTTTTTTTTTTTACGACGGAATGAAGTTGAAAATTTGCTGAAAAAGGGTCCGATAAACCCGGGCTGCCCGTCAATATACAAGATTCATATTCTTTACGATGATGTTCGGCTGCCTCGGCCTGTTGATCTAAGCTCTGTCCAGATGCACTCTGCTTACATCTGAACAACGCAAATCTCTGAAAATCAACTTATCCTAGTTAAGGGTTTTACTTGAAGAATCCAGATGCAGGCATACGTATTTATATTTTACCTTGCTCTTCATCGAAAAATGATTCAGAAGCTTCATTTAAAAAAAAAAAATTCCATAATGCACTTTCAATGTGAGACATCCAAAATATTTACTGTGGAATTCTGAAGCCGTTTCTCCAAAAGGGAAGTTTTTAAAGGAAATTGGTACATTTCTACATCAGATCAGTAAGGTTCTAAGCTAGGTATCCTTCATCGTACTCCCATCATCGACATCGATATGCCACGTCACCTGGTCTGGTGCATCTTGGATTGCACAACCAACCACCTATCTACCTACCTCCCTGTTAGAATAGCCAAACTATTTATCAAGGAATGCAGATTTGAATCCTTCACCATGCAACTGGTCCAAAATAGTACTACTAGGTAGGCCTAGTAGCCTTGGTAGGTCTTGCGCTCCATTGATTTTTTTTGTCCATGACCACGCATTTTTTTCAATAATGGAACCGACTTTAACAACATATTTTATCCCGGGTTTATCCATCATAACTTGCCTTTTAGCTTACCTGATCGACGTTGCCTTCCATTATTGCCTTTGATGGGTTTCAGCGGACAAAATTCATCGGACTGCCTTGAAAATCGTGCTCAAAAGCACTCTGTGGACGCCATTTTGACGATCATTGTTCGAGGAAACTACAGTCTCCGCCGTGATTAGGAGCATTGGAAGGGCGTGGTTGGTAACGCCACACCCAAATATTATATTGGCGCTAATTAACGAACTAGCAAATTAATTAGATGGCTCCTTGGCCAGAATTCATTAGTACACCGCCTATTTTCTATGTGAAAAAAATTACACTTTTATCCGGCGTGTAACGGTAAAATTGTTGAGGCACGCACTATATGTGGAAACAAAGCAAAGGACAAAATGGGTATAATCAAATAACTTGCTAAGTTGGTAAAAGTAGAAGACGAAAATGCTGCACAGACAGCCTGTCATCCATCCCTGACCAATATGCTGGTTCTGATACACAGGCGGACAGTTCCATTCTGGGATAGCAGATTCATTCTGCAATTCAAATGTCCATCCATCAGAACATCTCTTATTGGCATGTTCCGTGTCGAGGCCATTCCTCATCCTCACATACCTACCTCTACGCGTAGAGCTGGCAGGATGGCCTTGAGGTGTGCACACTTGCTTCTAAGCTATCTCGCCTGAGTTCAATCTTGGCATAGGTATAAACTGTCATCCTGGTGTTTCACAGGCAGGGTGACTCATCATTTTGTGTGCTGTGTCTGCCGACATTAGTTGGTGGATGTTAAAGAACCAATGTTGTCCTTCACGAAGAGTAGGTGAGCTATCGCTGACACCCTGAAAAAATTCCAAATTCCTGCACTAATCTACGACTGCTGTATAACTATAAACCACCAGTATAGCTCTTGCTAAAATATATATATATATATATATATATATATATATATATATATATATATATATACAGTATATTAAAAAAAACGTTGCTTTGGCAGCACTGACAGTGTGTAACAGAGTATGGTACATCAGAATCAGAACCTCACTGCATTGGCTGAGCAGAGGTGCTGACTTGTTTCCAATGTGGTAAAGTGCCAGTGGACACACATTTCTGATAATGTTCTACTGCGCCGACATCCTGCATCATTGAATTGGGAATTTCCTCATCGTGCCAATCGCACAAGGATGTCAAACCTATATCCAATTTGAAGGAACAGTCAGCTGCAATTCCACAGGAATAATTTTATTTGATTAGGTTTTACCCATCAAAACCTTCGGTAGTACAGTGCTTTACAACATCATACCTCTCCAGTGTTGCAACGCAAATATGGTTAAGTATACACTGGTTGAAAATAACACAAGTACCTACAACGATCTGTGTTTATTTTTATTCCAATCAGACTTTTTCCACATCTGTTAAAAATAAACCCCCATGCATTCAAATATGTAGATGGCCCGTAACCAAACTGCAACAGTAAAAGCTAAACAGCTGAATGCAAGGTTTAGTTGGAGAATGTCAGACATTTAAAAAAAAATCATGTTGTCAAGTTACTGTGCAAAACTTGACAACATGAATTATAATTCATTTGTTGTCAAGTTTTTTTTATTTTATTTATTTTATTCTTTAAATTGCTGTGCAAATGATATCTGTTGAAAGACCATAAAGTATGGCAAAATATATCAAAAAACCTATATCAAGAAAAGCAATTCGTGGCCGAACTGTAGCCAAGCAATGATTCACCAGTCGTTGTGACAATTGAAGCTACAAAGCTCAGAGGACACAATTATTTTGAAGAGTGACACACCAACCAAACACAGCTACGGATTATCACATTCCGTGACTGCAAAAACTATTAGATTTTTCTGTATCGAATCCTCAGGTTAAAATCACAGCACTCTTTCACTTCACACATCACACACTGAGAATATCGAGAAGACATCACGGTCCTTTTTCTCTTGCCTGTACCATAATAAAACTTTTTGTCTTTCTGCTTAGGATGAGTCTTCATAAGAAGACACCAATTTGGTAGTCAAGTTATCATGGATGTGAAGATTGTTACTCTCCCTTTTTGTTCGTTTAATTTTGCATGTGTAGCATGTGGATAATGTTACAATTCCAAAGGGAGATCGGAGAAGCAGAAAATAAATACGTTGAGTGAAGGCAAATAGGGGTTGTGGAAAAAGGCAGCAGGGTGGTCGTAGAAAATTTACTCAAGGTTGCTCCTCTCCTGAACCAAACAAGTTTTGTGACACGGTGAAACTGTGGGCCACATCTTTTCAACATTTGCTATAATCGGCCTCTGATCCATCATCGTTGAATGTTTCAGAGAGCTTAGTGAACTGGCTAGTGAGCCAATGCCTTCAAAGTCATAGAGCAGGTAAGAGTCGAAAGGTGGAGCAAAAGCATCCCTATCTGCCATATCAATGCTCTGCAACAAGGGAGGATGCAGCAATTTATAGAGAGGTAATCACCATAAGTCTTCTCAAACCGAACGTGTACAGCATACGTGTTAGCCCTTAAGCATCAAGCACATTACCACAAGCGATGTCATTATCACCAGTAATGTGAGGGTGCAACATTCCCACCTGATTAATGAAGTTTCCCATATCCTCAAGCCGGAAAGGCCTCCGCAGGCTTTCCCGTTTGTAGTTGGTAAGGACGTTGAAGCCAAGGAGTTCCTGAGGAGCTACTGGTGTCATAGTGCAGCTTGGAACACGCAGAGCTGTTACATCAAAGGCATCCTGCAGAATAAGACATATTAATTGAAATTGTTTTTTTGAAATCGCCATTTTATATTCAGTGGATCCATCAGCAGAATGTTGATCTCCGATGCTAACTGCGTCGGAAGCAAGGAGGGACAAGAGAACACGCCTACTTCAAATCACTGTTCTGTTGATTCCATCTAACGGAGAACGACAAGTTCCTTCACGGCTGACTGTTCCTTCAAGATCAAGACTAGTTTTCCATTTAATTTTATACCTGTACCTTATTCAAGATGGCACAAGCATACCTCAAGTGACAAATGTGGAGGTGAGCAAGAAGTACCTAGGTTTTTTTATCCTGAGATTACAGTCTTTTCTTAATACATGATGTTTAAGTAAAGCAGTACATGTGTTGGACAAAAAAAATCTAATAGTGATATGTTTTTAATTTTGATGAACCATACTCTTTACAGAGCATTGGTGCTGCAGTTTCTTGTCAGGGTTGCACTGGGTGGTTTGCCATTGCCTTCCCAGCGTTGTTTGTCCATACTCTATCCTTTTAAATGGTGACCATCAGCAAGGAAGCATCACATACCATTTTTTAAAGTCTTTGGCATGACACAGACAGGGTTTGAATCACCGACCACCTGACTTAGAGCAGATGCTTTACCATTATGCCACGAGATTGGTTAGTAATAATAATAGTAGTAAGACTAATAGTTACCACTTTGGAATGTGCACTCGACTATGTCACCTGGGACTAGCAGGATAGCTTGAGGTATTGTACTCGCCTTTGAGCTGTCTCACCTGGGTTCGAATCTCGACCCTACTATAAACTGTCACCCTGGTGTTGCACATAAGGGTGAGGCATCAGTGTGTCCGCCATCATTGGGATGGACGTCAAGACAGAAGACTCGTCTGCCAGCACTGGTTGTCGGTGGACGTTAAAGATCCCACGATGTCTTTCACGAAGAGTAGACAAGTTATCTCTGGCACCCTGACCAATTTACAAATTCCTGCTAAAACTCTCTCTCCAATCCACACCCGCAATCATGCACGGCAAGTATACCATGAGAGAGGCCTTCATCCTGCAGTGGACTGAAAAGCAGGCTGCTGATGTCACCTGGTAAAACTCTACATTAACCAACTTGCTGTCTGTTCATCTATTAAACGTCTAGGAGACATATTTATTAAAGCCAAAATGTCAGATTTTTACCTGCTCCCACCCATCTGTCAAACACATGCCCTTCCTACCCCCTCCCTTGGCTTTCTCCATCCCCTTCCAACCTACATTTTCGAAAACAACCAAAGGCCACACTCCATTATTGTCCTTTCTCTTTTCTTTCATCCCTATTTCTTTTCTCAGTTCTGCTCATGCCCACCAATTTGCACTTAAATATATCACCCTCATCTTCCATTTTTGCACACTTCATACAATGGCCTTTAAGATTTAATTACGCTTTTTTGTTTTGTTACATTCCCCAGGCAAATTGATATTTGTTTTTGTAATTTTTCATCCTCTTGTTTGTATATCTGCATATTTGCTTTTAAAATATCCATAATTTGTACATTTGATTTTGAAATCTTCATCGCCTTATCTCCAATTTCCCAGCAAATGCTAAAACAATGGTTTATATGCAAGAGAAAGCGATTGGCTTACATTGGATTTTTAGCGAACCTGGAGCTGTTTCATGGAGCTTGTATCATGTTGAACCTCCGTATACTGAACACATCATCTTTTCATCTTCAATTAACATTTTCAACTTCTCTAAAATGGTGGGATTTTTATGGAACACAGTAGAAACCTTTTTTATAGTAGATATGAAAGTTTGTTTGAGCCATCTGTTAACTTGCATTGTAATTAAGCTATCATTTGGTCAAAAATTGTCGGAGTCATTACGCAAATTCTCAACTTGGGATTTTGATCAAAATTGGTGATCAACCTACCCTGTAAACCCCAACAAAGATATGTAACGACCTTCTACCAATATATTTTCATTTGGTCATTCCAGAGTTAAAATCTATCATAATTTGATATCCAGGCATAAAACTATCATACATACTTTTTATTGTTTTTACTGGCAAATTGAAAACAATCTTTATGGCTCAATATTATACCACTGCCTCAGGTCATCAACCCCCGCCCCCAATACATACTCATGATTGTTTTTCTATCCTCATTATCGTTCTACAAGCCACCCATTCCTTTCCTGGTTGTTGTGTTTTCCTTACTCTCCCTTTTTTCGTTTTTGTTCCATTTCCATTTCATCCACGGTTTTTCCATTCCCCTTCTTTTGTGTTTGAGCTTGCATCGAGTTTGTTCACACACCGTGTCCCCCTTCCCCTACTTTTGATCTCAAATATCCCTTAGCCATTTTCTTCCAAATGTCCCTTTATCCTGCTGTTGGTGGATTTTCCCACATATGTTCTTCTTTTTTTTGTAAGTTCTGGTCTATTCTGTGTTCAAGCTCTTCCGAGCCTGGCTTGGTATACAATTTTTTTGGGGGAATACTTGGTGCAGCGTGAACATGGTATTCTGGCTCCATTATTGCAGACCATTCTTTTCCTTAGACATTTTGTTTTATGAGCAACATACTCAAACACTCTTCCCGCAACCATTTTTGTCTTAAAAATGTCAAAGGAAGGTAAAAGTATGTTTTTCACTGTTAGAAGGGTGTCCCTTAATAGATGCGCATTTTTTATTTATCGGATACAAAAGCAAACACAACTTTCCATTGAACCTATATGGAACAGTTAGAATAATGTTTGATGTCATATTTAGTACTCACATTATCACCTTCTTTCAATTAATGTTCGGTTTCTTTTTGTTTCTCTCTCGAGTGCACCATGGCAGGGTCCTGAGTTTGGAGGAATGCACACAATAGCATCGTGGTTTGAGCTTATGAAAGTGTTGTCCCTGTGATTTTTTTTTTTGTGATTGTGAAGGACAGACTTTATGGCATGTACCCACAGTTCCTGAATGAGCTACGAGATCGCACCACAAATGCTGTTCAGGGCATTCCCGCACCATCTGTGCAAAGCAATGGACACTTTAGTACAATGTTTCCAGACGTGTATTGAATGAGAGAAGGTGGACATGTTCAATAACTAAACAAAACTAAAACATTACTCTAACTGCTCCATCTTGAACTGAAGTTGTGTATGCTTTTGTATCAATAAGGAAAAACAGGTACCTATATAGGGCACCCTGTACATTGAAATACAAAAGTTCTTATTCTCTTCTGATTTATGCATATACTTTAATCCCCATCTTCGCCCTCCAAATTAATCCTTGTCATTCATCTCAATTAACCATTCAACAAATGAGGCAGTTCAACACCAAGATAACTTTTGAAATAAAAAAAAGTACTTATATGCCTCGTGTTTTGTGCTTTGTCCTGCCTGTCTGTTCCCCTCCGCCTTGTTCATCGTAGTTGACAGCATTTTCCCGCAGATCATTGGAGGAGGCCCGGTGAATCACACGATGTCAGGGTGTGGCCGAGTGCATCGTCTCATGGTCACTGCTTTCACCACAACTAGCACTGTATATCACAAATAGACAAGAAAAACACTTACTTACGAAATCCGTTGGTTTTTCTCTTGATAAAATAGACTTCCCAAACAGTTGTATCACAGTGACTCCATTGTGTCCGTTTGCTTGTCTCAGTGATAACTTAAACATTTATATAGCTAATGAAGTACAGGAATAGGTGATTCAGCTGATTTCACTTGTGCTTAGTCCCCTTCCAGCACTCTTGATTTGCTATGTTTGTGGGTAGATGGAGGAATTTCATCAGAAAGATAGGATTGTACAGAGTAGTTGGTCCATGGACGTGTAGGAGACATCTCAATGTAATTAAGTAGGGAAACTGTTGAGCTTAAGTGTTACGTTTCACCACACAAGTGGTGGTGCTGTTTAATTAGGTAGGGATTAAGTATAATTTCCGCGCAGTATGTGATTGCCCCCTGTGACCTTTTCCTATGTTTTTTGCATTTCAAGACCAGCAATAATAAGGATCACTCCTTAAACACAACAACCGAGCTGCACGTACCAGCAGGCAAGAACCCCGCTCCAGGGGGACAACTAGCAAACCACTCCCCCGAGTGGGGATTGATGGGCATGATGTCAGAGAGTGGAGGGAAGTTAGGTTCAGAGCGGGACAAATGAGAGGAGCGGGAGAGAAGCGAGTGAGGCAGGAGATGGTGGTTAAAAGAAAAGGGCATTACGGCTGCTTCCCTTTGACACGGTAAAGAAGACTGATTCTTGTGTTCGTGCTGAGGCGAATTGGC
Organism: Eptatretus atami; assembly: GCA_035128595.1. Classification (NCBI taxonomy): domain Eukaryota; kingdom Metazoa; phylum Chordata; class Myxini; order Myxiniformes; family Myxinidae; genus Eptatretus; species Eptatretus atami. Next base: position 36,792,724 of record CM068960.1, on the reverse strand, counting down.
TCCCATGGTGGAGCAAGATGTTGGCAATTGACTGTTTGGCTGATCGTGTGCGACTGTGCTTCGAAGCCTCGTGTTGTGCATCGGAGAGGGAAACAGCACCATTCTGCAGAGAGCAGCAGCGTCGCAAGTGCGGTTGACGAAAGAGCTGCAGGCCGTTTCTGAGCAGTGGTGTTGAGTACGCAGCCAGAATTGCCTCCCATACGTTTTCCCGTCCAGAGAGCGGCTGGGCGCAATTTTCCCCGCACAGGGACGAAGCGGTTTGGTGATCTTGAAGCTTCCGAAATCACCTCTGGGCACACAGCCTAAGTGTCGAGATAAAAGGAAGGATTTTTTTTGTTATTCTGTTCCTTGTCTGTATTTAAGTCTGCAGGAGGTGGCTCGAAATTAGATTTATTTTGCCTCACGTTTTGTTATCATCCCGTTTTGAATTACCACCATTGTAAATATTTGATTTATTTCCTGAAAAGCCCATGTTTATTTTGGTTGCTTTGTGTTGTCTGATTGTCGTGGGTTCGAGTAAAAAAAACCCTGTGCTGTGCCTCCATCTGCTATGCACCTTGCCGCCTCCCTTCCCGCGCGTGCCATAATCTCCCAAGAATCTCGGCTGTAAGCTTCCAAGGGAAATTGTTTGGCTATCTGTCCAGGTGGAAAAAAACCCCCTGGACACGACAATATAAGCAGTGCTCTATAACCTTTGACATGGTTTGGTAATGGTTTTGATGGAAGGGGTGGGTTATGAGAGTAATTGTGTGAATTAGAATGGGAAGTTTGAGGAAGGGAAGTGTTGAGGGGTATGTTACAGGCAAGGAAGGGGAGGTGGGAGGGGCGATGAGGGTTTTTTTTGTATTGCTTTTTAATTTTTTGTACCTTGGGAGGTCATCAGTTGCTTTTTGACCCCCTATTGTCATTATAAATTAACGCAAACCAATCAAAGAACCCGTATGTAAAGCCGCTGTCACACCTTGACGATTTAGCCGCATAATGCTGACATATGAAAAATTGTCCTTAAAACGCTGGCACAACGTCGAATACGGTTATGGGTAAGTTTTTGTATACGTTAAGAGCACGCTGGCATAACGTCGTAGTAACGCTGGCATACGTGTAGTATGCTGGCATTAAACGTCGTAGTAAAGCCGGGGAGCTCGTGCGAACAAATTTTAAACATGCTCAAAAAATTTCGACGTATGCAGGTATGACTCACACGTTCTGGCATACGCTGGCATAAGTTGTAGGCACGTTACGGCGATCGTTTGACAGACACGTCGACACACGGTTAGCTTGCAAGTTACTCATAAGTCGAATAAATCGATATCCCTTATGGGATTTTCCATTCAAATCCACTCAAGTTTAAGGCCTACGGGGGACGCAAACTTCCACTTTGCCCCCCGGGCGCCGTTTACCTTCGCTACGCCACTGCCGAAAAATCCCTGATTGCAGAACAAATCGATAATTA
>CM068960.1:36778422-36791246 GCA_035128595.1 Eptatretus atami | reverse complement strand
AATTTCATTCTTGCACTTCCCACTCGACTCCCCAAATAAGCTTAAACGCAATTTCTTTTTAAATTGCTCGCCCTCCTACCTTTTCTGCTGCATACACTGCATTTGTGTATTGTGCTTGTGGTGCATGCGAGAAATTTAAGGTGTGTCATTAACGTTAAGATGACGAAATCGATCCAATGCATGCAGTTCACGCCGTGCACGCGTGCAAGCTTTTTGTGCATGACCTCATTGCGCGTGTCCTATTTGGTTGCTCAAGGTCATTGCCCTTAGCTTTACTTTTGCACCGCCACTCACGTGTGCTTTGGGATGCAACTCATTTGTCATTGGTCGGGCTATGCGAGGGAAAACGCGTCACATTTTCTCCTGTTCCGCTATTGTCCGGTCGCATCTTTAGTGCTGTGGACTACCGATATTATCCTTTTTTCCTGTGATTGTGCTTCTGCTGTTTCCAGTTCTGACGTCGTTTCTTAAGCATTCGGAGGAACAATCCTGAGCTCGGCTGATTTTTCAAACGCCGTTCGGTTACACTAACATTACACTTCTATCCGTCAGTTATTACTTTTGCGTTTTAACCGACTCCCCTTTTTTACATATTGTTTTTTCGAATATAAACCCCCAACTACAAATTTACCCGTCTAAGTCGAACTCACCCTACAATTTTTTTGTTCCAAAACCGTAGTTCTTTTCAAATCTCAGTTTACCTTTTTCGATAATGCCGCCTAAAAGAGGGTTTGTCTTGGGCGTCGGACAGCGTTAGCCCACGACTCGAAGGGTTTCTAGGGCAAACGAGTCGCTCGAGGAAACTACCGCCCGACTTTCACAGAATGCCCTGCGCGCAGCGGAAATCAGGGCTTCCCAGGGCGATGAACAGCAGCGGCGGTTCGGCTTTCCAGGAACGCTGCTGCAACAGCTGCTTCCAGGCCTCTAGAGGGTATGAGCAGCGATCGGTTCGGCGTTCCAGGAACGCTGCTGCAACAGCTGCTTCCGAGGGCTTCGGAGGGCGATTGAACAGCAGGCGGTTCGTCGTTCCAGGAACGCTTCTGGAACAGCTCTTCTAGGTCTACTCTGAGACTCCACAAGAGCGACGCGCCAAGGTTTAGACGGTAATAGTCAATGACGCCCTACAATATCCGCTCCTATTCCCCTTGCGGTGCAGACGGATATCGCTTCGGAATTTCCTCAGGTTGAACGAGTGATCCAACTGGTCTCGACGTCAGCAACGAGGACGCTTTTGCGTTCGCTGCAGGTGGAAGAGCGGAAAAACATCGTCTAACAAGAGGTTTTTGTAGGGGAGTCCTGATTTGTTCTACTTCTACTGTTTAATTTCATTTGATTTGCCTTTTTGTTAGTTTTGCCTTTTTAGACTCACCTCAGCGGACAAATCCCCTTAATCGTGTAGTGCACCGCTATTTCTTGCACTACCTGTCCTCGATCCTGCTCTCTTCCCGCCGTCTGATACCTTACTTCCCATTTTCCGGCCTTCTGTGGATCGTTAAAAGTTGCCTCACTACCTTTAAAAACTTTTCTGCCTTTCTGGCAAGCCAGGCTAATACAACATAGTTCGCCTGCGACAAACGTTGCTTAGGGTCTTGCATCCGGATTGTTTGTGTGGTCCAGCAGACTGTTCTTCCTCTGTCAGACGCTTAACACTTCCCCTTGGCGATGGACGCGCAGATCACGTTAAGAACCCTTTAAATAATGCTGCTACGTTAGGCTTTTCACCGGCTAAACCACAGAAAGCGGGTTGCGACACTGCATGGTCCTTATAGCTAAAGTCGTTTGTCATTTGGACGTGGCGTCATTTGGAAAATGACATCATCAGTTACAAATAAGAGTCGAGAAAGATATTTGCTTCAAGTGTAAATCAAGTCAGGTGATTAGTATATCGGTACTCACAATTACTTTCCACACTGACACTTCGGCAAAGTGGCGTACACTTCAAGGAGTCACCGCACACTTGCAAATACGGACATGCTTTTTGGCAGCGCACTTTTATACAGCAGTCTACAGGCGGCGGAAACTGCAGGTTGCGTGATCCGACAGGCTGCCAAGAACTATCTTCTGCGGTCCAACCAAACCTATTCGGCATGACATCACGTCGTTTTGGTTCATCGTTGGTAACCCAGATACTCGACTGATACGATGCCCTCTTGAAATATTGATACGCGCATCGTGAAATAATATGGAGGGAATACACAGGAATGTTTTCTGGAGTAATCGTAAATGTGGAATAATTTTTGTGAATATAGCAGAGCTTGAATTCGGCATCGGCTACATTACCTGTGTTTGGTGGTAGACGGTTCAAACTCTTGATTGTCTTCTGACAGAACAGGTTCTTTCTGGTTTCATTGACTGAGTTGGAGTTGCCAGACTTGTACAGCCGCACGACAAAACTTCTCAACGCCTTAAACTCGTGAGAATCACGATCAGCAATGACGAATGGATTTTCCACCAGATGTACGAAGGCGTCCGTGACTTCTGGAGTTTCTAAGCATGCCTGCCACGCCGTTGCTTTCCCTTTATTCATGAAGGCAGAGGTTGTGTCACAACTGTCAACGCATGAAAGATGCGGTAGCGCTCGCGATCTTGCTTTGCCGATGCGGTGATATAAATCGCTGATATGATATTTGATAGTCCTTCCAAAACCAAAACCAACCATATGTTAGCGTCAGGGTGTTGCTGATTTACCAGATGGAACATTCCAGCAATATGAAACCACATCGCTATCGACGATCGTATTCTTATTTTCAGATGAGAACGATAATGGTTGTTCAGATTGACGAGGCAGGACGTGTGATATTTCACTTCAATGGCGATCAATCACCACCGGCCACCCGTGACATCAGTGTTCCATCTTCCAATCTGTCACCATCTTCCTCACCTTGCGGTCTGCATCAAAAGGTGCAGAAGCTATGAAGATTGCCACCGGTGAGGCAAAATATGCACATTTCGGTGCCGACGCAATGGCGTTTCGACCTGTCTACTGCCGAAGGAACTGCGCATTCACATTGTCTCGTTCCATGGAACGTTTCCGTGCCGTTGTAGTTTTGTGTTGTTGAACTCGAGATAACACGATTTGTGCCAGGACGCACTATTGTCACAGAATGGGCGAGATCGTTTTTACCGAAATGGAACATTGCCAGGCATGCTTCCGATCTCCCTGAACTGCGTCACTTTTCCAGGAATTTCCGTATGTCTCTTCAACACTTTCAGTACCGGCAACTGGCAGTTGGCGGACATTTCAGTGGATCCGACGTCGAGATTTGGCATTTGACGCATTTACTCCAAGTCCAGCTCTGTTTCAACTGCATCCTGCTCTCTGGGTCTGAAATTGATAAAAATGCATAGTATCCCCAGAATATTCTGAATAGTGTTCAGTGATGATGGTAAAATAGGGCAGATTAGTTTATCCGAACAGCTAGCACATTAGGCACTGCCATCACAGTACCTATTGGCGTAATGGCACCAGTTTGCGTGGTTTTCTTTTCGATTGTTTACAGATGAATAATTCATGGCCCTCCGGTTAATGCTTGGGAAATTGTTTGTTTACCTTTTTTTTTTTACGACGGAATGAAAGTTGAAAATTTGCTGAAAAAGGTCCGATAAACCCGGGCTGCCCGTCAATATACAAGATTCATATTCTTTACGATGATGTTCGGCTGCCTCGGCCTGTTGATCTAAGCTCTGTCCAGATGCACTCTGCTTACATCTGAACAACGGCAAAATCTCTGAAAATCAACTTTATCCTAGTTAAGGGTTTTACCTTGAAGAATCAGATGCAGGCATACGTGATGTTATATTTTACCTTGCTCTTCATCGAAAAATGATTCAGAAGCTTCATTAAAAAAAAAAAATTCCATAATGCACTTTCAATGTGAGACATCCAAAATATTTACTGTGGAATTCTGAAGCCGTTTCTCCAAAAGGGAAGTTTTTAAAGAAATTGGTACATTTCTACATCAGATCAGTAAGGTTCTAAGCTAGGTATCCTTCATCGTACTCCCATCATCGACATCGATATGCCACGTCACTGGTCTGGTGCATCTTGGATTGCACAACAACCACTATCTACCTACCTCCCTGTTAAATAGCCAAACTATTTATCAAGGAATGCAGATTTGAATCCTTCACCATGCAACTGGTCAAAATAGTACTACTAGGTAGGCCTAGTAGCCTTGGTAGGTCTTGCGCTCCATGATTTTTTTTGTCCATGACCACGCATTTTTTTCAATATGGAACCGACTTTAACAACATATTTTATCCCGGGTTTATCCATCATAAACTTGCCTTTTAGCTTACCTGATCGACGTTGCCTTCCATTATTGCCTTTGATGGGTTTCAGCGGACAAAATTCATCGGACTGCCTTGAAAATCGTGCTCAAAAGCACTCTGTGGACGCCATTTTGACGATCATTGTTCGAGGAAACTACAGTCTCCGCCGTGATTAGGAGCATTGGAAGGGCGTGGTTGGTAACGCCACACCCAAATATTATATTGGCGCTAATTAACGAACTAGCAAATTAATTAGATGGCTCCTTGGCCAGAATTCATTAGTAACACCGCCTATTTTCTATGTGAAAAAAATTACACTTTTATCCGGCGTGTAACGGTAAAAATTGTTGAGGCAGCGCACTATATGTGGAAACAAAGCAAAGGACAAAATGGGTATAATCAAATAACTTGCTAAGTTGGTAAAAGTAGAAGACGAAAATGCTGCACAGACAGCCTGTCATCCCATCCCTGACCAATATTGCCGCTGGTTCTGATACACAGGCGGACAGTTCCATTCTGGATGCAGATTCATTCTGCAATTCAAATGTCCATCCATCAGAACATCTCTTATTGGCATGTTCCGTGTCGAGGCCATTCTCATCCTCACCATACCTACCTCTACGCTAGAGCTGGCAGGATGGCCTTGAGGTGTGCACACTTGCTTCTAAGCTATCTCGCTGAAGTTCAATCTTGGCATAGGTATTAAACTGTCATCCTGGTGTTTCACCAGGCAGGGTGACTCATCATTTTGTGTGCTGTGTCTGCCGACATTAGTTGGTGGATGTTAAAGAACCAATGTTGTCCTTCACGAAGAGTAGGTGAGCTATCGCTGACACCCTGAAAAAATTCCAAATTCCTGCACTAATCTACGACTGCTGTATAACTATAAACCACCAGTATAGCTCTTGCTAAAATATATATATATATATATATATATATATATATATATATATATATATATATACAGTATAATTAAAAAAAACCTTGCTTTGGCAGCACTGAACAGTGTGTAACAGAGTATGGTACATCAGAATCAGAACCCACTGCATTGGCGAGCAGAGGTGCTGACTTGTTTCCAATGTGGTAAAGTGGCCAGTGGACACACATTCTGAAATGTTCTACTGCGCCCGACATCCTGCATCATTGAATTGGGAATTTCCTCATCGTGCCATCGCACAAGGATGTCAAACCTATATCCAATTTGAGGAACAGTCAGCTGCAATTCCACAGGAATATATTTTTATTTGATTAGGTTTTTACCCATCAAAAACCTTCGTAGTACAGTGCTTTACAACATCAGTACCTCTCCAGTGTTGCAACGCAAATATGGTTAAGTATACAACTGGTTTGAAAATAACACAAGTACCTACAATCGATCTGTGTTTATTTTATTCCAATCAGACTTTTTCCACATCTGTTAAAAATAAACCCCCATGCATTCAAATATGTAGATGGCCCGTAACCAAACTGCAACAGTAAAAGCTAAAAGCTGAATGCAAGGTTTAGTTGGAGATGTCAGACATTTAAAAAAAAATCATGTTGTCAAGTTACTGTGCAAAACTTGACAACATGAATTATAATTCATTGTTGTCAAGTTTTTTTTATTTTATTTTATTTTATTCTTAAATTGCTGTGCAAATGATATCTGTTGAAAGACCATAAAGTATGGCAAATATAATCAAAAAACCTACTATCAAGAAAAGCAATTCGTGGCCGAACTGTAGCCAAGCAATGATTCACCAGTCGTTGTGACAATTGAAGCTACAAAGCTCAGAGGACACAATTATTTTGAAAGAGTGACACATCCAACCAAACACAGCTACGGATTATCACATTCCGTGACTGGCAAAAACTATTAGATTTTTCTGTATCGAATCCTCAGGTTAAAATCACAGCACTCTTTCACTTCACACATCACACACTGAAGAATATCGAGAAGACATCACGGTCCTTTTCTCTTGCCTGTACCATAATAAAACTTTTTGTCTTTCTGCTTAGGATGAGTCCTTCATAAGAAGACACCAATTTTGGTAGTCAAGTTATCATGGATGTGAAGATTGTTACTCTCCCTTTTTGTTCGTTTAATTTTGCATGTGTAGCATGTGGATAATGTTCAATTCCAAAGGGAGATCGGAGAAGCAGAAAAATAAATACGTTGAGTGAAGGCAAATAGGGGTTGTGGAAAAAGGCAGCCAGGGTGGTCGTAGAAAATTTACTCAAGGTTGCTCCTCTCCTGAACCAAACAAGTTTGTGACACGGTGAAACTGTGGGCCACATCTTTTCAACATTTGCTATAATCGGCCTCTGATCCATCATCGTTGAATGTTTCAGAGAGCTTAGTGAACTGGCTAGTGAGCCAATGCCTTCAAAGTCAAGAGCAGGTAAGAGTCGAAAGGTGGAGCAAAAGCATCCCTATCTGCATATCAATGCTCTGCAACAAGGGAGGATGCAGCAATTTATAGAGAGGTAATCACCATAAGTCTTCTCAAACCGAACGGTGTACAGCATACGTGTTTAGCCCTTAAGCATCAAGCACATTACCACAATGCGATGTCATTATCACCAGTAATGTGAGGGTGCAACATTCCCACCCTGATTAATGAAGTTTCCCATATCCTCAAAGCCGGAAAGGCCTCCGCAGCTTTTTCCCGTTTGTAGTTGGTAAGGACGTTGAAAGCCAAGGAGTTCTGGAGGAGCTAACTGGTGTCATAGTGCAGCTTGGAACACGCAGAGCTGTTACATCAAAGGCATCCTGCAGAATAAGACATATTAATTGAAATTGTTTTTTTGAAATCGCCATTTTATATTCAGTGGATCCATCAGCAGAATGTTGATCTCCGATGCTAACTGGTCGGAAGCAAGGAGGTGACAAGAGAACACGCCTACTTCAAATCACTGTTCTGTTGATTCCATCTAACGGAGAACGACAAGTTCCCTTCAACGGCTGACTGTTCCTTCAGATCAAGACTAGTTTTCCATTTAATTTTATACCTGTACCTTATTCAAAGATGGCACAAGCATACCTCAAAGTGACAAATGTGGAGGTGAGCAAAGAAGTACCTAGTTTTTTTATCCTGAGATTACAGTCTTTTCTTAATACATGATGTTTAAGTAAAGCAGTACATGTGTTGGGACAAAAAAAATCTAATAGTGATATGTTTTTAATTTTGATGAACCATACTCTTTACAGAGCATTGGTGCTGCAGTTTTTCTTGTCAGGGTTTGCACTGGGTGGTTTGCCATTGCCTTCCCAGCGTTGTTGTCCATACTCTATCCTTTTAAATGGTGACCATCAGAAGGAAGCATCACATACCATTTTTTAAAGTCTTTGGCATGACACAGACAGGGTTTGAATCACCGCCACCTGACTTAGAGCAGATGCTTTACCATTATGCCACGAAGATTGGTTAGTAATAATAATAGTAGTAAGACTAATAGTTACCACTTTGGAATGTGCACTCGACTATGTCACCTGGGACTAGCAGGATAGCTTGAGGTATTGTACTCGCCTTTGAGCTGTCTCACCTGGGTTCGAATCTCGACCCTACTATAATCTGTCACCCTGGTGTTGCAACATAGGGTGAGGCATCAGTGTGTCCGCCATCATTGGGTATGGACGTCAAGACAGAAGACTCGTCTGCCAGCACTGTTGTCGGTGGACGTTAAAGATCCCACGATGTCTTTCACGAAGAGTAGACAAGTTATCTCTGGCACCCTGACCAATTTACAAATTCCTGCTAAAACTCTCTCTCCAATCCACACCCGCAATCATGCACGGCAGTATACCATGAGAGAGGCCTTCATCCTGCAGTGACTGAAAAGCAGGCTGCTGATGTCCCACCTGGTAAAACTCTACATTAACACACTTGCTGTCTGTTCATCTATTAAACGTCTCAGGAGACATATTTATAAAGGCCAAAATGTCAGATTTTTACCTGCTCCCACCCCATCTGTCAACACAGATGCCCTTTCCTACCCCCTCCCTTGGCTTTCCTCCCATCCCCTTCCACCTACATTTTCGCAAAACAACCAAGGCCACACTCCATTATTGTCCTTTCTCTTTTCTTCATCCCTATTTCTTTTCTCAGTTCTGCTCATGCCCACCAATTTGCACTTAAATATATCACCTCATCTTCCATTTTTGCACACTTCATACAATGGCCTTTAAGATTTAATTACGCTTTTTTGTTTTGTTACATTCCCCAGCAAATTGAATATTTTGTTTTTGTAATTTTTCATCCTCTGTTTTGTATATCTGCATATTTGCTTTTAAAATATCCATAATTTGTACATTTGATTTTGAAATCTTCATCGCCTTATCTCCAATTTCCCAGCAAATGCTAAAACAATGGTTTATATGCAAGAGAAAGCGATTGGCTTACATGGATTTTTAGCGAACCTGAGCTGTTTCATGGAGCTTGTATCATGTTGAACTCCGTATACTGAACACATCATCTTTTCAATCTTTCAATTAACATTTTCAACTTCTCTAAAATGGTGGGATTTTTATGGAACACAGTAGAAACCTTTTTTATAGTAGATATGAAAGTTTGTTTGAGCCATCTGTTAACTTGCATTGTAATTAAGCTATCATTTGGTCAAAAATTGTCGGAGTCTTACGCAGATTCTCAACTTGGGATTTTGATCAAAATTGGTGATCAACCTACCCTGTAAAACCCCAACAAAGATATGTAACGACCTTCTACCAATATATTTTCATTTGGTCCATTCCAGAGTTAAAATCTATCATAATTTTGATATCCAGGCATAAAACTATGCATACATACTTTTTATTTTTTTACTGGCAAAATTGAAAACAAATCTTTATGGCTCAATATTATACCACTGCCTCAGGTCATCAACCCCCCGCCCCAATACATACTCATGATTTGTTTTTCTATCCTCATTATAACGTTCTACAAGCCCACCCATTCCTTTCCTGGTTGTTGTGTTTTCCTTATCTCCCTTTTTTCGTTTTTTGTTCCATTTCCATTTCATCCACGGTTTTTCCATTCCCCCTTCTTTTTGTGTTTGAGCTTGCATCGAGTTTGTTCACACACCGTGTCCCCCTTCCCCTACTTTTGATCTCAAATATCCCTTAGCCATTTTCTTCCAAATGTCCCTTTATCCTGCTGTTGGTGGATTTCCCACATATGTTCTTCTTTTTTTTGTTAAGTTCTGGTCTATTCTGTGTTCAAGCTCTTCCGAGCCTGTGCTTGGTATACAATTTTTTTGGGGGAATACTTGGTGCAGCGTGAACATGGTATTCTGGCTCCATTATTGCAGACCATTCTTTTCCTTAGACATTTTGTTTTATGAGCAACATACTCAAACACTCTTCCCGCAACCATTTTTGTCTTAAAAATGTCAAAGGAAGGTAAAGTATGTTTTTCACTGTTAGAAGGGTTCCCTTAATAGATGCGCATTTTTTTATTTATCGGATACAAAAGCAAACACAACTTTCCATTTGAACCTAATATGGAACGTTAGAATAATGTTTGATGTCATATTTAGTACTCACATTATCACCTTCTTTCAATAATGTTCGGTTTCTTTTTGTTTCTCTCTCGAGTGCACCATGGCAGGGTCCTGAGTTTGGAAATGCACACAATAGCATCGTGGTTTGAGCTTATGAAAGTGTTGTCGCCTGTGATTTTTTTTTTTGTATTTTGTGAAGGACAGACTTTATGGCATGTACCCACAGTTCCTGAATGAGCTACGAGATCGCACCACAAATGCTGTTCAGGGCATCTCCCGCACCATCTGTGCAAAGCAATGGACACTTTAGTACAATGTTTCCAGACGTGTATTGAATGAGAGAAGGTGGAACATGTTCATAACTAAACAAAACTAAACATTACTCTAACTGCTCCATCTTGAACTGAAGTTGTGTATGCTTTTGTATCAATAAGGAAAAAACAGGTACCTATATAGGGGCACCCTGTACATTGAAATACAAAAGTTCTTATTCTCTTCTGATTTATGCATATACTTTAATCCCCCATCTTCGCCCTCCAAATTAATCCTTGTTCATTCATTCCAATTAACCATTCAACAAATGAGGCAGTTCAACACCAAGATAACTTTTGAAATAAAAAAAAAGTACTTATATGCCTCGTTGTTTGTGCTTTGTCCTGCCTGGTACTGTTTCCCCTCCGCCTTGTTCATCGTAGTTGACAGCATTTTCCCGCAGATCATTGGAGGAGGCCCGGTGAATCACACGATGTCAGGGTGTGGCCGAGTGCATCGTCTCATGGTCACTGCTTTCACCACAACTGCACTGTATATCACAAATAGACAAAGAAAAACACTTACTTTACGAAATCCGTTGGTTTTTCTCTTGATAAAAATAGACTTCCCAAACAGTTGTATCACAGTGACTCCATTGTGTCCGTTTGCTTGTCTCAGTGATAACTTAAACAGTTATTATATAGCTAATGAAGTAGCAGGGAATAGGTGATTCAGCTGATTCACTTGTGCTTAGTCCCCTTCCAGCACTCTTGATCTATTGCTATGTTTGATAGGTAGAGGAGGAATTTCATCAGAAGAATAGGATTGTACAGAGTACTTTGGTCATGGACGTGTAGGAGACATCTCAATGTAAATTAAGATAGGGAAACTGTTGCTTAAGTGTTACGTTTCACCACACAGTGGTGTGCTGTTTAATTAGGTAGGGATTAAGTAATAATTTCCGCCAGTACGTGATTGCCCGCTGTGATTTTTACTATGTTTTTTGCATTTCAAGACCTGGCAATAATAACGGGATTCACTCCTTAAACCAAACAACCGAGCTGCACGGTATCCAAGCAGGCAGACGCCCGCTCCAGGGGGACAACTAGCAAACCACTCCCCGGAGGTGGGAGATTGGATGGGCAATTGAATGTCAGAGAGTGGAGGGAAGTTCCAGGTTCAGAGCGGGACACATGAGAGGAGCGGGAGAGAAGCGAGTGAGGCAGGGAGATGGTGGTTAAAAGAAAAGGGCATAGGCTGCTTCCCTTGACACGGTAAAGAAGACCTGATTCTTGTGTTCGTGCTGAGGCGTAAATTGGCTCCCATGGTGGGAGCAAGATGTTGGCAATTGACTGTGTTGGCTGGATCGTGTGCGACTGTGCTTGAAGCCTCGTGTTGTGCATCGGAGAGGGAAGACAGCACCATTCTGCAGAGAGCAGCAGCGTCGGCAAGTGCGGTTGTACGAAAAGAGCTGCATGCGGCCGTTTCTGAGCAGTGGTGTGAGTAACGGCAGCCAGAATTGCCTCCCATACGTTTCCCGTCCAGAGAGCGGCTGGGCGCCATTTTCCCCGCACACAGGGACGAAGCGGTTTGGTGATCTTGAAGCTTCCGAAACTACCTCTTGGCACCAGCCTAAGTGTCGAGATAAAGGAAGGATTTTTTCTTTGTTATTCTGTTCCCTTGTCTGTATTTAAGTCTCATGGACGGTGGCCTCGAAATTAGACTTTATTTTGGCCTCAGTTTTGGTTATCATCCCGTTTTGAATTTACCGACGATTGTAAATATTTTGATTATTTCCTGAAAGCCCATGTTTTATTTTGGTTGCTTTGTGGTTGTCTGATTGTCGTGGGTTCGAGTAAAAAAAAAACCCTGTGGCTGTGCTCCATCTGCTATGCACGTGCGCCTCCCTTTCCTCCGCGCGTGCCATAATCTCCCCAAGAATCCTCGGCTGTAAGCTTCCAAGGGAAAATTGTTTGCTATCTGTCGCAGGTGCGAAAAAAACCCCCCTGGACACGACAAATATAAAGCAGTGCTCTATAACCTAGTGGTGACTGTTTGGTAATGGTTTTGATGGAAGGGGTGGGTTATGAAGAGTAATTGTGTGAATTAAGAATGGGAAGTTTGAGGGCAAGGGAGTGTGAGGGGTATGTTAGCAGGCAAGGAAGGGGCGGTGGGAGGGGCGATGAGGTTTTTTTGTATTGTCTTTTAATTTTTGTACCTTGGAGGTCATGCAGTTGCTTTTTGACCCCCTATTGTCATTATAAATTAACGCAAACCAATCAAAGAACCCGTATGTAAAGCCGCTGTCACACCTTGACGATTTAGCCGCATAATGCTGACATATGAAAAATTGTCCTTAAAACGCTGGCACAACGTCGAATACGGTTATGGGTAAGTTTTTGTATACGTTAAGAGCACGCTGGCATAACGTCGTAGTAACGCTGGCATACGTGTAGTATGCTGGCATTAAACGTCGTAGTAAAGCCGGGGAGCTCGTGCGAACAAATTTTAAACATGCTCAAAAAATTTCGACGTATGCAGGTATGACTCACACGTTCTGGCATACGCTGGCATAAGTTGTAGGCACGTTACGGCGATCGTTTGACAGACACGTCGACACACGGTTAGCTTGCAAGTTACTCATAAGTCGACTACCTTTTCTGCTGCATACACTGCATTTGTGTATTGTGCTTGTGGTGCATGCGAGAAATTTAAGGTGTTCATTAACGTTAAGATGACGAAATCGATCCAATGCATGCAGTTCACGCCGTGCACGCGTGCAAGCTTTTTGTGCATGACCTCATTGCGCGTGTCCTATTGGT
>CM068960.1:36765880-36778397 GCA_035128595.1 Eptatretus atami | reverse complement strand
TTGCTGCAAGGTCATTGCCCTTAGCTTTTACTTTTGCACCGCCACTCACGTGTGGTTTGGGGATGCAACTCATTTGTCATTGGTCGGGCTATGCGAGGGAAAACGCGTCACATTTTCTCCTGTTCCGCTATTGTCCGGTCGCATCTTTAGTGCTGTGGACTACCGATAATTATCCTTTTTTCCTGTGATTGTGCTTCTGCTGTTTCCAGTTCTGACGTCGTTTCTTAAGCATTCGGAAGGAACAATCCTGAGCTGGCTGGATTTTTCAAACGCCGTTCGGTTACACTAACATTACACTTCCTATCCGTCAGTTATTATTTTTGCGTTTAACGACTCCCCTTTTTTACATATTGTTTTTTCGATATAAACCCAACTTACAAATTTACCCGTCTAAGTCGAACTCACCCTACAATTTTTTTGGTTCCAAAAACCGTAGTTCTTTTCAAATCTCAGTTTACCTTTTTCGATAATGCCGCCTAAAAAGAGGGTTTGTCTTGGGCGTCGGACAGCGTTAGCCACGACTCGAAGGGTTTCTAGGGCAACGAGTCGCTCGAGGAAACTACCGCCCGACTTTCACAGAATGCCCTGCGCGCAGCGGAAATCAGGGCTTCCCAGGGCGATGAACGCAGCGGCGGTTCGGCTTTCCAGGAACGCTGCTGCAACAGCTGCTTCAGGCCTCTAGAGGGTATTGAGCAGCGATCGGTTCGGCGTTCCAGGAACGCTGCTGCAACAGCTGCTTCCGAGGGCTTGGAGAGGCGATTGAACAGCAGGCGGTTCGTCGTTCCAGGAACGCTTCTGGAACACTCTTCTAGGTCCTACTGTGAGACTCCACAAGAGCGACGCGCCAAGGTTTAGACGGTAATAGTCAATGACGCCCTACAATATCCGCTCCTATTCCCCTTGCGGTGCAGACGGATATCGCTTCGGAATTTCCTCAGGTTGAACGAGTGATCCAACTGGTCTCGACGTCAGCAACGAGGACGCTTTTGCGTTCGCTGCAGGTGGAAGAGCGGAAAAACATCGTCTAACAAGAGGTTTTTGTAGGGGAGTCCTGATTTGTTCTACTTCTACTGTTTAATTTCATTTGATTTGCCTTTTTGTTAGTTTTGCCTTTTTAGACTCACCTCAGCGGACAAATCCCCTTAATCGTGTAGTGCACCGCTATTTCTTGCACTACCTGTCCTCGATCCTGCTCTCTTCCCGCCGTCTGATACCTTACTTCCCATTTTCCGGCCTTCTGTGGATCGTTAAAAGTTGCCTCACTACCTTTAAAAACTTTTCTGCCTTTCTGGCAAGCCAGGCTAATACAACATAGTTCGCCTGCGACAAACGTTGCTTAGGGTCTTGCATCCGGATTGTTTGTGTGGTCCAGCAGACTGTTCTTCCTCTGTCAGACGCTTAACACTTCCCCTTGGCGATGGACGCGCAGATCACGTTAAGAACCCTTTAAATAATGCTGCTACGTTAGGCTTTTCACCGGCTAAACCACAGAAAGCGGGTTGCGACACTGCATGGTCCTTATAGCTAAAGTCGTTTGTCATTTGGACGTGGCGTCATTTGGAAAATGACATCATCAGTTACAAATAAGAGTCGAGAAAGATATTTGCTTCAAGTGTAAATCAAGTCAGGTGATTAGTATAATCGGTACTCACAATTACTTTCCACACTGACACTTCGGCAAAGTGGCGTACACTTCAAGGAGTCACCGCACACTTGCAAATACGGACATGCTTTTTGGCAGCGCACTTTTATACAGCAGTCTACAGGCGGCGGAAACTGCAGGTTGCGTGATCCGACAGGCTGCCAAGAACTATCTTCTGCGGTCCAACCAAACCTATTCGGCATGACATCACGTCGTTTTGGTTCATCGTTGGTAACCCAGATACTCGACTGATACGATGCCCTCTTGAAATATTGATACGCGCATCGTGAAATAATATGGAGGGAATACACAGGAATGTTTTCTGGAGTAATCGTAAATGTGGAATAATTTTTGTGAATATAGCAGAGCTTGAATTCGGCATCGGCTACTTACCTGTGTTTGGTGGTAGACGGTTCAAACTCTTGATTGTCTTCTGACAGAACAGGTTCTTTCTGGTTTCATTGACTGAGTTGGAGTTGCCAGACTTGTACAGCCGCACGACAAAACTTCTCAACGCCTTAAACTCGTGAGAATCACGATCAGCAATGACGAATGGATTTTCCACCAGATGTACGAAGGCGTCCGTGACTTCTGGAGTTTCTAAGCATGCCTGCCACGCCGTTGCTTTCCCTTTATTCATGAAGGCAGAGGTTGTGTCACAACTGTCAACGCATGAAAGATGCGGTAGCGCTCGCGATCTTGCTTTGCCGATGCGGTGATATAAATCGCTGATATGATATTTGATAGTCCTTCCAAAACCAAAACCAACCATATGTTAGCGTCAGGGTGTTGCTGATTTACCAGATGGAACATTCCAGCAATATGAAACCACATCGCTATCGACGATCGTATTCTTATTTTCAGATGAGAACGATAATGGTTGTTCAGATTGACGAGGCAGGACGTGTGATATTTCACTTCAATGGCGATCAATCACCACCGGCCACCCGTGACATCAGTGTTCCATCTTCCAATCTGTCACCATCTTCCTCACCTTGCGGTCTGCATCAAACGGTGCAGAAGCTATGAAGATTGCCACCGGTGAGGCAAAATATGCACATTTCGGTCCGACGCAATGGCGTTTCGACCTGTCTACTGCCGAAGGAACTGCGCATTCACATTGTCTCGTTCCATGGAACGTTTCCGTGCCGTTGTAGTTTTGTGTTGTTGAACTCGAGATAACACGATTTGTGCCAGGACGCACTATTGTCACAGAATGGGCGAGATCGTTTTTACCGAAATGGAACATTGCCAGGATGCTTCCGATCTCCCTGAACTGCGTCACTTTTCCAGGAATTTCCGTATGTCTCTTCAACACTTTCAGTACCGGCAACTGGCAGTTGGCGGACATTTCAGTGGATCCGACGTCGAGATTTGGCATTTGACGCATTTACTCCAAGTCCAGCTCTGTTTCAACTGCATCCTGCTCTCTGGGTCTGAAATTGATAAAAACTGCATAGTAGTCCCCAGAATATTCTGAATAGTGTTCAGTGATGATGGTAAAATAGGGCAGATTAGTTTATCCGAACAGCTAGCACATTAGGCACTGCCATCACAGTACCTATTGGCGTAATGGCACCAGTTTGCGTGGTTTTCTTTTCGATTGTTTACAGATGAATAATTCATGGCCCTCCGGTTAATGCTTGGGAAATTGTTTGTTTACCTTTTTTTTTTTACGACGGAATGAAAGTTGAAAATTTGCTGAAAAAGGTCCGATAAACCCGGGCTGCCCGTCAATATACAAGATTCATATTCTTTACGATGATGTTCGGCTGCCTCGGCCTGTTGATCTAAGCTCTGTCCAGATGCACTCTGCTTACATCTGAACAACGGCAAAATCTCTGAAAATCAACTTTATCCTAGTTAAGGGTTTTACCTTGAAGAATCAGATGCAGGCATACGTATGTTATATTTTACCTTGCTCTTCATCGAAAAATGATTCAGAAGCTTCATTAAAAAAAAAAAATTCCATAATGCACTTTCAATGTGAGACATCCAAAATATTTACTGTGGAATTCTGAAGCCGTTTCTCCAAAAGGGAAGTTTTTAAAGAAATTGGTACATTTCTACATCAGATCAGTAAGGTTCTAAGCTAGGTATCCTTCATCGTACTCCCATCATCGACATCGATATGCCACGTCACTGGTCTGGTGCATCTTGGATTGCACAACAACCACTATCTACCTACCTCCCTGTTAAATAGCCAAACTATTTATCAAGGAATGCAGATTTGAATCCTTCACCATGCAACTGGTCAAAATAGTACTACTAGGTAGGCCTAGTAGCCTTGGTAGGTCTTGCGCTCCATGATTTTTTTTGTCCATGACCACGCATTTTTTTCAATATGGAACCGACTTTAACAACATATTTTATCCCGGGTTTATCCATCATAAACTTGCCTTTTAGCTTACCTGATCGACGTTGCCTTCCATTATTGCCTTTGATGGGTTTCAGCGGACAAAATTCATCGGACTGCCTTGAAAATCGTGCTCAAAAGCACTCTGTGGACGCCATTTTGACGATCATTGTTCGAGGAAACTACAGTCTCCGCCGTGATTAGGAGCATTGGAAGGGCGTGGTTGGTAACGCCACACCCAAATATTATATTGGCGCTAATTAACGAACTAGCAAATTAATTAGATGGCTCCTTGGCCAGAATTCATTAGTAACACCGCCTATTTTCTATGTGAAAAAAATTACACTTTTATCCGGCGTGTAACGGTAAAAATTGTTGAGGCAGCGCACTATATGTGGAAACAAAGCAAAGGACAAAATGGGTATAATCAAATAACTTGCTAAGTTGGTAAAAGTAGAAGACGAAAATGCTGCACAGACAGCCTGTCATCCCATCCCTGACCAATATTGCCGCTGGTTCTGATACACAGGCGGACAGTTCCATTCTGGATGCAGATTCATTCTGCAATTCAAATGTCCATCCATCAGAACATCTCTTATTGGCATGTTCCGTGTCGAGGCCATTCTCATCCTCACATACCTACCTCTACGCTAGAGCTGGCAGGATGGCCTTGAGGTGTGCACACTTGCTTCTAAGCTATCTCGCTGAAGTTCAATCTTGGCATAGGTATTAAACTGTCATCCTGGTGTTTCACCAGGCAGGGTGACTCATCATTTTGTGTGCTGTGTCTGCCGACATTAGTTGGTGGATGTTAAAGAACCAATGTTGTCCTTCACGAAGAGTAGGTGAGCTATCGCTGACACCCTGAAAAAATTCCAAATTCCTGCACTAATCTACGACTGCTGTATAACTATAAACCACCAGTATAGCTCTTGCTAAAATATATATATATATATATATATATATATATATATATATATAATATATATATACAGTATAATTAAAAAAAACTTGCTTTGGCAGCACTGAACAGTGTGTAACAGAGTATGGTACATCAGAATCAGAACCCACTGCATTGGCGAGCAGAGGTGCTGACTTGTTTCCAATGTGGTAAAGTGGCCAGTGGACACACATTCTGAAATGTTCTACTGCGCCCGACATCCTGCATCATTGAATTGGGAATTTCCTCATCGTGCCATCGCACAAGGATGTCAAACCTATATCCAATTTGAGGAACAGTCAGCTGCAATTCCACAGGAATATATTTTTATTTGATTAGGTTTTTACCCATCAAAAACCTTCGTAGTACAGTGCTTTACAACATCAGTACCTCTCCAGTGTTGCAACGCAAATATGGTTAAGTATACACTGGTTTGAAAATAACACAAGTACCTACAACGATCTGTGTTTATTTTATTCCAATCAGACTTTTTCCACATCTGTTAAAAATAAACCCCCATGCATTCAAATATGTAGATGGCCCGTAACCAAACTGCAACAGTAAAAGCTAAAAGCTGAATGCAAGGTTTAGTTGGAGATGTCAGACATTTAAAAAAAAATCATGTTGTCAAGTTACTGTGCAAAACTTGACAACATGAATTATAATTCATTGTTGTCAAGTTTTTTTTATTTTATTTTATTTTATTCTTAAATTGCTGTGCAAATGATATCTGTTGAAAGACCATAAAGTATGGCAAATATAATCAAAAAACCTACTATCAAGAAAAGCAATTCGTGGCCGAACTGTAGCCAAGCAATGATTCACCAGTCGTTGTGACAATTGAAGCTACAAAGCTCAGAGGACACAATTATTTTGAAAGAGTGACACATCCAACCAAACACAGCTACGGATTATCACATTCCGTGACTGGCAAAAACTATTAGATTTTTCTGTATCGAATCCTCAGGTTAAAATCACAGCACTCTTTCACTTCACACATCACACACTGAAGAATATCGAGAAGACATCACGGTCCTTTTCTCTTGCCTGTACCATAATAAAACTTTTTGTCTTTCTGCTTAGGATGAGTCCTTCATAAGAAGACACCAATTTTGGTAGTCAAGTTATCATGGATGTGAAGATTGTTACTCTCCCTTTTTGTTCGTTTAATTTTGCATGTGTAGCATGTGGATAATGTTCAATTCCAAAGGGAGATCGGAGAAGCAGAAAATAAATACGTTGAGTGAAGGCAAATAGGGGTTGTGGAAAAAGGCAGCCAGGGTGGTCGTAGAAAATTTACTCAAGGTTGCTCCTCTCCTGAACCAAACAAGTTTGTGACACGGTGAAACTGTGGGCCACATCTTTTCAACATTTGCTATAATCGGCCTCTGATCCATCATCGTTGAATGTTTCAGAGAGCTTAGTGAACTGGCTAGTGAGCCAATGCCTTCAAAGTCAAGAGCAGGTAAGAGTCGAAAGGTGGAGCAAAAGCATCCCTATCTGCATATCAATGCTCTGCAACAAGGGAGGATGCAGCAATTTATAGAGAGGTAATCACCATAAGTCTTCTCAAACCGAACGGTGTACAGCATACGTGTTTAGCCCTTAAGCATCAAGCACATTACCACAAGCGATGTCATTATCACCAGTAATGTGAGGGTGCAACATTCCCACCCTGATTAATGAAGTTTCCCATATCCTCAAAGCCGGAAAGGCCTCCGCAGCTTTTTCCCGTTTGTAGTTGGTAAGGACGTTGAAAGCCAAGGAGTTCTGGAGGAGCTAACTGGTGTCATAGTGCAGCTTGGAACACGCAGAGCTGTTACATCAAAGGCATCCTGCAGAATAAGACATATTAATTGAAATTGTTTTTTTGAAATCGCCATTTTATATTCAGTGGATCCATCAGCAGAATGTTGATCTCCGATGCTAACTGGTCGGAAGCAAGGAGGTGACAAGAGAACACGCCTACTTCAAATCACTGTTCTGTTGATTCCATCTAACGGAGAACGACAAGTTCCCTTCAACGGCTGACTGTTCCTTCAGATCAAGACTAGTTTTCCATTTAATTTTATACCTGTACCTTATTCAAAGATGGCACAAGCATACCTCAAAGTGACAAATGTGGAGGTGAGCAAAGAAGTACCTAGTTTTTTTAATCCTGAGATTACAGTCTTTTCTTAATACATGATGTTTAAGTAAAGCAGTACATGTGTTGGGACAAAAAAAATCTAATAGTGATATGTTTTTAATTTTGATGAACCATACTCTTTACAGAGCATTGGTGCTGCAGTTTTTCTTGTCAGGGTTTGCACTGGGTGGTTTGCCATTGCCTTCCCAGCGTTGTTGTCCATACTCTATCCTTTTAAATGGTGACCATCAGAAGGAAGCATCACATACCATTTTTTAAAGTCTTTGGCATGACACAGACAGGGTTTGAATCACCGCCACCTGACTTAGAGCAGATGCTTTACCATTATGCCACGAAGATTGGTTAGTAATAATAATAGTAGTAAGACTAATAGTTACCACTTTGGAATGTGCACTCGACTATGTCACCTGGGACTAGCAGGATAGCTTGAGGTATTGTACTCGCCTTTGAGCTGTCTCACCTGGGTTCGAATCTCGACCCTACTATAATCTGTCACCCTGGTGTTGCAACATAGGGTGAGGCATCAGTGTGTCCGCCATCATTGGGTATGGACGTCAAGACAGAAGACTCGTCTGCCAGCACTGTTGTCGGTGGACGTTAAAGATCCCACGATGTCTTTCACGAAGAGTAGACAAGTTATCTCTGGCACCCTGACCAATTTACAAATTCCTGCTAAAACTCTCTCTCCAATCCACACCCGCAATCATGCACGGCAGTATACCATGAGAGAGGCCTTCATCCTGCAGTGACTGAAAAGCAGGCTGCTGATGTCCCACCTGGTAAAACTCTACATTAACACACTTGCTGTCTGTTCATCTATTAAACGTCTCAGGAGACATATTTATAAAGGCCAAAATGTCAGATTTTTACCTGCTCCCACCCCATCTGTCAACACAGATGCCCTTTCCTACCCCCTCCCTTGGCTTTCCTCCCATCCCCTTCCACTACATTTTCGCAAAACAACCAAGGCCACACTCCATTATTGTCCTTTCTCTTTTCTTCATCCCTATTTCTTTTCTCAGTTCTGCTCATGCCCACCAATTTGCACTTAAATATATCACCTCATCTTCCATTTTTGCACACTTCATACAATGGCCTTTAAGATTTAATTACGCTTTTTTGTTTTGTTACATTCCCCAGCAAATTGAATATTTTGTTTTTGTAATTTTTCATCCTCTGTTTTGTATATCTGCATATTTGCTTTTAAAATATCCATAATTTGTACATTTGATTTTGAAATCTTCATCGCCTTATCTCCAATTTCCCAGCAAATGCTAAAACAATGGTTTATATGCAAGAGAAAGCGATTGGCTTACATGGATTTTTAGCGAACCTGAGCTGTTTCATGGAGCTTGTATCATGTTGAACTCCGTATACTGAACACATCATCTTTTCAATCTTTCAATTAACATTTTCAACTTCTCTAAAATGGTGGGATTTTTATGGAACACAGTAGAAACCTTTTTTATAGTAGATATGAAAGTTTGTTTGAGCCATCTGTTAACTTGCATTGTAATTAAGCTATCATTTGGTCAAAAATTGTCGGAGTCATTACGCAGATTCTCAACTTGGGATTTTGATCAAAATTGGTGATCAACCTACCCTGTAAAACCCCAACAAAGATATGTAACGACCTTCTACCAATATATTTTCATTTGGTCCATTCCAGAGTTAAAATCTATCATAATTTTGATATCCAGGCATAAAACTATGCATACATACTTTTTATTTTTTTACTGGCAAAATTGAAAACAAATCTTTATGGCTCAATATTATACCACTGCCTCAGGTCATCAACCCCCCGCCCCAATACATACTCATGATTTGTTTTTCTATCCTCATTATAACGTTCTACAAGCCCACCCATTCCTTTCCTGGTTGTTGTGTTTTCCTTATCTCCCTTTTTTCGTTTTTTGTTCCATTTCCATTTCATCCACGGTTTTTCCATTCCCCCTTCTTTTTGTGTTTGAGCTTGCATCGAGTTTGTTCACACACCGTGTCCCCCTTCCCCTACTTTTGATCTCAAATATCCCTTAGCCATTTTCTTCCAAATGTCCCTTTATCCTGCTGTTGGTGGATTTCCCACATATGTTCTTCTTTTTTTTGTTAAGTTCTGGTCTATTCTGTGTTCAAGCTCTTCCGAGCCTGTGCTTGGTATACAATTTTTTTGGGGGAATACTTGGTGCAGCGTGAACATGGTATTCTGGCTCCATTATTGCAGACCATTCTTTTCCTTAGACATTTTGTTTTATGAGCAACATACTCAAACACTCTTCCCGCAACCATTTTTGTCTTAAAAATGTCAAAGGAAGGTAAAGTATGTTTTTCACTGTTAGAAGGGTTCCCTTAATAGATGCGCATTTTTCTATTTATCGGATACAAAAGCAAACACAACTTTCCATTTGAACCTAATATGGAACAGTTAGAATAATGTTTGATGTCATATTTAGTACTCACATTATCACCTTCTTTCAATAATGTTCGGTTTCTTTTTGTTTCTCTCTCGAGTGCACCATGGCAGGGTCCTGAGTTTGGAAATGCACACAATAGCATCGTGGTTTGAGCTTATGAAAGTGTTGTCGCCTGTGATTTTTTTTTTTGTATTTTGTGAAGGACAGACTTTATGGCATGTACCCACAGTTCCTGAATGAGCTACGAGATCGCACCACAAATGCTGTTCAGGGCATCTCCCGCACCATCTGTGCAAACAATGGACACTTTAGTACAATGTTTCCAGACGTGTATTGAATGAGAGAAGGTGGAACATGTTCATATACTAAACAAAACTAAACATTACTCTAACTGCTCCATCTTGAACTGAAGTTGTGTATGCTTTTGTATCAATAAGGAAAAAACAGGTACCTATATAGGGGCACCCTGTACATTGAAATACAAAAGTTCTTATTCTCTTCTGATTTATGCATATACTTTAATCCCCCATCTTCGCCCTCCAAATTAATCCTTGTTCATTCATTCCAATTAACCATTCAACAAATGAGGCAGTTCAACACCAAGATAACTTTTGAAATAAAAAAAAAGTACTTATATGCCTCGTTCTTTGTGCTTTGTCCTGCCTGGTACTGTTTCCCCTCCGCCTTGTTCATCGTAGTTGACAGCATTTTCCCGCAGATCATTGGAGGAGGCCCGGTGAATCACACGATGTCAGGGTGTGGCCGAGTGCATCGTCTCATGGTCACTGCTTTCACCACAACTGCACTGTATATCACAAATAGACAAGAAAAACACTTACTTTACGAAATCCGTTGGTTTTTCTCTTGATAAAAATAGACTTCCCAAACAGTTGTATCACAGTGACTCCATTGTGTCCGTTTGCTTGTCTACAGTGATAACTTAAACAGTTATATATAGCTAATGAAAGTACAGGAATAGGTGATTCAGCTGATTCTCATTGTGCTTGTCCCCTCCAGCACTCTTGATCTGATTGCTATGTTTGATAGGTAGATGGAGGAATTTCATCAGCAAGAATAGGATTGTACATGAGTAGCTTTGGTCATGGAGTGTAGGAGACATCTCAATGTAAATTAAGTAGGGAAAACTGTTGCTTAAGTGTTACGTTTCACGCACACAAGTGGGTGCTGTTTAATTAGGTAGGGATTAAGTATAATTTCCGCCAGTAGTGATTGCCCGCTGACCTTTTTACTATGTTTTTTGCATTTAAGACGGCAATATAACGGATCACGTCCTTAAACCAAACAACCGAGCTGCACGTACCAAGCAGGCAGACCCCGCCTCCAGGGGGACAACTAGCAAACCACTCCCCCGAGTGGAGATTGGATGGGGCATTTGGATGTCAAGAGAGTGGAGGGCAAGTTCCAGGTTCAAGAGAGCGGGAAAATGAGAGGAGCGGGAGAGAAGCGAGTGAGGCAGGGAGATGGGTGGTTAAAAGAAAAGGGCATAGGCTGCTTCCGCTTGACACGGTAAAGAAGACCTGATTCTTGTGTTCGTGCTGAGGCGAATTGGCTCACATGGTGGGAGCAAGATGTTGGCATTGATGTGTTGGCTGATCGTGTGCGACTGTGCTGAAGCCTCGTGTTGTGCATCGGAGAGGGAAGACAGCACCATTCTGCAGAGAGCAGCAGCGTCGCAAGTGCGGTTGACGAAAAAAGCTGCAGCGCCGTTTCTGAGCGTGGTGTTGAAGTAACGGCAGCAGGAATTGCCTCCCATACGTTTTCCCGTCCAGAGAGCGGCTGGGCGCACATTTTCCGCACACAGGGACGAAGCGGTTTGGTGATCTGAAGCTTCCGAAATCACCTCTGGGCACCAGCCTAAGTGTCGAGATAAAAGGAAGGATTTTTTCTTTGTTAATTCTGTTCGCTTGTCTGTATTTAACGTCTCATGGAGGTGGCCTCGAAATTAGACTTTATTTTGGCCTCAGTTTTGGTTATCATCCCGTTTTGAATTACCGACGATTGTAAATATTTGATTTATTTCCTGAAAAGCCCATGTTTTATTTTGGTTGCTTTGTGTTGTCTGGATTGTCGTGGGTTCGAGTAAAAAAAACCCTGTGGCTGTGCCTCCATCTGCTATGGCACGCTGCGCACTCCCTTTCCTCCGCGCGTGCCATAATCTCGCCCAGAATCCTCGGCTGTAAGCTTCTCAGGGAAAATTGTTTGTGCTATCTGTCCAGGTGCGAAAAAAACCCCCCTGGACACGACAAATATAAGCAGTGCTCTATAACCTTTGACTGTTTGGTAATGGTTTTGATGGAAGGGGTGGGTTATGAGAGTAATGTGTGAATTAAGAATGGGAAGTTGAGGCAAGGGAAGTGTGAGGGGTATGTTAGCAGGCAAGGAAGGGGCGGTGGGAGGGGCGATGAGGGTTTTTTTGTATTGTCTTTTTAATTTTTGTACCTTGGGAGGTCATGCAGTTGTTTTTGACCCCCTATTGTCATTATAAATTAACGCAAACCAATCAAAGAACCCGTATGTAAAGCCGCTGTCACACCTTGACGATTTAGCCGCATAATGCTGACATATGAAAAATTGTCCTTAAAACGCTGGCACAACGTCGAATACGGTTATGGGTAAGTTTTTGTATACGTTAAGAGCACGCTGGCATAACGTCGTAGTAACGCTGGCATACGTGTAGTATGCTGGCATTAAACGTCGTAGTAAAGCCGGGGAGCTCGTGCGAACAAATTTTAAACATGCTCAAAAAATTTCGACGTATGCAGGTATGACTCACACGTTCTGGCATACGCTGGCATAAGTTGTAGGCACGTTACGGCGATCGTTTGACAGACACGTCGACACACGGTTAGCTTGCAAGTTACTCATAAGTCGATCGCATCTTTAGTGCTGTGGACTACCGATAATTATCCTTTTTTCCTGTGATTGTGCTTCTGCTGTTTCCAGTTCTGACGTCGTTTCTTAAGCATTCGGAGGAACAATCCTGAGCTCGGCTGATTTT
>CM068960.1:36741970-36756171 GCA_035128595.1 Eptatretus atami | reverse complement strand
GCCTAGTAGCCTTGGTAGGTCTTGCGCTCCATTGATTTTTTTTGTCCATGACCACGCATTTTTTTCAATAATGGAACCGACTTTAACAACATATTTTTATCCCGGGTTTATCCATCATAAACTTGCCTTTTAGCTTACCTGATCGACGTTGCCTTCCATTATTGCCTTTGATGGGTTCAGCGGACAAAATTCATCGGACTGCCTTGAAAATCGTGCTCAAAAGCACTCTGTGGACGCCATTTTGACGATCATTGTTCGAGGAAACTACAGTCCTCCGCCGTGATTAGGAGCATTGGAAGGGCGTGGTTGGTAACGCCACACCCAAATATTATATTGGCGCTAATTAACGAACTAGCAAATTAATTAGATGGCTCCTTGGCCAGAATTCATTAGTACACCGCCTATTTTCTATGTGAAAAAAATTACACTTTTATCCGGCGTGTAACGGTAAAATTGTTGAGGCACCGCACTATATGTGGAAACAAAGCAAAGGACAAAATGGGTATAATCAAATAACTTGCTAAGTTGGTAAAAGTAGAAGACGAAAATGCTGCACAGACAGCCTGTCATCCATCCCTGACCAATATGCTGGTTCTGATACACAGGCGGACAGTTCCATTCTGGGGATAGCAGATTCATTCTGCAATTCAAATGTCCATCCATCAGAACATCTCTGTATTGGCATGTTCCGTGTCGAGGCCATTCCTCATCCTCACATACCTACCTCTACCGTAGAGCTGGCAGGATGGCCTTGAGGTGTGCACACTTGCTTCTAAGCTATCTCGCCTGAGTTCAAATCTTGGCATAGGTATAAACTGTCATCCTGGTGTTTCACAGGCAGGGTGACTCATCATTTTGTGTGCTGTGTCTGCCGACATTAGTTGGTGGATGTTAAAGAACCAATGTTGTCCTTCACGAAGAGTAGGTGAGCTATCGCTGACACCCTGAAAAAATTCCAAATTCCTGCACTAATCTACGACTGCTGTATAACTATAAACCACCCAGTATAGCTCTTGCTAAAATATATATATATATATATATATATATATATATATATATATATATATATATATACAGTATATTAAAAAAAAACGTTGCTTTGGCAGCACTGACAGTGTGTAACAGAGTATGGTACATCAGAATCAGAACCTCCACTGCATTGGCTGAGCAGAGGTGCTGACTTGTTTCCAATGTGGTAAAGTGCCAGTGGACACACATTTCTGATAATGTTCTACTGCGCCGACATCCTGCATCATTGAATTTGGGAATTTCCTCATCGTGCCAATCGCACAAGGATGTCAAACACTATATCCAATTTGAAGGAACAGTCAGCTGCAATTCCACAGGAAATAATTTTATTTGATTAGGTTTTACCCCATCAAAACCTTCGGTAGTACAGTGCTTTACAACATCATACCTCTCCAGTGTTGCAACGCAAATATGGTTAAGTATACACTGGTTGAAAATAACACAAGTACCTACAACGATCTGTGTTTATTTTTATTCCAATCAGACTTTTTCCACATCTGTTAAAAATAAACCCCCATGCATTCAAAATATGTAGATGGCCCGTAACCAAACTGCAACAGTAAAAGCTAAACAAAGCTGAATGCAAGGTTTAGTTGGAGGAATGTCAGACATTTAAAAAAAATCATGTTGTCAAGTTACTGTGCAAAACTTGACAACATGAATTATAATTCATGTTGTCAAGTTTTTTTTATTTTATTTTATTTTATTCTTTAAATTGCTGTGCAAATGATATCTGTTGAAAGACCATAAAGTATGGCAAAATATATCAAAAAACCTATATCAAGAAAAGCAATTCGTGGCCGAACTGTAGCCAAGCAATGATTCACCAGTCGTTGTGACAATTGAAGCTACAAAGCTCAGAGGACACAATTATTTTGAAGAGTGACACACCAACCAAACACAGCTACGGATTATCACATTCCGTGACTGCAAAAACTATTAGATTTTTCTGTATCGAATCCTCAGGTTAAAATCACAGCACTCTTTCACTTCACACATCACACACTGAGAATATCGAGAAGACATCACGGTCCTTTTTCCTCTTGCCTGTACCATAATAAAACTTTTTGTCTTTCTGCTTAGGATGAGTCTTCATAAGAAGACACCAATTTGGTAGTCAAGTTATCATGGATGTGAAGATTGTTACTCTCCCTTTTGTTCCGTTTAATTTTGCATGTGTAGCATGTGGATAATGTTACAATTCCAAAGGGAGATCGGAGAAGCAGAAAATAAATACGTTGAGTGAAGGCAAATAGGGGTTGTGGAAAAAGGCAGCAGGGTGGTCGTAGAAAATTTACTCAAGGTTGCTCCTCTCCTGAACCAAACAAGTTTGTGACACGGTGAAACTGTGGGCCACATCTTTTCAACATTTGCTCATAATCGGCCTCTGATCCATCATCGTTGAATGCTTTCAGAGAGCTTAGTGAACTGGCTAGTGAGCCAATGCCTTCAAAGTCATAGAGCAGGTAAGAGTCGAAAGGTGGAGCAAAAGCATCCCTATCTGCCATATCAATGCTCTGCAACAAGGGAGGATGGCAGCAATTTATAGAGAGGTAATCACCATAAGTCTTCTCAAACCGAACGTGTACAGCATACGTGTTAGCCCTTAAGCATCAAGCACATTACCACAAGCGATGTCATTATCACCAGTAATGTGAGGGTGCAAACATTCCCACCTGATTAATGAAGTTTCCCATATCCTCAAGCCGGAAAGGGCCTCCCGCAGGCTTTCCCGTTTGTAGTTGGTAAGGACGTTGAAGCCAAGGAGTTCCTGGAGGAGCTACTGGTGTCATAGTGCAGCTTGGAACACGCAGAGCTGTTACATCAAAGGCATCCTGCAGAATAAGACATATTAATTGAAATTGTTTTTTTGAAATCGCCATTTTATATTCAGTGGATCCAATCAGCAGAATGTTGATCCTCCGATGCTAACTGCAGTCGGAAGCAAGGAGGGACAAGAGAACACGCCTACTTCAAATCACTGTTCTGTTGATTCCATCTAACGGAGAACGACAAGTTCCTTCAACGGCTGACTGTTCCTTCAAGATCAAGACTAGTTTTCCATTTAATTTTATACCTGTACCTTATTCAAGATGGCACAAGCATACCTCAAAGTGACAAATGTGGAGGTGAGCAAGAAGTACCCTAGGTTTTTTTTATCCTGAGATTACAGTCTTTTCTTAATACATGATGTTTAAGTAAAGCAGTACATGTGTTGGGACAAAAAAAAAATCTAATAGTGATATGTTTTTAATTTTGATGAACCATACTCTTTACAGAGCATTGGTGCTGCAGTTTCTTGTCAAGGGTTGCACTGGGTGGTTTGCCATTGCCTTCCCAGCGTTGTTTGTCCATACTCTATCCTTTTAAATGGTGACCATCAAGCAAGGAAGCATCACATACCATTTTTTAAAGTCTTTGGCATGACACAGACAGGGTTTGAATCACCGACCACCCTGACTTAGAGCAGATGCTTTTACCATTATGCCACTGAGATTGGTTAGTAATAATAATAGTAGTAAGACTAATAGTTACCACTTTGGAATGTGCACTCGACTATGTCACCTGGGACTAGCAGGATAGCTTGAGGTATATGTACTCGCCTTTGAGCTGTCTCACCTGGGTTCGAATCTCGACCCTACTATAAACTGTCACCCTGGTGTTGCACATATAGGGTGAGGCATCAGTGTGTCCGCCATCATTGGGATGGACGTCAAGACAGAAGACTCGTCTGCCAGCACTGGTTGTCGGTGGACGTTAAAGATCCCACGATGTCTTTCACGAAGAGTAGACAAGTTATCTCTGGCACCCTGACCAATTTACAAATTCCTGCTAAAACTCTCTCTCCAATCCACACCCAGCAATCATGCACGGCAAGTATACCATGAGAGAGGCCTTCATCCTGCAGTGGACTGAAAAGCAGGCTGCTGATGTCACCTGGTAAAAACTCTACATTAACCAACTTGCTGTCTGTTCATCTATTAAACGTCTCAGGAGACATATTTATTAAAGCCAAAATGTCAGAATTTTTACCTGCTCCCACCCCATCTGTCAAACACATGCCCTTTCCTACCCCCTTCCCTTGGCTTTCCTCCCATCCCCTTCCAACCTACATTTTCGAAAACAACCACAAGGCCACACTCCATTATTGTCCTTTCTCTTTTCTTTCATCCCTATTTCTTTTCTCAGTTCTGCTCATGCCCCACCAATTTGCACTTAATATATCACCCTCATCTTCCATTTTTGCACACTTCATACAATGGCCTTTAAGATTTAATTACGCTTTTTTGTTTTGTTACATTCCCCCAGGCAAATTGAATATTTGTTTTTGTAATTTTCATCCTCTTGTTTGTATATCTGCATATTTGCTTTTAAAATATCCATAATTTGTACATTTGATTTTGAAATCTTCATCGCCTTATCTCCAATGTCCCAGCAAATGCTAAAACAATGGTTTATATGCAAGAGAAAGCGATTGGCTTACATTGGATTTTTAGCGAACCTGGAGCTGTTTCATGGAGCTTGTATCATGTTGAACCTCCGTATACTGAACACATCATCTTTCATCCTTCAATTAACATTTTCAACTTCTCTAAAATGGTGGGATTTTTATGGAACACAGTAGAAACCTTTTTTTATAGTAGATATGAAAGTTTGTTTGAGCCATCTGTTAACTTGCATTGTAATTAAGCTATCATTTGGTCAAAAATTGTCGGAGTCATTACGCAAATTCTCAACTTGGGATTTTGATCAAAATTGGTGATCAACCTACCCTGTAAACCCCAACAAAGATATGTAACGACCTTCTACCAATATATTTTCATTTGGTCATTCCAGAGTTAAAATCTATCATAATTTTGATATCCAGGCATAAAACTATCATACATACTTTTTATTGTTTTACTGGCAAAATTGAAAACAAATCTTTATGGCTCAATATTATACCACTGCCTCAGGTCATCAACCCCCCGCCCCCAATACATACTCATGATTTGTTTTTCTATCCTCATTAACGTTCTACAAGCCCACCCATTCCTTTCCTGGTTGTTGTGTTTTCCTTACTCTCCCTCTTTTTTCGTTTTTTGTTCCATTTCCATTTCATCCACGGTTTTTCCATTCCCCCTTCTTTTTGTGTTTGAGCTTGCATCGAGTTTGTTCACACCGTGTCCCCCTTCCCCTACTTTTGATCTCAATATTCCCTTTAGCCATTATTCTTCCAAATGTCCCTTTATCCTGCTGTTGGTGGATTTTCCCACATATGTTCTTCTTTTTTTGTTAAGTTCTGGTCTATTCTGTGTTCAAGCTCTTCCAAGAGCCTTGACTTGGTATACAATTTTTTTGGGGGAATACTTGGTGCAGCGTGAACATGGTATTCTGGCTCCATTATTGCAGACCATTCTTTTCCTTAGACATTTTGTTTTATGAGCAACATACTCAACACTCTTCCCGCAACCCATTTTTGTCTTTAAAAATGTCAAAGGAAGGTAAAAGTATGTTTTTCACTGTTATGAAGGGTGTCCCTTGAATAGATGCGCATTTTTTATTTATCGGATACAACAAGCAAACACAACTTTCCATTTGAACCTTATATGGAACAGTTAGAATAATGTTTGATGTCATATTTAGTACTCAACATTATTCACCTTCTCTTTCAATTAATGTTCGGTTTCTTTTTGTTTCCTCTCTCAGAGTGCACCATGGCAGGGTACCTGAGTTTGGAGGAAATGCACACAATAGCATCGTGGTTTGAGGCTTATGAAAGTGTTGTGGCTGTCCCTGTGATTTTTTTTTTTGTGAAGGACAGACTTTATGGCATGTACCCACAGTTCCTGAATGAGCTACGAGATCGCACCACAAATGCTGTTCAGGGCATATCCCGCACCATCTGTGCAAAAGCAATGGACACTTTAGTACAATGTTTCCAGACGTGTATTGAATGAGAGAAGGTGGACATGTTCAATACTAAACAAAACTTAAAACATTACTCTAACTGCTCCATCTTGAACTGGAAAGTTGTGTATGCTTATTGTATCAATAAGGAAAAAACAGGTACCTATATTTAAGGGGCACCCTGTACATTGAAAAACAAAAGTTCTTATTCTCTTCTGGTTTATGCATATACTTTAATCCCCATCTTCGCCCTCCAAATTGATCCTTGTCATTCATTCCAATTAACCATTCAACAAATGAGGCAGTTCAACACCAAGATAACTTTTGAAATAAAAAAAAAGTACTTGATATGCCTCGTGTTTGTGCTTTGTCCTGCCTGGTCCTGTTCCCCTCCGCCTTGTTCATCGTAGTTGACAGCATTTTCCCGCAGATCATTGGAGGAGGCCCGGTGAATCAACACGATGTCAGGGTGTGGCCGAGTGCATCGTCTCATGGTCACTGCTTTCACCACAACTAGCACTGTATATCACAAATAGAAACAAGAAAAACACTTACTTTACCGAAATCCGTTGGGGTTTTTCTCTTGATAAAATGAGACTTCCCAAACAGTTGTATCACAGTGACTCCATTGTGTCCGTTTGCTTGTCTACAGTGATAACTTAAACAGTTATATAGCTAATGAAGTACAGGAATAGGTGATTCAGCTGATCTCACTTGTGCTTAGTCCCCTTCCAGCACTCTTGATATTGCTATGTTTGTCGGGTAGATGGAGGAATTTCATCAGAAAGATAGGATTGTACAGAGTAGCTTGGTCCATGGACGTGTAGGAGACATCTCAATGTAAATTAAGTAGGGAAACTGTGAGCTTAAGTGTTACGTTTCACCACACAAGTGGTGGTGCTGTGTTAATTAGGTAGGGATTAAGTATAATTTCCCGCAGTATGTGATTGCCCCCTGTGACCTTTTCCTATGTTTTTGCATTTCAAGACCAGCAATAATAAGGGATCACGTCCTTAAACCAACAACAACCGAGCTGCACGTACCAAGCAGGCAAGAAACCCCGCCTCCAGGGGGACAACTAGCAAACCACTCCCCCGGAGTGGAGGATTGATGGGCATGATGTCAGAGAGTGGAGGGAAGTTAGGTTCAGAGCGGGACATGAGAAGGAGCGGGAGAGAAGCGAGTGAGGCAGGAGATGGTGGTTAAAAGAAAAGGGCATTACGGCTGGCTTCCCTTTGACACGGTAAAGAAGACTGATTCTTGTGTTCGTGCTGAGGCGAATTGGCTCCCATGGTGGAGCAAGATGTTGGCAATTGACTGTTGGCTGGATCGTGTGCGACTGTGCTTCGAAGCCTCGTGTTGTGCCATCGGAGAGGGAAACAGCACCATTCTGCAGAGAGCAGCAGCGTCGGCAAGTGCGGTTGACGAAAGAAGCTGCATGGCCGTTTCTGAGCAGTGGTGTTGAGTAACGCAGCCAGAATTGCCTCCCATACGTTTTCCCGTCCAGAGAGCGGCTGGGCGCCATTTTCCCGCACAGGGACGAAGCGGTTTGGTGATCTTGAAGCTTCCGAAACTCACCTCTGGGCACACAGCTAAGTGTCGAGATAAAAGGAAGGATTTTTATTTTGTTATTCTGTTCCCTTGTCTGTATTTAAGTCTGCATGGAGGTGGCTCGAAATTAGATTTATTTTGCCTCACGTTTTGTTATCATCCCGTTTTGAATTACCACCATTGTAAATATTTGATTTATTTTCCTGAAAGCCCATGTTTATTTTGGTTGCTTGTGTTGTCTGATTGTCGTGGGTTCGAGTAAAAAAAACCCTGTGCTGTGCCTCCATCTGCTATGCACCTTGCCGCCCTCCCTTCCCGCGCGTGCCATAATCTCCCAAGAATCTCGGCTGTAAGCTTCCAAGGGAAATTGTTTGGCTATCTGTCCAGGTGGAAAAAAACCCCCTGGACACGACAATATAAAGCAGTGCTCTATAACCTATATGACATGGTTTGGTAATGGTTTGATGGAAGGGGTGGGTTATGAGAGTAATTGTGTGAATTAGAATGGGAAGTTTAGGGGCCAAGGAAGTGTGAGGGGTATGTTACAGGCAAGGGAAGGGGAGGTGGGAGGGGCGATGAGGGTTTTTTTTGTATTGCCTTTTAATTTTGTACCTTGGGAGGTCATCAGTTGCTTTACAGGTCAGGTCAGGTATGGGAGCATGTGCCAGAACAGCACGTCGCTGCGTCCACTTTCCGCCGGTACTCCAGGGGCCTCCGTCTGGCATCCCCCAGGCAGATGCCAGGCCCATCCCCATCTCCTTGAGATGATGGTCAACCTGCTGCAACCACGAGGCACGTGGTCGGCCCACTGGCCTCCTCCACTCATGAGACTCCCTCGCTGAGAGAATCTGGTGAGCAGGATCAGCATCAGGAAAACGAGCCACATGTCCATACAGCCGCAACTGACGCTCACGGACTATGCAGGTAACAAATCTCATCCGAGTCTCTCTCAGCAACCGCTCGTTGGACACAAAATCCGACCAGCGATAGCCAAGGAGTCTCCGAAGAGACCTGGTACCAAAGGAATTAAGTCTCCGTCTCAGATCCTTGGTCAGAGTCCAAGTCTCGCATCCATAGAGCAAGACTGGAAGTACCAGGACCTGAAGACTCGGACTTTCGTCCTCCCGCACAGGTACCGGCAGCGCCACACCCGATCCAGTGAATCCATGACTCCCCAGGCCCGACCCAGACGTCTATTGACCTCTGACTCACAGCCAGCAGAGACATGAATATTCACTGCCAAGGTAAGTGAATCTCTCCACGACCTCAACATCCTCACCACAAACAGGCACAGACAGGACAGCGCATCCAAGATGTCACCGAAAGCCTGGATCTTAGTTTTGACCCAAGAAACCCGTAATCCCAGCGGCTCCGACTCCTCATTCAGCACCTCGAGGGCCCCCAAAAGGATATCTAAAGTCTCCGCAAAGATGACTGCATCATCTGCAAAATCAAGGTCCGAGATCTTGACATTCCCAAACGATGCACCGCAGCTTGATCTCTCCGAAATCCTCCCTAAAATCCAGTCCATACAAGTGCTGAAAAGTGTGGGGGCCAGTACACACCCTGACGAACTCCAGTAACAACTGGAAATAAGTCAGAGATGGTACCACCACACTTCACAGCACTCTCAGTACCAGAGTAGAGTTCAGACATCAGATCGATCAGTTTTGGTGGCACCCCACGAAGACCAAGAATCCTCCAGAGGACATCCCGATTCACTGAATCGAACGCTTTACAGAGATCAACATAGGCTGCAAGCAGCCCCTGCCGAAACTCTCGTCTGCGTTCGGTGAGGACACGAAGAGCAAGGATACGGTCAATCGTTGACTCTTTTGGTGTAAAGCCTGACTGCTCTGGACGCTGGTGCTCAAGCAGATGGTGGCGAACCCTATCAAGAATTATCCGAGCAAAGACCTTTCCCGGCACTGAGAGCAGCGTCACCCCTCGGTAGTTGTTGCAGTCTTGGCGATCACCCTTCCCTTTCCAGAGAGGACAACAAGGCCCCTCTTCCAATCGGTTGGATGAGCCTGTGTTCCAGGCAGAGCACAAAACTGCATGCAACGACACGAGTGCAGCATTTCACCAGCCTTGAGAAGTTCAGCATGGATGCCACAGATCCCTGGAGCTTTGCCCCGTTTCAACTGGTTCACCGCAGCCCGTGTTTCCACAAGCGAAGGTGGACCACAGTTGATTCGAGGTCAGCAACAGGGACTGTAACACCCTTGACGTCCAACTCGACAGCTGGGGGATCAGCCTGGTACAACCGCTCAAAGTAACCGGCCCAGCGGGCCTTCACTTCAGACTCCTCTGTCAAGAGCCTACCACTCTCTGCTCTAACTGCAGTGCTCCGAGGGATGGGCTTGGATGAACGCAATGCACGAATTCCCCTGTAAGCGGGACGAGAATCACCTGTCCACAGATGATGCTCTACCCCCTCACAGATTCCTCGCACATAGGCCTCCTTGTCCACCCTCAGTGCACGTACAGTTTTACGCCTCAGCTGCCTGAACAGCTCAGCTCTGCCATTCAGCCTGGCCCTGCGACTCTGGTCAATGGTATCCAGTGTCCCTTGAGAGACAAAATTCTTCTTTGCCCTGCGGTGAGTTCCAAGACATCCACCGGCAACATCAAGGACGGTGGTCTTGAAGGCACTCCACAACTCTTCAGGACCCCCAAAGCACCCAGACCCCCCAAGTGTCCACTCAGCCTGTTTGCAAACTCCTCAGCTACTCTCTCATCCCTGAGCTTGCCAACATCCAGCCTAGGCTGGGATGGTACCATTCTCCAGGATTTAAGGTGCAGCTTTAGAGTTGCTACAACAAGCCTGTGGTCAGTATTGAGGAACTGAGCACTCCGGTAGACCCTGCAGTTCTGGATCATCCTCCAACGACCGTCAATGAGGACATGGTCAATCTCCTTTGCCACACCGCCAGCGTTGGAATACCAAGTCCAGCGATGAGCTTGTGGGCGCTGAAACATGAACCAGCCACCCTAAGTCCATGACTTCTTGCAAAGTCAAGGAACTTAGTGCTATTCTGGTTCATTGTTCCTGACCATGGGGACCGACACACACCTCATAACCATCCCTATCAGTTCCAGTCGATGCATTGAAATCCCCCAAGACTAGAAGTGTATCTCGTCTGGGGCACTGATCAACCACAGACTCGAGCGTGGCGTAGAATGCATCCTTCACGGTGAGATCACTCGCCTCAGTCGAGCAAAACAGAGACCAGGGAAATGACACCTAAGGAGTGACGAATCCTTAATCTCAAAATCGCTCGTTGACCGGTGTTACCTCAATTATCATTGGGTCAGCTTATTGGACACAGCTACAGCAACTCCTGGGTATGGTAACCATCAGAGCGACCAGACCAATAGTAGGTGTAACCACCCACCATTATCTCGCCCAATCCGGTCTCCGAACCTCAGAGAGAGCTGCAATCCGATGTCCAAACGCTTGAGCTCAGATGATAACAGAGACAGGTGATCCTATTGACACCCTATTGTCATTTAATTAACGCAGACAAATAAACCCGTATGTAAAGCCGCTGTCACACCTTGACGATTTAGCCAGCGTATGCCGACGTATGAAAAATTTGTCTAAAATGCTGGCACACGTCGAATACGTTATGGGTAAGTTTTGTATACGTTAAGAGCACGCTGGCATACGTCGTAGTATGCCGAGCTCGTCGACAAATTTTAACATGCTCAAAAATTTTCGACGTATGCCAGCGTATGACTCACACGTTCTGCATACGCTGGCCATAAGTTGTAGGCACGTTACGCGATCGTTGACACACGTTACTTGTAAGTTACTCATAAGTCGAAACACGTCGAGGTAATGTTTAGCATACCCGAAACTTATTTCTAACCTATGAGTAACGTGCTTTGAACCTATGAGTAACGTGCTTTGAACCTATGTGTAACGTATCTCCAACGCATATTGACGTATGTAGAGTATTTGACGTCTTCCGACGACCACAGAACTTACTGAACG
This sequence comes from Eptatretus atami, assembly GCA_035128595.1. Lineage (NCBI taxonomy): Eukaryota > Metazoa > Chordata > Myxini > Myxiniformes > Myxinidae > Eptatretus > Eptatretus atami. The sequence continues at coordinate 36,744,701 of CM068960.1, read as the reverse complement.
TGTTTCTAACTTACAGCTACCGTATAATGGCGTATTGGCAGCGTTTAGGGGAATTGGTATATAAAAATGGGGTTCACACAGGAGGAACCAGTCAGTGTTCCAGACTCCATGTTTTTTTGTTTTTTTTCTTCGGCATGCGGTGATGTTGACACTTCGATTTCTAGTGCGGTTATAATATAATATAATTAAAAGGCTGCCGCTCAACGATTTAAACATACGCACTAGAAATCGAAGTTCAACATCACCGTCATGCCGAAGAAAAAAAAAAAAAAACCATGGAGTCTGAAACACTGACGGGTTCTCTGTGTGAAGCCCATTTTATATACAATTCCCTAAACGCTGCAATACGCATTATACCGTAGCTGTAAGTTAGAAACATGTTCAGTAAGTTCTGTGGTCGCCCGGAAGACGTCAAATACGTCAATGTGCATTGGAGATACGTTACACATAGGTTCAAAGCACGTTACTCATAGGTTAGAAATAAGTTTCGGGTAAGCTAAACATACCTCGACGTGTTTCGACTTATGAGTAACTTACAAGTAACGTGTGTCAACGTCGCATAACGTGCCTACTACTTATGGCCAGCGTATGCGGAACGTGTGCGTCATACGCTGGCATACGTCGAAAAATTTTCAGCATGCTTAAAATTTGTCGACGTACTCGCGTACTACGACGTATGCCAGCATGCTTCAGCGTGCTCTTAACGTATACAAAACTTACCCATAACGTATTCGACGTGTGCCAGCATATTCGGCAAATTTTTCATACGCTGGCTAAAATGTCAAGGTGTGACAGCGGCTTGACACTTCGATGTCTAGTGCGGTTATGATTTGAATCATCGAGCCGCAGCCTTTTAATAGGCTACGCCACGTGATCGTCGGCGATACGCTGCCATGCGCTATGCATAAGTTAGACTATCGTTGGGCATAGGTTGTGAACGCCGACAACACGCTAAGCATTCGTTGGTATAAGTTATCTATATGTTATCGAAACGTTCTGTGTACATTACTAATACGCTATGCATACTTCCAACTCATTATGAATATGCCCAAAACTGGAAAAAACCATCAATAGTTCAGCGTACGCCAGCGTTTACATACATTTTGATACGTTGCCATACGCTGGCTAAAACGTCAAGGTGTGACAGCGGCTTAAGGACGGTTTAATTCCCCCACTCTTATGATGTCGATGGTGTATTTTATTATGACTTTTAATACCGGCTTACACCAGGTGGCGTATCGGATACACACTGACAGAGATTGGGTTCTCACTCCACCCCATCCCGCACCCTGAACACAGATTTTTTTTTTTAAACCCCCATAAAATCTTCCTGGGCACACCCTGAATACAACCACCAGTTTTCAACTCATTCTGTCCAACATTTCAGGAGTGTAAAGAAGTCAAACAAACAGACACACAAACAATATGATATTGCGAGTTTGATAATTCGCCCCTTTCTTTGGTGTCTCTAGTTTTCATGCACAGAAATTGTGTATTTTATTATGATTTGTAATAACCACCCCCACTGGGAGTGGTGCGATACGATACACATTTACATCGAGAATTAATGTGCTTCCACCACCCTGAACCACAGAGGCTATGATTTTTCTTTTGTTTTATCACGTAAAATCTTCCCCTGCACACCTGGACAACAACTAGCAATTTTCAACTCATTCCATCCAGCGGATTAGGAATGCATAAAAGTCAAACAAATAGACACTTCTCAAATTATATTTAAAACTAACAACAGTACCCATATGATTGATTTAATCAAAAGACAACATGTACTTCACAAACATTCTGCTCTATAATTTGCCCGAGGTCATTTTCCATCTGCTTGGAAGTCAGCTAACATCATCTTCATGCTGTTTATATATGGCGTGAGCAAAAATCACTTCCGCTCTGCTGCGAAGCTCAATGTTTGGTGCTTTGGTTTGAACCTCTGCTTAAAATGAGTGAAATGAAACATTTTGAAAATTTCGAATTATTCTCAGATTTCAACATCACCGTAATGCATATTATCAAGTTGTTTAAACTTTCTACATATAAGAAGAATATGATTTGTAACACCGGATACCACAGAGTGGAGCTATACGATACACATTTACCGAGTGAGAATTGGGGTCTTCCACCCACCTTGAACTCCCTCCCTCAAATTGCTACTCCAACAGAAAGCATACTTGGGGTACCCTGAGGCAACATGAAAATTTAGTTGGGTTTGGTTCAGTAGTTTTATTTATGTGTTTTTGAAGTCAATATAAACGGTGAAAGAGAGACGAACTCTCATATATATATGTATACACACATATATTGTCGCGGGGGTGGCCGGAGTTCGAATCTCTATCATCCCAGCTACCTGACAGCAAATGTTGCGGGGGGCGGGGGGGGGGGGGGCAGCCAAGTTAACTCCCCGACCCAATTTGTGGTGAGGGCGGGTTAACACCGACAGCCCCGGACAGCCGAGGCGGTTCCTTATTAAAGAGGAGGTGGACACATTGATCGTCGGAGATTTTTAACATGTGTTCTAAGGGCAAGGCAGAGGGCAATGGCGGACAGGCAGAGGAGCACGAGGAATGAAATGGATGCACAGGGGGTTTATCCTTGAACCCACTACAATTACACATACAATTTCTTCAAAATGAACACATTTAATGAAAATAAAACAAATATCTACAAAGACCAATAATTCAAAAGGAAATGATAAAAATGTGAAATAAATAAATCCTACAGT
>CM068960.1:36721256-36731448 GCA_035128595.1 Eptatretus atami | reverse complement strand
TCTCGTTTTTACTTTTCATTGGAAGCGCCTACTTCTTTAAAAATAAAAGAAATATATATATATTAGATGATGACATATTCACACTTAACAATATCCACACCTATCAGAACATCTCAATATCCTATCCGAACAGCACAGCTTGCACATACATCCAATTTGAAAACGCAGTCATATCAACCTGAAACTTTGCACTTCTTTGATACAAGGCAAAAAAAGAAATGATTACATTTTGATGCATTTATGCAATTGTATAGTTAATGTCTCAAATTCAAGTATGCAGCTTTTCATCAATAACTCCATAATAATAAGGAGGATGGTGCAATTCTACACACCCTTTAAGACTGAGTCAAAGATGAGCTGATGAAACTTAGGTACAATTCTGCAAAAATGAAATGGAATTGTGCTCGACACGTCACAAGAAGAATTACAAACTGGTAACCGAGAGAAGCACCTGAAAAAACAGAGGTAGACAAAAGATTTGATGGAGATTTACTGGAGTACAATGGCCTCAGATTTCATTGACTAGAAGAGAATGGCACATGTTGAGGGTGACCTGTAGTTGACTAAATGGGCAAGTAAAGCAAAGACAACAATTTAAGAACTAAAGAGGAGGAAGCTTTGTGTGGCCTATGCGCATCGCTTAGGTGTGGCAGAAGCTTTATGACAGACGAAGTCTTGATGCATTTTCATACTGGTATCACAAAGGTCCTGGGTTTGAGTACACAGGAGAAATCTCAGTAGTCAGTCTGTGAATAACCTTTCATTCTTGTGTTTTTCCCCCCTATTGTCATTACCAGCAGAGTACCCGCCGTACAGGCGATTTTGTTCCAAGCAGCAGCACGTTCTTCTAACATACCTTTATTTAGGCGGTGCATAGGCAACTGACAGCTGCATCAATCGGTCCCGAAAAGAAAAAAAAATACACACTGCTTATAATAAACAACACCTCAATGCACTGTAAAAGATGGGGACTGGAATACTGCAATGTAAAGGTTGGGGATGTGCACTACCCTCTCCCACCTGGAGCAGCGGCATGGTGTTGGCTTCGCAGTTAGGCTGGTGGCTTGGGATTCTAGAGTCCTGAGTTCGAGCCCCAGGGGGTTGACTCAGCCTGTCATCCTTCTGAGGTCGGTGAAATGAAAACCAGTGTACTGGTAATAGGGACACTGCATCAGCACCATAGCTGCGCCCCTAACCAATGATGCAACCAGCAGCCAAAAAGGCAGCACACGATGGGAACCTGGAGCAGCGCTACAAGACACATGTTTACAGAGAACTTGCGTCCCACCCACCTCCTCCTGTCCAAGGCCACCAGAAAATATAAAAACACCCCTCTACACAAATTGGGGTCATCTTATATATTATTTCCGAGTTTGTGTTCGTGTCGCGCTATCTTCGACTTTGTTCTGCGCTCGAGTAACGTGATATTCGGCTTACATTATCTCAAAGACCATATGAGGTGCATGGTACAAAAAAAAGTAAATAAAATGGTTCTGAAACAGTGAAATCGTATCCACTTACTGCATTAAAGTAAATATTACTATACTCTGCATCAGTTCCTTTCTCAAACACACCCACCCCAACATGTCGCGCAGAGCGCGGGTTATGCTAGTGCTGATCTTATGTAGCAAGTCTGGATGTAATCGGTAGCCCCGAACGGTAGTAGGAGTACCGCAACAAACAAGCACATACACAAACACACTCGTCTGTGAATTATAACAAGGATTACAAGGTAATAAAATGAGCAGCTGCTCTTCCTGAGTTGTGACTCACATCCAAACAATAGCACTGAGACAATGATGGCAATGAGAGCAGCCCAGCTGAGACCCAGGCCTGGAGTGCTGCGGAGCATGGCTGCATGTTGTGCACATAACCCTGTGATGTCACATTCACATGCAGTCACGTTGAGAATGTCCACAGAGAGCCTTGGGGGCTGTCCAGAGTCAGAGAGCTGGAGCATGATGGAATGTGTTCCATCAGGAACTCTGCCTGAGTGTGGCTTCACTTCAGCATGTGTACCTGCATTCATAAGACACACATTATGCAGGAAAATAAGTTCAACAGAGATCAAGAAAAAAATTAGTATCTTAATAAAATTATTCCTTCATCTCCAAATTGTTATTATAATATATTTTTAATAGATACTGTATTGGACTTCTGAGGTAGTTGATGGGCATACTTTTGTAAATATAATTAATTATAACCATGTTCTTTTTTTTTTGTATTCCTTGTCAAGGCTCGTATGAGAGCAAACAGGCAACGCACAGCAGGGGGGGAATGAGACAAGAGGGGCAGGAGTGGGGAGGACAAAACAGTGGGGAACAGAGACAAGAGGAGATGAAAGAATGAATGAGTGAAGGTGAGCAGTGATTCGTGATTTTGGTAGTTATACAGAAGAGGGTTGCTGGCGCACCTTGAGCGGCTTGCGGAAATATGGGGGGGGGGGAGACATATCTCAGACAGAGCAGGGGGGGCGGACCGGAAGGAGACGGTAGAAGACAGGAAGACCACCAACCTGCCTGCAGTGAGAGAGTGAGAGGCCCAAAGACTCAGCCTCCCGTGGGAGATGCCAATTATCCTAAATGCCTTGGTTTCCACAGGTGAAGCCGAGAAAAGTGGGAGCAGGAGCACCAGCCAGAGGGGAAGCAGTACCTCAACAGGCTGCAGACAAAAGCTTTGTAAGTGGTCAGGAGGTCAGGAGGGCCGAGGAAGGACTTCGCACGACGGAGGATTCCCAGTCTGTGACTGGCTTGGCGGCCAGGTTGGAAATGTAGCTTTCCCAAGAAGATCATGGCAGATAGTGAGCCCCAGAAGCTTGAAAGAAAGGACTTCTTCCAGAGGATTGTTGAGAAAGTAGATGGGGGGGGGGGGGGGGTTCAAAATGTCCTTTCAGAGAGACATCATGAGGGTGTGAGATTTGTTTGACATAATGTTATTCTCAGTTGTTTTGAATGTTATTCTTAGTTGTTTTGAATGTTATTCTTAGTTGTTTTGAATGTTATTCTTAGTTTGACATGAATGTTATAAGCCGGATTATGATTACGATTGGAAAAAATAAGCATGAAGTCATGATGAAATGTGCATTTTATTTATTTACCAGCAAATACAACCTGTTACTTCGCTGACCGTATTAAGGGGGGATAAAGAAAGAGGGAGGGAGGGAGAGGAGTGAGGAAGAGAGAGAGAGGAGGAGCGAGAGAGAGAGAGGAGGGTGGGAAAGAGAGGAGTGAGGGGAGAGAGGGGAGGGGAGAGAGTGGGAGTGGGAGAGGGAGGAGAGATAGGAGGGAGGAGAGAGAGAGATGAGGGAGGAGAGAGAGAGAGAGGAGGGTGGGAAAGGAGAGGAGGAGTGGGAGAGGGAGGAGGGAGATAGGAGGAGAAAGAGAGAGGAGGGAGGGGAGAGAGAGGAGGGAGGGGAGAGAGTGGGGAGGGAGAGAGTGGAGAGAGGGGTGGGGAGGGAGAGGGAGAGGGGTGGGAGAGGAGAGGGCGAGGGGTGGGAGAGAGAGAGAGAGGGGTGGAAAGAGAGAGGAGTGAGGGAGAGAGAGGAGGAGAGGAGAGGAGAGGAGAGATAGGGGGAGGAGAGAGAGAGGGGAGGGAGGGGGAGAGAGAGGAGGGAGGGGGAGAGAGAGGAGGGAGGGGAGAGAGTGGAGGGGTGGGAGAGGGAGAGGGGTGGGAGAGGAGAGGGGTGGGAGAGGGAGAGGGCGAGGGGTGGAGAGAGAGAGCGGGTGGGAGGAGAAGAGGGAGAGCGGTGAAAGAGAGAGAGAGGGAGAGGGTGTGGGGGAGAGAGTGTGGGTTGGGAGAGAGAGAGAGGGGTGGGAGAGAGAGGGAGTAGGAGAGAGGGAGAGGGGTGGGAGAGAGCAAGATGGATGGAGAGAGAGAGAGAGGGGGTTGGGTAAGAGAGAGGAGGGAGAGTGAAGGGAGGGATGAGTGAGGAGGGGTAGAGGGGGGATTCCGGCAGATGTGTCATCCAGTTTAATATCCATCCGAAAGACCGCACACACGTTGATGAATCACCCTGCCTGTGAAACACTGGGATGATAGTTTATAGCTGGGTCAGGATTCAATACCCAGGCGAGACAGCTAACAGTGAACGTGCATACCTCTCAATTATTCTGCCATGATGTGGTGATTCATTGCTTTGCAACAACCAAAAACATTTTGCCTTCGTCACTCCAGAGATATCCCAACAAAAACCATACCGTGGTATTGCCATGGAAGCTTGTAGATGTCGAAGCTTGAAGAGCACTCCAATGAAATGGTTGAAGAAACTTAGAAAAACAATAAAAATTGGGCAAATCCCCCTGCACACTTACCTGGTAGAACAATGATACTGAACAGGGTGTCAATATGGGATGGAATCAGCAAAGTGTCCCAATGAACCAATGTTTCAGCAAACACCTAATTTGGGGGGGCAACAGAATTGGACAAATGGGCACCTCTTTTTTTAGCAGTTGGAACTGCTGCTGAGGTCAATTAATAAGTCTAAATTTTGAAATTCACCTGAGATTGAGAGATTCTGGAGGTTATGGCATGTGCAGAAATGAAATAAGGCCACGAACGCTGGCATCTCCAGGTGTTTATCAGCAAAGCAATGCATCCAGTGATATGTAGGCATTCGATGATATGAGTGAAGAAAGTGAAAAAAATTGGTTCACGAAAAAATATTCTATATTGTTAAGAAACTGTTGTAGCCTGTTCCAAGTCAAGGCATTGTTGAGCAGGCCAATTATTTTTAAAAACGGCAAATTAGGACCCCAGCGACAGACAGCAAGGTGACCAAGGATGAGCCTTGATAAAGGATAATTAAATAATGCCGTTAATTATCTTCAAAAGGAGTGTTTAAATTGACCCAAACACCCATTTTTCATTCATGCACTCCATTGAAGTTCTCTTTGTATGCATGTAAAGTTTCAGGCTGCTAAGTTTCATGGTTTTAGAGTAGTGGAGGAGACGCACACAATTTATTACTATAGATTTGTATGCAGTCTGTGGCTGCATCATTTTCTGGGGGCACAGTTGTGCTGCTAATGCAATGCCCCATTGCCAGTAAGCTGGTACTCATTTTGCCAACCTCAGAAGGATGAGGAAATCCACATGGTGTAAATTCAGTGGTGTGACAGGGGCTTGAACTCAAGACCCCTGAGATCTTAATCCAGTCTCCCTAACCGTAAAGCCGACACCAGGCTTGATATATACATTAACCTGTGAGATATATCAATTACTGTACCAGAACAGGACTATATTCTTCCTAAATTTAACTCATCTGAATATTTATACTTGGTGTGTAGTCATTAAGGAGATTACATTTATTTGTCATCTTTCTCGATTGCACAAGTCTGCCATCAACAGCTGCACATTTTCTTTCATAAAAACGACATTCAAAGTTACTTTTCATGGGTTTGCTAGTCGACATGATCACAAATGAGTGTCAAGTTGACATGATGAGGGAATGTATTTATGAAAATAAGGGACGGCTTTGTACTCATCAACATGTGAAAAGCAGAAGAAAAGAAAAGGCGAACATGGCATATCTGGAACAACTCCAAGGTATTGAATTTGCATGGAGCCAAGGCAATTGTGAGGATCACACAACCATATATAATTTAGCAAATTTAATAGTGAACAAGAAGGCAGTATCACGGACGTCTGGGAGAACAAAGAAAGGATCAAAACTAAATATCTGTGATCTCAAAGTGATTGCCTACGACTTACCCTTGGCCCCCGATCCCATTTTTGTCGGACCACGATATGACCTTGACCTTCAACATTTCATGATAGAGTGCAAATTAAGAAATTGTGTCCCCATCTAAAATCTATCCATAAAACTCAACATCATGAAAATCGTTGGAAAATTATTCAAGCTCTGACCAAAAAGGGTTTTTTTGTTAATAACATCAAATCCAAAACAGTAGGTCAAGGACACTCACCAAATATCAGGTGCACAACTTCAGTGCTGGTACATTATTACGATGCAAAAACATCTTGGAAGGTCAATCAGTCTTTGATATTCCACATTGGCAAATTGAGCGACGACAAAAAACGCATTTTTTTTTTCAGACAGCCATTTGACCTTGACCTTTAACTCAGAGGAGTGGTATGATGTAAATTAAGTGTAAATGTGACTTGCTCTCGGTTATCTGTAGAGGACAATGTCGTTCTAATCGGACAAACCTTAGTGGAGTCTTGTGATAAATCTTTAAATGACTATAATTGGGTCATGACCTTAAAAATTAGGTCAAGGAAAAAAAGCATTATGTCAACCCTGCACATCTGTTATTCCCATTATTGAAGCAAAATTCAATTCCAAACGTCCTTAGACATTGGCAGAAAAAAAATGGAGAAAAACCTAAATGGTGGTTTACTACTCCTAGGAGTGTAAGAACTTGACTTTTAGCCTGGAGGAGTATGATGTAAATTAAGTGTAAATGCATCTAGGCTATCTCGAGAGGGAAATTTTGTTCCGATCGAACAAACTTTAGTAGAGTTATGGTGAAAATGTTAAAAGGTCTACAATTAGGTCATGACTTTAAAATTAGGTCAAGATGAAGAAAATTAAGTCAACCTTGCATACTTTTAGCAGTATCCTCCTATCTGCTTGGCAGTGACATGAGAGTGTGGACCCTAGCTCAGGTCGTTATACCAACAAGTAGGTAATGCGGCGGTGGATGCGAGGACCCTGCTCGATGTAATTGCTTTTGCCAGCATCCGTGGTTGTTTAACAACCCGTCGGACCATGGAGTTAATGGTGGCCAGCGGCCTCAGGGTTTGAGGGCAAAATACCAAGTCCGGCAACTACCCCGTGGACAACGTCCATACTCAAATCCCAACCCGTAATTAGGCTTGAACGGTTACTGATGATCACGTAATTTACTTCAAATCATTGAGGAGTAACATCGAGACATGTGGCTGGGCAAAACGTTGGCAGATCCCCCAGTTCCCACCATATGGTTTATAAGGTGATAGATAACCAATTCCTGCCCTTGTGCATTCAAAATTATATAATAACCACAAATCTATATCATCAGTGTCAACAAATAATAATTAATGAAAAATATAGTCAATGATGATCTGCTGACTTATTACAGGTAAATCATTCATTGGATGCAAAGCGCATATGTATAGCCAAATAGCAAATGTTGTATCTATACTATGAAAGGCACTGTGCGTGCATGCGTGTATGCGTGCGTTCACCACCCATTGGTTGGACAGGTCGCCTGACTCCACCCACAATTTCAACAAGAAAAAATCATATGGCCACCATGTTGGTGCTTACTGCTATGTGAAGGCAAATGCACTCCCTATAAGTTTTCCCTTCAATGTAAAACGACCAAATCGACAGTTAAAAGGATTTTGAGCTGATAGGCATCACAGGCCTTGTGAAGATAAGCCTCAGCAATCGAGGCAGCAGTCTGTTGTCTATAAAACACCCAAATAACTATGTGGCATTCTCTCAAGCACGGCTTTTACTGCGGAGGTTAAGCAGGTCCTTGCTATTATTTCCAACTATTTTCTCTTAAACGACCCAAACAGGGACCATAAAACCTGTGTCTTTGTCCGAGGACTTCCAGGAATCTCGTGACATTGTGAAACAAAACATCCGCCATTATTTACTTAAAAAAAATTGTGTATATGTGCATCAGGATGAAGATAATTATTTTTGGGTCATTTGTTGACACAATTAGCCGACTCATGGTCACTTGAGAGTCGCAATGCCATGGGGTTTCTGCATATCCCATGGGATTGTGAGTTGGTCAGGCAACTGTGACAGGTTTCTGTGAAGTCGGTGACAGCATGAGCAGGAGGGGAAAGTGTTAAATATTCTGCTGCTTTGATGTGAAAATACGTGTTTGCTTTTATGAAAAGGTGAGGACAGATTTGGGGTTGGGAGGGAGGGGGGTGAGCAAATATGGGACAGAGTTAGGAGGGGGCGTTGAGGCTTTTGGGGGTGGGGTAAGGTCTTTCAGTGGGGGAGAGGTGGGAGGAGAGGGATTGAGGCATTGTGTTTTGGGGGGAGCTGGGTTTGAGGAGTTGTGTTTGGGGGGGGGGTGGGAAGGGGGTTTGAAGACTTGTAGTGTCTGTGTGGGGAGGTTGATGCCTAAGGGATGGGAGGGGGAGAGTGAGGACTTGGGTTTTGGAGGCGAACGTTGAGGATTTGCGATTTGTGAGTGGGGGGGGGGGGGGGGGGGGGGGGGGGGGGGGGGGGTGGGGGGGGGGGGGGGGGGGGGGGGGGGGGAAGCGTGTTGACGACTTTATGTCATATTTTACATTGTGTGGCTGTTCGTGGGTCCCTGCTAGTATATAGGAACAAGTAGTGACAATTATGTCTGATAGGACGACATAACTGCTCAAGCTTGATTTAATATATGAATTATGTTGACGAGCACAGGCACACAGCTTGCTAGGCAGCAACGTCAGATCTTCCTCCCCACCCATTCCCCCTCCTCATCCTACCCCCCACGCCCCTCCTCCGGACTCCCATCCCTTCCTCCTCCCACCCACTCCCCTCCCTTCTCCACTTCATCCACCCCTTCCCCTATAGTCTTTGTTTTGTAAGAAGACTATCGATGTTTGTGTGGTGTGCGCTTAAAAGGTGTTAAATTATCGAACTCAAAAGGGGATGTTCCAATTTTAGTTAGCGCCGAAGAGGTCGAAAGGGTCTAAACTCTCAAACATGTAAAAGGGAATTTGGGGTCTTTGGTTTCTTAAAGGGTCTTAAGGGTCTTAAAGGGTCTTAAGTGTTTTTTGTAGTCTTAAGAATCTTCAGGGTATTCAAGACCTTCATGGGTCTTAAAGGGTCTTGAAGGTCTTACTGGTCTTTTGGATCTAAAGGGTCTTTTGGGTCTTCAGGGTCTTAAAGGTTTTGAAAGGTCGAAAGGGTCTTTGGCAACTTCTGGGTCTTGGAGGTGTTGAAGGGTCTTTGAGGTTGTAAAGGGACTTATGGGTCTTTGAGGTCTTGCAATTCTTCAGGGTCTAAAGGGTCTTTGGGGTCTTAAGGGTCTTCCCAGTCTTTAACGACTGAAGTGGTGGATGAAAATATCCTTAGGACCATCTCCGGGTCGGACTTGGTCTGTGTGCCAAATTTGGTGGTTGGCGGCTCAGTGGTCTTTGCAAAAAACGTGAACATACAGCCAGACAGAGAGACAGACAGACAGATGGACGGATGACAAATTTTATTTATGGGATGTAATAACTGAGCCTGTACCTGATAAACTGAGCTTGCTCCTCAGGAGCTGACTTTGCATGAGTCAATTTGTGGAAAGAATGCTATCAATCTGTCCTTACCACATCAATCAAATCATCAATCATCAAATACCACATCATCAATCATCAATCAAACAGCTGACCATTCATACAGCCAGAATGGCAGACACGGACAAAATGAACGGATTGCATTACATTTCCTGTGGATTATTAAAATCATACTTGGAAATACAATTAAGATCCATGAAGATACTTAGACAAAGAAAGAGAACAATTTGGGCCATTGTGCCTGGTCCATATACACACATCATTTACTTGATCTCACTTAACATCCACATAATATGCCTTTACATCCCATTTCATCTATCAGCAAGGAATCTGGCCATGGTATCGGCACACAATGGCGTACTCCTATAACGACATCATGAGTTTGTTAACGTCCACAACCTAAATGCAGATGAGCCAACTTGATTAATGGCTGCATCTACTTCATGTTTTGATCTGCACTGTGCAATAATCATCACATTATAAAGTGAACATTCAGGTTGATATGCTATTTTCTTTGTATTAGGCTTGTTTATTCTGCTCGTTGTCAACTAGCCATTGTTTCAGAAGGATATTTTATTTGTTGGAAATGTTTTGGGGCCTCATTCAATGAATGATGACCTTAATGTGCTGAAGATTTATGAATAAAACTGAAGGCACTAATCTATGCTCAAAAAAGGCCTGTAGCTGTTTGTAGGTCACATTTGTCACATTTGTAAAGACTTGGTAATAACCTTGCTTTATCTTGGCATTGTTAAGTCCTTGGAGCCATGTTCAACCAAGGATTCATCATGGCAAAGAAAGCATTGACCATCGAGTTCATATTTTTAATTTTTCTTGCCTTTTGTATTTTTCCTCTGTGTTTTCCAATCGCATTGCCTGCATTTAACTCTCTTCATTTTTATGTATGTATATGTATCTGTATATGTGTATATATATATATATATAT
>CM068960.1:36703024-36718877 GCA_035128595.1 Eptatretus atami | reverse complement strand
TTCCACATGTTCGATATATATATATATATATATAATAATATTTATATATATATATATTATATATATTATAATATATATATGTTGTTTCTGGCCGGCGGGGTCGGGTAGAAGACCATTAGGTGCGGGAAGCTACAGTCGATTCCCACCAAGACTACCCCGGAATTGTAGGACGTTCGTCACGATAATTCGTGACGCGCGTGGCGTTAACGCGACCGTGGACGCCAATAACTCAACCGGCGTGACCTAGGGTTCCTCCCCCGCCTATGGGTTAACTCGGGTGTACCTAATTAAACCACGCAGTTTAACCACCGGGAACCACGCCCTCGGTACGCTTGGTCGAACCGGAATCACTTCACCGGATCGATGCAGCCTAGCGGCACTGCCAAGGACGTACCGGCTAGAAGGAACGACAGTGGGGACAATAAAGACCCGGCTAGATACTGTGGTTTCGAACCATGCTGGGACCAATGGAGGAAAAGAGGCAGAAGGTGCGAAGCGGAGCAATTTTCTACAACAATTTATTTTTACAGCAAGCGAGGAAAGCCATCTGGCACAACAAAGGTTTATTGGGATATGTTAACTGCAGGAAGAGGAGAGGTGGTGGGGGGGGGGGGGGGTTGGCGACAATGTATACAAGCAACTTACCAAAGAGACATGCAGACATTGACGCGAGAGTTATCACAGTACAACAATAAAAAGATCTTCACAGGCTTTACTTAACGACAGGTGCCAGCACACTCAGACACACACACAGAAAAAGAAGAACCCCAATGAAAAAAGGACTTTGCAGCTAGGGAGGGAGGGGGTTGAGGTTATAGTTTCGGTCAGCTGGTGTTTCGGGAGGATGCTCCATGTGTGGCACGACAATAGCCGCGTTGTTCTGGCCACAGCCGCACGTGTGGAGATTCGTGTTCCGAAAAGGAGGGCTTGAGTGGGAGAAGGGAGGATCCAGAGGGCAAGGATAGAGCAGTAGGTGGGACCAGGCAGGAAGGCTTGGTCGAGAAAGCCAGGAAGCGAGGTCGTGTGGGTGGAGAGAAGAACAGGAAGGCGGGCGGTAGTGCGAGATGTGGGCGGAGTCAAGTAGCGGCAACACTCCGCGTGAGACACCACACTGAACACACACAAAACTCCCCACTCTACGGAGGATTTCTCTTGTGATTTATAGAGCCGAGGTGGGTTGAGGGCCATGCCGAATCCGACGTCCTCCCTGAGTCGTGTTCCCGACTGGCCCGACCCGTCACGTGGTACGCCAATCGGACCGGTCGGGTTCGGCCAGAACGCCGGTATAGCCCGCCTACCTGTTGCGAAAGCGTACATGAGCACGGCCGCACCATGCTCTGGCTCGCGTAGACAGTGGACAGCTCAAAGCAACCCAGTCCACTCCGATAGTGGCGAACCCAAGCCCAAGTTGCGATTTTGCTCAGAAGTGACGTGGGAGGGTTCTGTGGGTTGTCATGCCCTGTAAGTGAGCCGAGGGCAGCAAGCAGATTTAACTCAGAAAGAAAAGGTGGGAATAAAAATAAAAAGGGGGGAAAAATATTTATAATATCCTAACTAATTACCCATCGCATGCACTCCTTGTCCTCCCACTACACAAAAGGAAGGGGTCTATCTGCAGCTATATTAACGCGCATAACGCGATCGGACAACTATCTGTTGTATGCATGCGGTCGAGAACCGCCAACAATATATAATATATATATATATAGTATATTATATATATATATATTATATATATATATATATATATATTAATATATATATATATATATATATCAGTGGGGAGAACAAGTATTGATACACTTGCCGATTTTGCAGTTTTCCCAATTACAAAGCACGTGAGGGTCTGTAATTTTTTCATAGGTACACTTCACTGTGAAACGGAATCTAAACAAAAATCCTGGAATATCACTTGGTATTATTTTAAATAATTAATTTGCATTTTATTGCATGGAATAAGTATTGATCACCGACCAACCAGTAAGAGAATTCGGCTCTCAAGACCTGTTAGTTTTGGTCTTAAGAAGCCTCCCAATTCTCCACTATTACCTGTTATTAACTGCCCCTGTTGAACTCGTTATCTGCAAATAGGACAGCTGTCCAACACCATACATCAGACTCCAAACCTTCCACAAGGGCAAGACAGAGAGCGTCTACGGACATCAGGGACAATTGTAGAGTTGCACAAGGCTGGAATGGGCGTACAGACAATAGGAAGTGCAGCTTGTGAGAAGGCAACAACTTTGGCACAATTATTAGAAAATGGAAGAAGTTCAAGATACAGTCAATCTCCCTCGGTCTGGCTGCTCATGCAAGATCTCACCTCGTGGTAGCCTCAATGATCATGAGAAAGTGGGATCAGCCAGAACTACACGGCAGGACCTGGTCCAATGACCTGAAGAGAGCTGGCGACACGTATCAAAGAAAACCATAAGTAACACACTACGCCGTCATGGATTAAATCTGCAGCGCACGCAAGTCCTCTGCTCAAGCAGTGCATGTCCAGGCCCGTCTTGAAGTTGCCAATGACCATCTGGATGATCCATGAGGAGGAATGGGAGAAGACGCATATGGTCGATGGACCAAAAATAAAGTGCTTTTTGGTTAAACTCACCGCCGTGTTTGGAGGAAGTAAGAAGGAGTGAGTAGCAAACCCCAAGAACACCATCCCAACCGTGAAGCATGGAGGTGGAAACATCATTTTTGGGGACTGTTTTCTGCAAAGGGGACAGGACGACTGCACCGATGAGGGGAGGATGATGGGCCATGTATCGCGAGATCTTGGCAACAACCTCCTTCCCTCAACAAGAGCATTGATAGATGGGGCGTGGTCTGGGTCTTCTCCAGCATGACAACGACCCGGAAACACACACCACTGGCAACTAAGGAGTGCTCCGTAAGAAGCATCTCAAGGTCCTGAGTGGCCCTAGCCAAGTCTCCGAGACTGACCCAATGAAATTCTTTGGAGGGAGCTGAAAGTCTGTTGTTGCCCAGCGACAGCCTCGAACGCTGAAGATCTGGAGAAGATTGAATGGGGAGTGGGCCAAAATGCCCTGCTGCAGTCTGTGCAAACCTGGTCAGAACTATAGGAAAACATCTGATCTGTGTAATTGCAAAACAAAGGTTTCTGTACCAAATATTAAGTTCTGTTTTCTGATGTATCAATAATTATTTACGGCAAAAATGCAAATTAATTTTTAAAAATATCATAAATGTGATTTTCAGGATTTTTGTTTAGATTCCGTTTCTCACTAGTTGAAGTGTTACCTATGATAAAAATTACAGACCTTACGTGCTTTGTAAGTGGAAAATCCTGCAAAATCCGGCAGTGTATCAAATACTTGTGTCTCCTCCACTGTATATAATATATATATATATATAATATATATATATATATATAATATATATATATAATATATATATATATATTAGGTGGTCCAAAAAATGAAAGTTCGAATATCTCGCGGAGCATGTTTGCCAATCGTTCCTGACGTTGAAAAACGCAAAGAAAACAAAAAATTAGCAGAATTGAGGTGTGGGTCGTCCCCATCAAAGTCCTCTCACGGATTTCATTAATAATGCCCTAATACTAATAAGGAAAAAGGAAAAAAAAAATGAAAAAAGAAAGGAGCATAAAATGTCTCCAGTGGGCAATGGGCAACTGGCGGTCGGTGAATTTCTCCAATGGTTGATCCAAGAGGAAAACAGTTCGTGCTTTCCGTGTGAACACTCCATATACTACACTCTGGGAATCAAAAGAAGAAGAAAAATTAGATGATAAAAAAAAGAAAATAAAAAGTAACTTTAACAACCGATGACAGCGAAACCGAAAGCTCATCGACGTTCCCTCTACCCCTACGTCATCTCCGTCTCCATCCCCACGGATGTAGCAACCCCCACCGATGTAACATTCCTTCCTCTTTGATGGACCCCTAAATATTTTTGGACTGTGGCAAATTTTGGGCCAGGAGTATTTTCTAGTCAGGTAGGAACAAAATAATCATGCCCCAAGAATATTCAAATTTTGAATTTTTCCCTTATGATTTTGGACCACCCTTATACTATATTAATAATATATATATATATATATATATATTATATAGTATATATACTGTATGTATATGTATACTATATATATTGTTTACCGTTGTGCGAAATTCGCATTACACATAAAGGGCCGTAGGTTAGATACTCCTCAAGTACATGTGTAGCTTAGCCCAATCCCGTTGTATAGAGGAATTATTATGTGATTCATCCGGGCTGCGACGCTTTGAGTAGCCATTTTTTCTTTCATCTTATTTTGAACCCAACCACGTCTCAACGCGCCATCCACACAACAACACAACCACAACGCCGCTCACAACAACACAACCACCACCTGCCTCTCACACCACGCCATCCATCACCACTCCGCACAACACCGTCAACATTCTCCACGAACACAAAAGGGGAACAACACAACTCCACCCCGATTTCTCTGGTAAACAATGAATGACGGTGGAAAACAAGCTACTGATCCAGCCGATCTCTGTTGGAATGTCCCCCCCCCCCCCGGGTGCCGCGACAGGGCGGGGCAATGGGCCACCGGGGAATAAAAGGGCGCACGGAGGCGCCGTAACGGAGGTCAGGTCAGGGCGGTCAGTCAAGGTGTTCAGTGTCAGTCGGCGGTTTCATGGTCTTGCCCGTTCTGGGTCTTTGGAGAAGCGGTCGTAGGAGCGGACCGCGCTCGTTGGAGCTTGCAGTCGGTGGAGAGTCCGGACGTCGCGAGGGGATCGCGGAACTGAGGCGCCGTCTGCAGCTGTGTCGCGCGGACCTGCGCGTTCGTACAAGGAGCGCATGAGAGAGAGCTCGCCCACCGATCGCCCACGGGTGCAGGTACCTGCACGGTCCTCGTGGGATTCGTTCGGTCTGCCAATCCACAGCCATAAAGCCACGGGCCCTGTCTGGCGCCCTTGTCTTTTGAGGGTGGGCCTTTTTCTTTTGCTTTTAGAAATGAATGTTGTTGGCACCGTCTGTAAAGAGAAACTGTATAAGTGTTTGCGTGTGTCGCGTATTCGTTAACCTTGCTTTCGCTTTATATGTGCATTTTGATATTGTGGCTGTATATACGTGCTTTCGTTGTGCCGCGGAATAAATGTGTTTGTGTGACTGTTTTCCCGTTCGCTTCTCTTTTCTTTATTGACCCTCCATCCTGCTTCACGTAAAGGGTTCGTAGTGGTGGCAAACGCCCGGTAAATAATTGAACCGTCGAGGTCGACGATAACACCGCTCGGTTATCCCGATAGTACGGAACAGGCCGCCCAAGCGGCTCGTATCCGAAGTCGACCTGCGGCGAGGTATGATCGCCCGGTTTACCATCCGCGTGGGTACTTAGGTAGGTCGAGTTTTTGGCGAACAACCTATCCTACGTGGTGCGTTGGCACGATTGTGGTGAGTCGAAAGGCCCACCGTGACTGCTCCGCGATAGTTCCCGGAGGTACGACTGAATTGTCCGTTCCGGTGGCGACGTGCCGCGATCCGAGTTGCGTGGGCGTCCGCACGCCGTGGGCGCGAATTCGCAACAATATATATATATATATATATATATATATATGTACATGTGTGGGTGTCTCTCCTTCATAACTCTAAAACCATGAAACCAAGCAGCCAGAAACTTTGCATGCACACCAAGGGAACTCCAAGGAAGTGCATGAGTGAAAATTTGGTGTTTGCGTTAATTAAAACACCCCTTTTGAATATAATTAACAGCCTTATTTAATTATATCCTTTATTAGGCACATCCTCAGGCACCTCACTCTCAATGGGGTCTTAAGGTGCATCCTGAGTTACCTCGCTGGGTTCTGAAGCCGCCATGTGTTTTCGGCCTGCTCAACCATGCCTTGATTTGGAACAGACCACAACGATTTCTCAAGGATAAAGTTTTTTTTTTTGGAATAACTTTCCTCACTCATATTATCGAATGCCTGATCATCATACCTACAAATCGCTGGGTACATTGCAATGCTTATAAATGCCTGGAGATGCCAGCATTTGTGGTTTAATTTAATTTGTACACATGCCATAACCTCGAGAATCTCTTTTAAAAAGCCGAATTACAAAATTTAAGCTCCAGCATGGAACTTAGCAGCAGTTCCGACTGCTAAAAAAAACCAAAAAAGTGTTCATTTGTTCAATTACGACATATTTGATATTTTGGGCGCCTCCAGGTGTGCGTTTAATATGACAGTTCGGTGATTGCTAATCGCTTGCCAAACCAGCCATTCCTTATCAACAGTTTCATTGGAGTGCTTAAGCCACTTGGCGAGCGATCTACAATATTCGCACTGTCACTGAATACTGTATGTTGATCGAATTGTACAATGTTCAGGGACCACTCACCTGCAATGGCCCTGAATTGGTCTGTGGTCACTTCAGCATAGAAAAATACAAAGTTTTTTTTAAAACGAAACGTTTTGTTAACATCACAGCAAGATAATTGAGAGGTACTCATGCTTGCTTTGAGCTCTCCAAACTGAGTTTGAATCCCAACCCAGCTATAAACTGTCATCCTGGTGTTTCATAGGCAGGGCGATTCATCAATGAGTGTGCCGTTAAACTGGACGTCACATCTGCCAGAATCCTCCCCATCTTCTCCCTCCCCATTCCCCTCCCCCTCCCCCTCCCTCTCCCTCCACTACTTCACCTCACTCTCTCTCTCTCCTCCCTCCCCACTCTCTCCCCCCTCTCCCTCTCACTCCCACCCCTCTCCCTGACAACCTATCCCTCTCCCTCCCCTGCTCCTCCACCCCTCCCCCTCTGTTAAGGGACTGTTAAGGACTGACGGTTCGTTTTTAATTTGCCATGTCGATAGTGTGGTTTTTCAATGCCCCGACATGGTTTTGTATAGAACCTGGTAGTTAAAAAGAAAAGTTGCTGTTTGGACACATTTATCACCTGTCCTTTCCCCTCACGCTGCTCCCCCCCCCCCCCGCCTCTCATGCTCCCCCTCTCCTCGCGCTGCCTTCTCCTCCCCTCGCGCTGCCTTACCCTCCCCTGATGCTACATTCCCTCTCCTCGTGCTGCCTTCCCCTCCACTCGGCTGCCTTCCCCTCACTCGGCTGCCTTCCTCTCCACTCGCGCTGCCTTCCCTCCCCTCGTGCTGCCTTACCCTCCCCTGATGCTACATTCCCTCTCCTCGTGCTGCCTTCCCCTCCACTCGGCTGCCTCCCCTCCACTCCGCTGCCTTCCTCTCCACTCGTGCTGCCTTTTTCTCCCTCGCACTGCCTTCCCCTCCCCTCACACTGCCTTCCCCGCCCCTCACGCTGCCTTCCCCTCCCTTGCGCTGCTTTACCCTCCCCCTCACACTGCCTTCCCCTCCCCTTGCGCTGCCTTCCCCTCTCCTATGCTGCCTTCCTCTCACACTGCCTTCCCTCCCTCGTGCTGCTTTCCCCTCCCCCTCACACTGCCTTCCCCTCCCCACGCGCTGCTTTCCCCTCCTCACGCTGCCTTCCCCTCTCTCATGCTGCCTTCCCCTCACACTGCTTTCCCTCCCCTCGCGCTGCCTTCCTCCTCCCTCGCGCTGCTTTCCCCTCCCCCTCACACTGCCTTCCCTCCCCGCACGCTGCTTTCCCCTCCCTCACGCTGCCTTCCTCTCCCCTCATGCTGTTCCCCTCATGCTGCCTTCCCTTCCCCTCCCCTCATGCTATTCTCCTACCAAACACCCTCACCACCATACAACTCTCTGGAGATCGAGGAGAGGAAGGGCTTTCAAATAATGTGCGAATTGGACAATGAAACATTGATTTTTGTTTTATTTATTGATTTACTTATTTATTTTTAGCTGTCGGAACTGCTGCTCGGATCAATTCAGTTTTTACGAGCAAATACCACCCGTCGCTCCCGGGGAGAAGGAGACAGTGGTGGGGGAGAGAGAAGAGGTGGAGGGAAAGGAGAGAGGAGGGAGGGAGCGAGGAAGGGGGGGGAAGGGAAGACAGTGTGAGGTGATAGGAACGCATGACAGATGTGCCGTGGAGCATTAAATATGATTCATACTGTCTCATCAAAATGATTCTGCATCGAATAACAATGAATATGGAAACAAAATAAGGTCTGAAATTTGTTTTCGACCGGTCGTACTATAAACACAACCCGAAGACAAATTCCTGTCCATAGACAAACTCCTGTCCAGACAAGTCCAGTGACAAACTGCTGTCCATACAAGTCCGAAGACAAACCCCTGTCTGGAGACAAACCACACCCAGACGCATCCGGAGACTAACACCACCCAGACACGTCTGAAGACAAACTCCTGTCTGGACATAAACACCGTCAAGGACGTTTCCGGAGCCAAGCTGACCGGAGACAAAACCTGCTCAGACATATCCTGAGACAAGCACCGCCCAGACATAACCACCGTCTGGATATGTCGAGAGAGAGAGAGAGAGAGAGAGAGAGAGAGAGAGAGAAGAGAGAGAAGAGAGAGAGAGAAGAGAGAGAAGAGAGAAGAGAGAGAGATAGATATATATATGGATGGATGGGTAGGGGATTGTCAGAAAGAATATGTTATGCTTTATGAACAACACGCACGCACACACCACACACACACACACATCACACACACACACACACACGCTTGGCCGATATCAGCAATTTTTCGGGAATCAGCAGGTTGGAGTCAGTGTGATTATACAACCCAGAAACCTCAAGTAGCTTTCACCGAAAACAACGTTGCATTTACATAGACATTTCAGAGATATGTTCACAAACATTATTCTTTATATGCAGCTGCGTGTGATGGGTGGAAAAATTTGGCTCGGTAATTTAGAAAACACGTAAATACTGCAAACGGCTTGGAAACCGGGTGTTATTTCACAACAACTCACTCACAATGACGGAGTACGAACCACTTGCTCAGGGTGACGAAGCATGAAACACTTGCTCAGGGTGATGGAGCACGACGCACTCGCTATCTCCGGATGCGTTTGGGCAGCTTCTCTCTCCGGACGCATCCGGGCAGTGTTTATTACTGGACGAGAGTTTGTCTCTGGATGTGAGTTTGTCTCCGGACTTGTCTGGACAGGAGTTTGTCTCCGGATGTGTCTGAGCAGTATTTATCTCTGGACAGTTTGGCTCCGGATGTGTCTGGCGAGTTTTGTCTCTGGACGTGTCCGGGCAGTGTTTGGCTCCAGGCAGTGTTTATAGTATGACCTGTCGAAAATGGATTTCAGATTTTTGTTTTTCCATCTTCTCACTATTATTCTTTGCAGAATCATTTTGATGAGACAGTATGAATCGTAATTAACACTCTACCGCACGTCTGCCTTCCCTTTCTCTCACCTCACACTGTCTTCCCTTCCCTCACCCCTCCTCGCTCACACACTCCTCCTCACTCCTACATTCCTTCTTTTTATTTTCCCCTCCAACCTTTTACTCACGTTCTCTCTCTTCCCCCCTCTTTTTCCCCCTTTTTAGTATTCCCATAAGTGAAGTGACAGATGGTATTTGCCAGTAAATATAAAAA
The DNA here is from genome assembly GCA_035128595.1 of Eptatretus atami. Lineage (NCBI taxonomy): Eukaryota > Metazoa > Chordata > Myxini > Myxiniformes > Myxinidae > Eptatretus > Eptatretus atami. Next base: position 36,709,378 of record CM068960.1, on the reverse strand, counting down.
TGAATCAAAATTTTGAAAACCATGAATATGCGAAACACAATGCTGCAAATGTAGAAGCAGGTGACATTTTATGAACTGGGAATATGCGGGTTCCACGAATATCAGGGTACCACGGTATTACATTCAATTTAAACCAAGATGGCTGACGAACCATGTGACCTATGACATCATAAATTTACATTCTGCCTCCAATCCTCCAGTGGAATACGTGTGTGAAGTTTCGTGTTAATCGGATGGGGTGTGTTTTTCTATCCAAGATGGCCGCCAAACCATGTGACTTGTGACGTCATAATTTTTGCTATGTATGCAGACATGATGGAAGATGATAATTGCAAATTTTTGCTTCGTTAGGTTATGTGATTCCAGAGAAAACATTATTTAATATTTTTCTTGAATCCAACATGGCTGCCAAACCATGTGACCTATCAATTAGAAAATATCAAAAGGCACCAGTTCACCACTTGCTTGATATGTGTACCAAATTTCGTAAATATATCTTGAGGGGATTTGTAGTTAAGCTCCGGAAACTAAATGTGACGGACGGACGGACGGCGGACGGAACCCATTTCTATATCCCCCGCCAACTTCGTTGGTTGGCGGGGGATAATAAGTAGTTCATTTATCATAAACTGATAACAAAAACATACAGATGGACAGACGGCGGATGGGCATCAACCAATGGCTTAATCCCACACTTCGCTTCCCGTGCGTGGGATAATAAAATATATAGATCACCTTTAAGATGAAGTCTCCAGCGCCGTTGAAGTAGATTCAGTAAATGTTCAGGAGCAGATTAAACATGCCCCCTCCATTCTGTAATATTGTTGCGGGCCGGGCGTCGGCTGTGAGCACGACCGCTAGATGGAGCCGTAGAGTCGACTCCGCCGATCACCTGGAATTTAGATCGTATCTTTTCAAACTCCGAAAAGTACGGGTCCCTTATCGGGACCTGTGAAGCGTCATTTCTACCACGTGGTACAGGGTTATTTGGCAATTTTCAAAATACCTAGATATCCACGTGGCGATTTACCGAGTCTTCACACCCTCGACGGCACCCGTACTCTAACCGTGTGTGACCCGAGCGGATGGTCACCGAGATCCGTTGGTCCCAAATATCCCTTTAGGGCGGCACAACGGCCTTGCTAATTTTCCAACACGCAGCACGCTAAGCCAATGGAGGAAAGGACACGAGCGAGCTGATACATTTCACAAATGGGGATATTTATTAACAATAGGAAAATGAGGGGAGCACGTAAGGGCAAAGTTATCCGAATATTGATAAGCACGTATGTACAGCAAGGCACTTAACAATTCATTACTTACTATACTGGCGCCACAAACACACACACGCACACACCCAAAAGAATCGGACCAAAAGCGGTCTTTATTAAGGCCTCTAGCTGATGGAGAGGCGAGCTGCAGACCAGAACCTGCCTCGGACCTGTCCACCTCGTGTGTCTTCGAGCTGATTCGCACCGGCACCAGCGAGAGGCGAGCCGAATCCAGACACCGGCGAGCCGTGATCAGCCTCCCGAGCTCCGGCGGATCCTTTCGCACTCCAGAACACGCGCTGGTGAAGTCGAGGCGCCGATCCTTCACAATCCGCTGAGACGATTCAACCGAAGAACCACCAACCACCTTCCGTGCTCTCCGAACAACCACCAACCAAGAACCAAGAACAAGAACCCAGAAGAGCCCACTTCTGTCTCTCCGTTCCCTTCTTATCCCTCTCGGGCGCGGCTCGCTTCTGGCGTGACTCGTTCACCGTCGGTGGGGGCTGTCGCATCCCATTTCTTGGGGTGCGCAAGCGAGCCGATTCATGTCCATATTAGGGAATGGAATTCAGTTCGCTCATCGTTGGGTGGGGGTTGTCACATTCCATTTCTTGGGGCGCAGCCAAGCGATTCGATTCTTATCCATATTAGGGAATGGAATTCAGTTCGCTCATCGTTGGGTGGGGGTGTCGCATTCCATTTCTTGGTGCGCAGCCAAGCAAATCGAAGGGTGGGGCTTGACCTTTCCCCTACTGAGCGCGTGGAGAATGCCGGGAGCAGAGGGTTTTCGTTGGTGTTGTTGTTATCGTTGGTGGTGTAAAAATAACAGAAGGAAAACCTGACTATTAAAATAACTCCACAGCGCAGGAACATTTAATTACCCATTAGACAAGGGATGGGACCCTAACTAGAAACACATACTTACCGAAATAACTGAGCTATAGGACCTGTATGTTTGTGTGCACAAGGCTTCCAGATTCACAACAATATATCCAAAGCCCCCACCATTCCTCCCCTATCAATCTCCCAAGTTGCTTCCCTTTGTAATTTGTCAATGTATTTCTTTTATAAATCACTCTGCAGCTCCATAAACCAGCAAATAAATAAAATAATCACTTTTGTCCATCGTTTTACACTTCACCGCCATTATTAACGGTGCACGAGAAATAACAAAAGGCTCCTGATGTGAGATGGCCATCACAACTCGGCTCAAAAGCCGTGATTGGTCGAAATTAAGCCTGCATTAACCAAATCGGTTCATACAAAGATTGCCCGCGATTGGTCGAAACCACGATGTTCAAACCCGCGATATTTAAGGGTTCACTGTATATGTGATTTTAGTTTTGGATCACTCCATCATCAGCCAAGTGCTCAGAAGGGAATACTAAATGGGACAGCTTGCTTTAACAAATGCAAAATGAAAGTAAAATTAAAACATTACATGTCAAGACAGATCATCTCACCATTGAGACGGATCAAGGACCAGTTCAAAGCAAGCTCTGGCCAATTTGGATGCAGCCTGAAGGTGAAGGGTGCTCCGTGAGGATGAAGATCATCATCCGTTGCGCTGACAATCACACCAGTAGCTTCATCGCTTTTCTCACCACATAGTGTAGAAGCATGTGTCACAAGCCGTGGTGCAAAGTCATTCTCCTCTTGGAGCTCAATATGCAATGTGCCAGTTGCTGAAAGTGGTGGATTACCTGAAAGATACTTTTCATGTTAATCACTGTTGTATCAACAGGTGTGTGCATTCAAAGTCTCTTAGATAGTATAGTGTGCTTGCACTGAAGTTGTTTGGTTCACTGGTATGATCCTCTGCCAGCTGAAAATTGACAAAATTGCTCATCTGATATGCCAGCAAGAGTCATTGTGGTACTCCATCAAAATTATGTCGAGTGAGAACCTCATTCGGAAATAAGCACTCAAACTTTGAAATGCAGGGATTTAAAGTGACCAACAGTTGAGGCGCTAAACACTTTCTTTCTATAAGCCCAATCTCTCAATATGACTTGCCATATACTTTTGGAACAAAACTGGAATGTGTAATGCTGCAGACAAACCATAAGAACCAAGCATACAGTTTGCCCAGAGCAATGGTACACAAAGGCATACTCTTTTCAAAGGGTACCATGTGAGATCTGGAAGGACCACAGACGAGTATACACAGTACTTCCAGAAAGAACGAGCAGAACAACCTTTTTCCAAAAGAATAGGATGCTTTATCTGTACTAATAAATGTGTGTTTGTTTGTGTGTGTGTGTGTGTGTGTTCATCATAGAATGCCTGTTCATCATAGCTATGAATCACTGGGTACATTGCAAAGCTTATAAACGTCCAGAGATGCCAGCATTTGTGGCTTTATTTCATTTCTGCACATGCCATAACCTTGAGAATTTCTTACACTAAGCCGAATTACAAAAGTTAAGTTCCAGAATTGAACTTAGCAGCAGTTCTGACAACTAAAAAAGTGGCCATTGGTCTAATTCAAACATACAGTAGTTTGGACATAGTTATCGCTTGCCAACCATTTAATTAGTGTGCTTGCTTTAGTGCTCAAGCCGCTTGCCGAGCGTCCGATGTGGACGGTGGTCCAGTTTGTGTCCCAATTGGGTTGTTCAGTTGGCAGATACAACATGGTAGAGGTACATACTCTATATGGCTATATTTGGATTTTAAATTTAGGGACCCTCCACAGGTGTGTGTGTGTGTGTTTTGTTCATAAAGCATAACATATTCTCTGCTAACTCCACTACCCTGCTACTCTCGCTCTTTGTCCCATCTTCGCTCCACCCCCTCCTAATACAGTGGAGCATCCTCCCACATCTCTCTCTCTCTCTCTCTCTCTCTCTCTCTCTCTCTCTCTCTCTCTCTCTCTCTCTCTCTCTCTCTCTCTCGTTCTGCCTCCGAATGTATCTGGACAGTGGTTATACCTGGATAGTGGTTATCTCCACATGTATCCGAACGATGGTTATGTCTCGACGGTGTTTATCTCCATTCATGTCTGGACGGTGGTTATCTCTGGATGGGTCCAGATGGTGGTTGTCTCCAGACAGGTCCAGGCAGTGGTTATCTCCAGATGTGTCCAGACGGTGGTTATGTGTGGACAGACCATCACCTCACACTGCCTCCCCTTGCCCTCCCCTCACGCTGCCTTCCCCTCCCCTCATGCTACATTCCTTTCCCTCCCCTCACACTTCTTTCCCCTCCCTTCATGCTGCCACCCTCAGTCCATTATTTCTTGCAAAGTCAAGGAACTTCGTGCTATTCTGTTTCACAGTTCCAGACCCATGGGTACCAACACATGTCTCATAACCATCCCTTACAGTTCCAGTCAATGCATTGAAATCGCCAAAGCTAGAAGACTATCTCGCCTGGTGCAATGATCAACTACAGACTCGAGTGTGGCATAGAATGCGTCCTTCATGGTGAAATCACTCGCCTCAGTCAGAACATACACAGACACCAGGGAAACAACACCCATGGAGTGACGATTCCTTAGTCTCATAATATGCTCGTTGACCGATGTTACCTCAATTATCATTGGAGTCAGCTTATTGGACACAGCTACAGCAACTCCTTGGGCATGGTAACCATTAGAGTGACCAGACCAATAGTAGGTGTAACCACCTGTCATGATCGCACCACTATCCAATCTCTGAACCTCAGAGAGTGCTGCAATACTGATGTTCAAATGCTTGAGCTCAGATGATAACAGAGACAGGTGATCATCCTCTCTTAGTGATAGGACATTCCAGACACCCACCCAAAGGGACTGCCTGAGGTTAACCCAAGGAGACCGAGGTCTGGTGAATGACACCACAGCACCACCCTGACACACACTATCGCAATCTGACCCAGGAAGGTTACCCCGTGGTTTTTCGCCTATCATCAAAGAGGGGGGGGGTCCTGAAAGCTTTGCCCCAATCCCGTCATCCAGTGAGTTGCCCTGCAAAGGGCAGCTGGACAGGAGGTACTCCCATGAAGTGGGTTTTCAGATTTATTTTTGTGTTTTGCTGAGTGAAGGGTTTTATGTTGGCCAGAGTGCAAATTGTGCCACCAACCTCCGAAAAAAAAAAGTGACCCAACTGTAGGAGGACGTCTGCAGACACAGTTGGGCACTAAATATGGATGGTCATTGGCTCACAAGGAGCTCTTCCACCCTTTGACAGTTTTGTTTTCAATCCTGCTGGTTGGCCATATCCATACACTCCCCCCTCCAAATTTTGCTTCTGTATCCATCTTATCCACCCTGTGAAATTCTCCCCTACCCCTCATCATTACCATATCCGTTGTTATTTGTCTGTCTATTTTATCCCTCGTCCCTTCTGTTGGCATGTCTCCCCCACCTTTTTTTCTGTGACATCCTGACCGTTCTTTGTTCAAGCTCTTTCCACTTCCCTTGACTGTATTAAAAAAGAAAGGCAAGATACATCATATTGAAATATACTCAATATGAAAAATTCTCTCATCGAAAACTAATAATTTAATCTGTAATAATAACATTGAAACATACTTTGAGAGAGCAAAGCCACCAATTTCATCTCTAACACACAATCACCATAACTGACTGAAATGCTTGAAACATTTTGTTTGTCATGTTTGGAGAACTACTGGAGGTATAGTGGGGCAACTTAGCTAAATATAGCATAACAATTGTGCATTTTGTGAGGAAAGCACCAAATTTGCGCACACTAGTAGCCTATCATATTATGAACAGATTTGGATATTGGGCCATCTCAAAATTTTTGATGGCAGTGAAAATGGCTGCCACAGCCATCAGCGGCTGAATTTGAGATGGCCCAATATCCAAATGTGTTCATAATATGATAGGCCTACTAGTGTGTCAAATTTGGTGCTTTCCTCACAAAATGCACAATTGTTATGCTAAGTTGCCCCACTAGTAGTAAGGAAAACGTTTTGCTGTTTTATGGTAAGTCACACAGTCAACTAAGACTGTTCAGTTCACACAAAATAATTTTTGAAGGTTCGGGAACGGCTGGCTCACACAAACATCTTATAAGTGAACAATGACGGAGGGCAAGATAGCTTGGTTATGTGATGATTCAATACAAGATGC
>CM068960.1:36691327-36703014 GCA_035128595.1 Eptatretus atami | reverse complement strand
GTGGAAACAGTCTGCATGTTAGTATTCAATGATCGCAACAATACAAGATAGTAATGAATAAAAATTACCGACAAGGAATAACCGATGTGGAATGAACACATCGGTTTGCAAAAAGGCCATCAAAAATAGCATGCCAGCTTTCACAGCAAAGGCACATGAGAGAGCACAGCAGTACACGGCGTATGAGGAACAGAACACTCAGTTCGACCAAGCAACAACACAATGCAATAAGTGAATGGTTTGGGGGGGGGGCACTGTATACAATAAAGCACAAGCGTAGAATGGTGCACAGCATAAAGCACAAATACAGCAGGAAGAAAAAACAAAACACGATCAAATTTGTACTCCAACTTGGAGAACGATCCAACTGTCAGGGATTTCAACCTCATTGATTACAGTACTTGCAGAGCACTGGAACCAGCAAAAATCACAACACACATTTGAGCAAGATGGCGGCAAGATGCCCTTTTCAGTCAAGGTGAGGCAAGAATGATCACCCAGGATTATAACCTCCTCGGTTCTGGTTTGGCAAACTCGATGTCCAAACCAGGAGGACACTCTGCCCTGATGGTATATACTCTTTATGAGAGACACCAACAAACATATGGCAGGCAATTTAGAATGGAAAATGTTTTAGTATACCAAACTAAAGGATTGATGAGGATATATGGAGGGGGATATCGTGCCCCACTTTGCTCTACCTCAAATTTACTAGCATCGAGCACTAGTATACCCACTAGCAATTGGTACACAATCAATTTCGGATCTGTTGAATCACCGTTGAATCTGTTTTGTGTTCAACCAAACATTTCAGTTATATCCTCTGTGAATAGCAGCATGAAGGAATTTTTCTGCACGAGTGTCAAGACTCAATTTGCATTTTTAACGAAAGGAAGTATTATTACAAATCAGAATAAAATAAAAACATGCAACACATTTTAAACTCAATGCCAATCAGCTGTCTTACCCATGATGGGAGTTGTAGCTAATAACTCTCACTGATTGGCAACTGTTTGCAACTGGCAACAAATAAAAAGTTATATTACAGGGACCTTTTCATTTTATACTAGCAAATACCACCCGTCGCTTCGCTGATGGGAATATAAAGAGATTGGGGTGGGGGGGGGGGTAGAGAGAGGGATGGAGAGAGAGGAGGAGTGTGGAGAAAGGGGCAGAGAGAGAGAGGAGGGTAGGTGCTAGGAAGTAGGGGGGAGAGAGAGGAATGGAGGGGGGGGGATACAATGCTTCATGACATGTTGCTATAACACAGGAGAGAGGGGGTGCGAGAGGGGGGTGGGAGTGGGAGAAAGAGAGAGTAGGGGGAGAGGAGGAGGAAGAGGGAGGGAGGGAGAGAGGAGAGAGAGAGAAGAGAGAGAGGAGGAGAGAGGGTGTGGGAGGAGAGTGCTGCACTTTATCAGGTGGGGACAGAGAGAGAGAGGGGGGGGGAGAGTGGGAAGAAAAGAGCGAGAGGTGTGTGTGTGTGTGTGTTTATCAAAGAGAATGATATGTTATGCTTGACGATCACGACACACACATGCATATATATATATGTATATATATATATATATATATATATATATATTATATATATAATATATATATATCACATTATATAAATATATCTACATTATATATATACCACAACCTCACCTCCATGTAAATCAAAACTCCCACTCTGAAATTCAAAACACCGTACGGCTTGTGTTAACTGAGGATAAGTACGTGAGTTGCTGTGTTAAAAAAAAAAAACCAAATAAAATACCATTACGTACTTTTTTTACCATACACACGGGAGAGTAGGTGCAGCCCTGAAGTTTGGTACAATTTCACAAAAGTTTTAGGGAGTAGTTCAGTGTCAACACGGACAGGACAGACACTACACAGATAATATATATATATATATATATATATATATATATATATATATATATTGTTGCGAATTCGCGCCCGTCGGCGTGCGGACGGCCACGTACCTCGGATCGCGGCACGTCGCCACCGGACGGACAATTCAGTCGTGACCCTCCGGGAACTATCGCCGGAGCCAGTCACGGGTGGGCTTTCGACCTCACCACAATCGTGCCAATCGGCACCCGCGTAGGATAGGGTTGTTCGCCAAACTCGACCTACCTAAGTACCACGCGGATGGTAAACCGGGCGATCGTACCTCGCCGCAGGTCGACTCCGGACACGAGCCGCTTGGGCGGCCCGTTCCGTACTATCGGGATAACGAGCGGTGTTATCGTCGACCTCGACGGTCAGATTATTTACCGGGCGTTTTGACCACTACGAACCCTTTACGTGAAGCAGGATGGAGGGTCAATTGAAGAAAAGACGAAGCGAAACGGGAAAACAGTTCACAATGCACATTTATTCCGCGGCACACGGAGCACACCTATAGCACGTATTTACAGCCACAATTAGCAAATGCACATATATCACATAGAACAAAGAAAGCACATATAAAAGGAGTTAAAACCGACTACACGACACACGGACCACTTATACAGTTTCTACCTTACAAGACACGGCGCCACAACACGCATTCACACCTAAGCAAAGAAAAGACCCCCTCAAAGGCAAGGGAGTCAGACTGGGCCGTGGGCAATGCGCGTGAAACTGGATGAGCGGCCAGGTCACAGAGACGAAGGGTCCTACCCGCGCCCTCGTGGCGAGCCGCAGAATGTCGCTGCACGGCGGTTTCGTGGGCACCTGCTGGTGTAAGTGGGAACGGGGCCCCTTGTCGCACTCTCAGCGCGGGGGAAAGGGGGAATTGTTGATGCTCTGGGGAGGGAGTATGGCTGGCTTGCTCGAGTCCCGCGACGCGCGACTCAACGCGACCTCGTCGCCGACTCCTCGTCCCGGGCCCGAGCCTCCAGGTTCTCCTCAGCCGATTCTCCTCCGCAGCCGTTCACCTCCGTAGCCGTCTGCCCCACTTCTGCTTCGAGCTCCGTCTCCCGACTCTGCCCCACCGATACTGCCAACTCGACTCACTCGCTCGTTTTTTATCGGCTTCAGGAACCCACCATATGCAAATTCTCGGATCCAAACGACCTCAGGGGCGGAGCCACGCTCGCCGATTGGACGGAGAAAAAGGGGCGTGTATCATTCCTGATCCTCAAATTTGCATATGCCGATTTTCGTCAGGCGCGTCTGGAGGCGGGGCCAAGCCGCCGCGCTTCCTAATTGGATGGATCAGATGTGGGCGTGTAGCATTCCTGATCCGAATTCTCTCGGAAAACCCGCCATCTGCACTCGGCTCGCGTGTATCGCTAAGATAGCCCGACGCTCGGTGCCCACAGGTGGTGCGGGAATGGCGTAGGAGAAGGTGGTGGAGGGTTTTCGGCGGTGTTCGATGGCCATGGTGCTGTTTGGAATGGCGGTGATGTGAGGTTTGCGGTAGCGAGTGGTGAAGGTAGGTTGTGACTGCTGGCGTTGTTGTTGTTGTTGTAGTGGTTGCTCAAAACAAAGGTAGAACAGAAAAACGCCTAACTCAAAGGATCGCAGCCCGAATGAATCACATTAATTCCTCTAAACAATGGGTTTGGGCTAACTACACATGTACTTAAGAAATATATCTCACCTACGGGACCTTTATGGTGTAATGCGAATTTCCACAGCCGCAACACTACCCCTCCCCTTTTTACAGACTCGTCCCGATCTCCAAATTATCGTGTGCCATCATGTGTAGTTCTCCCCTAGTACGTTTTACCTACGGATCCCTGAGTGCGACATTCATGGTATTCGTGTCCCCAAAATAAATAACCTGAGGGTGAGTAACTAACTAAACAAACTCCATCACACGGACGACTTAAATAAAAATTGCCGGCTAGACAGACATGCGGGGGCGCACTCATATTTACAATACAACTTAACACCTAACTTATAATTTACACTACTCCATGGCCCAGGATCAATGGACTCTGCAGGAAAAAGGTAAGAGTCAACAGAAAACCGGTGCACGGGCCGCACTGCAGGCCGTTCGTGCCGAACAGGACAGTTCCTGCAGCTTGCAACTGTTGCTTGCGGATCCTGGCGCGCATGGAAATGAACAGGGGGTGCAAAGCAAAATTGAACGGGCTGGTGAACAGGGCAGTGGGCATGACATGGCAAAGGTAAAGGCAACATAGCCTGCAGATAAGGCCGTTGCAGGCAAACACGCCTGCAGAACAAGGCTGCAGGCGAACACAGCTGCAGAACAAGGCGCTGCAGGCGACCACAGCCGGCAGCGAACTGGCCGGCACAGGCCTTGCAGTAAAACACAGCAGAGATGAAGTGGGCCGGCCTCTTGCCGTGCAGTGCAGGTTGGTGGAGGGGTACGGTGGTGCTGGCCCATCGCAGAAGGCGGGCTGGACCTACTACGGTTCTCCTCCACCTATTGCCTTTGCTGTCACTGTCCATACCCACCCCTTAATTTGTAAAACCCAATTTAGCCCCAACTTATTTTTTTGTTGTTTTATTTTCACTTCCCTACTTCCCCCTATAATTCGTCCCCTAACCCCTTATGTCTTGTTCGGCTAACCTATTCTGTCACCTAGCCTATCCCCACCTACGTTCCCTTCCCGAGGGGAATAAGGGAGCTAGCGTCCTGTGTGAGGCCAACCAAGCTCAAGATGGTCTCCCAGATCTCAGCGATCTCTAAAACCCAAAGTGGGTCAGCGGCCACAACGAGAGCGAAGGGATGGATGGTGCGGAGGGGTACACTTCCTAATCTACCCTAACCATTTAACTGTTAAACTACCCCGGGCTTTCAACAAGCGCTCTCGCTTAATCTATTGGTTCTAAAAACCAGATTCCCGTCGCCTGTGTTGGTGTCCTTACAATTTCGGGCCTCGCCCAAATTTTCTCCCGTGCCCTCACACGGCTTCGTGGTGGACGCGTGGCTCTTTGGCAGGCACGACTCCTGCCGATTCCCCAACGATGGCACCCCGGGCACTACACTGCCTCCGAGCTACCAGCTCCCTAAACACCGGGGAGTGCCCCCCATGGCAACTCCCCTGAAACGCACACGTGGCAGGCTGGCGCCCCCCGGCCTTTCCGAGGGTCACCGTGCCCACGACACTGCCCACGCGGCTAACGGCGCTCCGGGCCCCGCACCAAGCGGGCGACCCGTGCCCACTACGCTAACCCGGCCCCCCATGGGCCTTGGCCTACCACGGCCGACTAGCCCGGTGCCGGGTACCCACTCAGCGATACTCACCGTTCCAGCCACGCTCCAGCCGTCAACAGGGCTCCTGCACCCCTCCAAATGGGTTTCGAGCCTACACTCCCACCAACAGCAAAACGACCTCCATTTTGTCAATTTAACTAACCCACTAACTCACTTTACACTGACCCCGGGTCCCTTGGGCGGAGTCACTCCTCCCCCAATCACTCATCGCACCATGCATTCCACATTCGCTCCAAACACACAGACCCGCTGGTCACTCACTCAACATGTTCCACACATCCAAATCTTCCAACACACATCGCTGAATCCTGCCATCCTTCTATCTACCTCCCCTAACTACCTCGTGCTCCCACGTCGTCCCTTACACTACAGCACGTTCCATTTAACCTACGTAGCTAAGCTACGTCTCCTCTACACATCCACTGTCTGTCACTGTCTCAAAATGTCTAAAAATCAATTTTCAACTATATGACCAAACATCCCTCTAACTATCATTCACGGACTCCATGAGGACTTACCTGCCCCATGAAGTCGGTCTAGCTAAGCTAACCCTTCCCCTAGCTAGTTCCATCCTGTGCCCTGGTAAGGGGGTTTTCACCCCTTGCCCAGGGAATCCTGTTCACCGAAGCGAGGCTTGCCTTTGTTAATTTTGTCTTGCCAAACTGCGCAGCACCAGCGCGGCAACTCACGCGCGCGTTTGCACCTTGCCCGTGACGTCATGCGCGTGCACGCGTACCTCGTCCCTCTTGGACGGTACCATCCGGCAGGGATTCACCCTGCCGGATTCCAACCCCCGTGCAGCCATGACGTACCGCGCACCCCAAAAACAAACCTCGCACTCCGAGGGTTCCCCACAAGCAACATGAGCTCGCCCGTTGGAGCTTAACAAAGCTCGCGTGGAGAACCGGTCCGGCCAAATTCGAAATCCTGCCTACACTTTGTCCGTCCGCGGGATCGGCAAATCCACCGCTGGCGTTTCCGGACCGGGCTTCACTCCCGCAAGCGAGCACAGTGGGGTCTCGTGCGTTGCACAGCACGGACCTCGCGCTCGCTGCTGGGTGAACCCGCGCGGTCCCATTGCAACTACGGCCGCTACCCGGCCTTGTCCCTCTGTCGCCTCTCCGTCGCATTCGACCCTCCACGCACACCTGCGTGTCACGACGCACATACTCCACTCCAACACACTCACATTCACACCGGGAGACGCGGCTGCATGCTCCGCATGCCGACCGACATCTCCCTACACACACGCGACCTAACACACACTGTCTCCCTCACATAGCGCATTCTCACACACAGTGCTTCGCACACGCGTGCCGTTTCTGGCGCACACGCCGCTCCACCCACCCGTGGTCTTTCACCCGCACCGTGGCTCCCTCCACACACGGTGCCTCATCCATGCGGTGCCCCTTTACACACGGCACGCTGGAAGCACGCACTCCGGCACACATGCCACCACACCACTCACACACGGGGTTCTTCACACACGGGGACACACTCACACCTTGCGTGCCGCAAAGCAGCATGTCCGCACACTCGCAAACGCACACCCCTGCACCACCACACTGGGGATTCGTGTCCACAAAGGTTCCCGGGGCCTCTATACCCCCAAGCTACACGTGCACCTATCCACAGCACTCGTCCCCTCAACTCCCGTTGGCACGACCGAACCCACCTGGTCGTGATTCGCTTCAAGGGGGCAAACTCCTCCCCTCGTTCCTGGAGGAGCCATCCAGCTGCTCACACCGGGTTCTACCAGTCCGCGAGCTCGCCCCCATTTTCCTCCACTACTTCTGTGTGTGTTTGTTCCTTTAACCCCGTCTTTATCGTGCAGTCTCTCCTCTATTTTCTCTACCTCGCGTCTTCTGTACATTTGTTAGTTTCTGTTGTCTCTCGTGTCTATTAGTCTCTGCTTCTTTCTGGCGTCTTTCCCTTATCTTTACGTAGGTCAACCTTGCTTTCTCCTTAAGTCGCTCCTTCCTTCCCTCTGTTTCACTCCTTGCTCTTTCAGGATCTCCGCGTACCTCATCCTTGCTTTCCGTCTTAATTGTTCTTTTCTCTCCTCCCAATTTTCACCTCGTGTCTATACATTTATTAGTTTCTGTTTCTTTCTGGAGTTTTTCCATTTCTCTGGACTTCAATTTCATTCTCTCCTTCAGTTCATTAATTTCAAACTCGTATAGTTTTTGTTTTCTCTCCCACAGTTTCTCCTGCTCCTCATTTTCCAATCTCATCGTTTCTTTCAATTGGCTCATTTCCTTCCTGTGTTTCATTCGCTGTTTTCTCATTACCCTTCCTTGCTTCCTCTCCTGTCCTTCCTTCTCCAGTTTCATGGTTTGCTTCATTTGGTTAATCTCCTTCTTGTGTTTCAGTTGCTGCTGTCTCATTACTCTTCCTTGTTTCTTCTCCTGCCTTCCTTCTCCAGTTTCGTTGTTTGCTTCATTTGGTTAATCTCCTTTTTGTGTTTCAGTTGCTGCTGTCTCATTACTCTTCCTTGTTTCTTCTCTGTCTTCCTTCTGCAGTTTCATGGTTTCTTTCATGTGGTTAATTTCCCTTTTGTGTTTCATTCGCTGTTCTTTGTCTACTCTTCGCACTCCAGCCTTGCCTTTTTTTCAATTGGTCAACCTCGCTTCATGTTCTTTTTGTTTTCTATCCCATTGTTCCTCTCGTTTCTCCCCTCTCCAATCTCGTTGTGTCCTTCAATCTCCTGATTTCTCCTTCCTGCTTCATTCGTTGCTCCTTCAACTTCTCCTCGTATTCCAACCTATTTTTTCCTTTTGTCGTTCAGTTTCAAATTCATATCTTTCAGTTTTTCATTCCACTGTCTTTCTTGTTCCTCGTTCTGCAATCTCGTTATTTCTTTCAGTTGGCTGACTTCGTTCTCCTGTCGTAATCTTTGTTCTTTCAGGACTCTTTCTGTTCCTCATTCTGCAATCTCGTGGTTTCCTTCCATTGATCGATTTCCTTCTTCTGTCTCATTCGTTCTTCATCATTATCTTTTTGCATCTCATTCTTTAATCTGGCCTTCGCTTCCAGCTGTTCGATTTGTACAGTGTGGTTCCTTAACGTTTCATTCTCGTCCTCGTTCTTTCCTCTCTCAACATCCTCAGCTCGTTTTGTAACTCAGAAACTTTCTTTTCCAATTCCTTTTCATCTCCGCACACTCCAACTTTGCTTTGGCTTCTAATTGTTCAATCTGCTCAGTGGTGTCCTTAACGTTTCATTCTCCGTTCTCGTTCTTTCCTCTCTCAACATCCTCAGCTCGTTTTGTAACTCAGAAGCTTTTTTCCAATTCCTTTTTCATCTCCGCACACTCCAACTTTGCTTTGGCTTCTAATTGTTCAATCTGCTCAGTGTGGCTCCTTAACGTTTCATTCTCTGTTCTCTTCCTTTCCTCTTTTAGCTCTCAGTTCGTTTTGTAACTCCGTTTCTTTGGCTTCGTGCTCCAGTATCTATCAACTTTTTCCATTTTTCCTCACTCTGTTCATCTTTTTGCATTCATCCCTTCCTGCTCTTCTCTTTTGCCATCTCTCCTTTCCTTGCACATTCATCCCTTTCCCTGCTCATCTCATCCCTTTCCTTGCTCACCTCCTCATAGCCAACCATGCTTTTCTCCCAATTGTTCCTGATATTCCTTTTCTCTTGTTACCTCCTCTCCAGTTGCTTTAGCCCCAAATCGTTTTTCCGTTTTTGCTCTTCTAACTTTTCCCTCAGCTCACTCTCCGCTTGTTTCCACTCATGGGTCTTGAGGTCTATTTTCTCTATTTTTCCCTTTAATTCTTCGAACCGTGTTGACTTCCCCAATAGTTCCTTCTCTAATTGTTTTACTTCCAGCTCGTGTTTCTGCTTTTCTTTTTGAGCTCGTCCTCCATTCTTCCTTTAATTCTTCCCAAAGCCCGCCAATGTCCGCCTGCCTCACCTGCCATGACCACGTGGCTTGAAGCGATGGCTGCTGGAGCGCTCGTTCGTGTTGCGCCATTCGCAGAGCCATAATTAGCCGCTCGCTCCGTTGCTGCGCTGAGGGGCGTCGCGCCGCCATTATGCGACCCAGTTTGCCGGCAAAGTCCGTGCTCAGAATGTCGGGTTGAGCTCCCCCGTGATTCAACATTACAAGTAGTACATCCCGGCCATGGATCCTACATTACTAACACATACATTTCTACCCCCGGCACCCGCTCGCCTTGAGACGCCATCTTATCCCACGTAAGGGTTAATTTTAATCGCTCGTAATTTAGAGGGATCGGGGACGCTCCTCTCCCTGGACCGATTCCCTGTGAATTTAGCTTGGAGACGGAGGGATTAGAATCACACTCCTGTACACCAGTGTTGCGAATTCGCGCCCGTCGGCGTGCGGACGGCCACGTAACTCGGATCGCGGCACGTCGCCCACCGGACGGACAATTCAGTCGTGACCCCCGGGAACTATCGCCCGGAGCCAGTCACGGGTGGGCCTTTCGACCTCACCACAATCGTGCCAATCGGCCACCGCGTAGGATAGGGTTGTTCGCCAAACTCGACCTACCTAAGTACCCACGCGGATGGTAAACCGGGCGATCGTACCTCGCCGCAGGTCGACTCCGGACACGAGCCGCTTGGGCGGCCCGTTCCGTACTATCGGGATAACCGAGCGGTGTTATCGTCGACCTCGACGGTTAGATTATTTACGGGCGTTTTGCACCCATACGAACCCTTTACGTGAAGCAGGATGGAGGGTCAATGAAGAAAAGACGAAGCGAAACGGGAAAACAGTTCACACAATGCACATTTATTCGCGGCACACGGAGCACACCTATAGCACGTATTTACAGCCACAATTAGCAAATGCACATAATCACATAGAACAAAAGAAATGCACATATAAAAGGAGTTAAACCGACTACACGACACACGGACCACTTATACAGTTTCTACCTTACAAGACACGGCGCCACAACACGCATTCACACCTAAGCAAAGAAAAGACCCCTCAAAGGCAAGGGAGTCAGACTGGGCCCGTGGGCCTAATGCGCGTGGAACCTGGATGAGCGGCCAGGTCCACGAGACCGAAGGGTCCTACCCGCGCCCTCGTGGCGAGCCGCAGAATGTCGCTGCACGGCGGTTTCGTGGGCACCTGCTGGTGTAAGTGGGAACGGGCCCTTGTCGCACTCTCTCAGCGCGGGGAAAGGGGGAATTGTTGATGCTCTGGGGAGGGAGTATGGCTGGCTTGCTCGAGTCCCGCGACGCGCGACTCAACGCGACCTCGTCGCCGACCTCCTCGTCCCGGGCCGAGCCTCCAGGTTCCTCAGCCGATCTCCCTCCGCAGCCGTTACCTCCGTAGCCGTCTGCCCCACTTCTGCTTCGAGCTCCGTTCCCGACTCTGCCCCCCGATACTGCCAACTCGACTCACTCCTCGTCTTTTATCGGCTTCAGGAACCCACCATATGCAAATTTCTGATCCAAACGACCTCAGGGGCGGAGCCACGCTCGCCGATTGGACGGAGAAAAAGGGGCGTGTATCATTCCTGATCCTCAAATTTGCATATGCGATTTTCGTCAGGCGCGTCGGAGGCGGGGCCAAGCCGCCCCGCGCTTCCTAATTGGATGGATCAGATGTGGGCGTGTAGCATTCCTGATCCGAATTCTCCTCGGAAAACCCGCCATCTGCACTCGCGGCTCGCGTGTATCGCTGAAGATAGCCGACGCTCGGTGCCCACAGGTGGTGCGGAATGGCGTAGGAGAAGGTGGTGGAGGGTTTTCGGCGGTGTTCGATGGCCATGGTGCTGTTTGGAATGGCGGTGATGTGAGGTTTGCGGTAGCGAGTGGTGAAGGTAGGTTGTGACTGCTGGCGTTGTTGTTGTTGTTAGTGGTTGCTCAAAACAAAGGTAGAACAAAAAACGCCTAACTCAAAGGATCGCAGCCCGAATGAATCACATTAATTCTCTAAACATGGGTTTGGCTAACTACACATGTACTTAAGAAATATATCTCACCTACGGGACCTTTATGGTGTAATGCGAATTTACACAGCCGCAACAATATATATATATATATATATACACCGTACGGCTTGTGTTAACTGAGGATAAGTACGTGAGTTGCTGAGGATAAGTACGTGAGAGTTACAGGACAGGACAAAAAATATATATATATTTTTTTGTTACGGTTCTGGGAACCATATGCATACAAACATACAGTTGTCCCGAAGTCAGTTATTCCGTTAAGTATATGTGTAGATAGAACCCTCCTTGTATTTAGTGGGAATTCAAGGGGTGCGGTTTGCGATGTTTTTTTAGTTAGATTAATAAATCTTTATATCCCCTCCATTATGAACCACAGTACCTACCTCTCGCATGGGCTCAACAAACGCTTGTTCGCCTACTCGCCCAACCGGCAACTTGCTGTCCGAGGTAAAATCCTCTTGCAGTAGTTCCTTTTTGGCGAGTCCGCACGTGTGGAGTGGGCAGGCTTCCCGTATGGCCGAAACCCTGCCCAGAAAGGGCGGCCCCATGGAAGCCCCGTCCAATCAGGGCGAACAGTGACG
>CM068960.1:36624642-36659986 GCA_035128595.1 Eptatretus atami | reverse complement strand
CCTGTGCCTGTAAGGGGGTCTTCACCCCTTGCCCAGGGAAATCCTGTTCACCGAAAAGCGAGGCTTGCCTTGTTAATTTGTCTTGCCAAATACGCGCAGCACCAGCGCGGCAACTCACAGCTCGCGCACTTTCACCTTGCCCGTGGGACGTCATGCAGCGCACGCGTACCCTCGTCCCTCTTGGACGGTACCATCCGGCAGGGATTCCCCCTCCTGCCGGATTCCAACCCCACGTGCAAGCCATGACGTTCACCCTGCGCACCCCAAAAACAAACCTCCGCACTCCGAGGGGTTCCCCCACGGCGAACACATGACTCTGCCCGTGAGCTTAAACAAGCCGCGTGGAGAACCCGTCCGTCCAAATTCGAATCCTGCCTACACTTTGCCGTGCCGCGGATCGGCAAAATTCACCGCTGGCGTGTTCCGGGGGACCGGGTCACTCCCGCAAGCGAGCACGTGGGTCTCGTGCGTATGCACAGCACGGACCTCCGCTCGCTGCTGGGTGAACCCGGCGGCGGTCCCCATTGCAACTACGGGCCGCTACCCGGCCTTTGGTCCCTCTGTCGCCCGTCTCGTGCCATTCGACCCTCCACGCACACCCTGGGTGTTCACGACGGCCCATACTCCACTCAAACACTTCCATTACACCGGGGAAGACGCGGCTGCATTTGCTCCCGCATGCCGGACCGAACATCTCCCTCACACACCGCGACCTAACACACACTGTTTCTCCTCACATAGCGCATCTCACACACAGTGCTTCGCACACGGCGTGCCGTTTCTTGGCGCCACAACGCCGGCCTCCACCCACCCGTGGTTCTTTCACCCGCACCCGTGGCTCCCCTTCCACACACGGTGCCTCCATCCACCTGCGGTGCCCCTTCACACACGGGCACGGCTGGGAAGCACGCCACTCCGGCACACATGCCACCACACACTCACAACGGGTTGCTTCCACACACGGGACACACTCACACTTGGCGTGCCGCAAAGGCACGCATGGTCCGCACACTCGCAAACGCACACCCCTGCACCACCACACTGGGGATTCGTGTCCCCACAAAGGTCCCGGGGCCTCTATACCCCCCCAAGTACACGTGCACCATATCCACAGCAGCTCGTTCCCCTCAACTCCGCTTGGCACGACCGAACCCACCTGTCGTTGATTCGCTCAAGGGGCAAACTCCCTCCCTCGTTTCCTGGAGGCAGCCATCCAGCTGCTCACACCGGGTCTCACCCAGTCGCGAGCTCGCCCCCATTTCCTCCATACCTCTGTGTGTTGTGGTTGGTTTTTCTGTTTTCCTTTTTAAAAAAAAAAAAAAAACCCCGGGTTTTTCTTTTTTAATTTTTTCGGTTGGGCCCCCCAGGTTTTTTTTCCCTTTTTTTTTCTTTTCCCCCTTTTTTTTTTTTCCCTATTTTCTCTACCTCCCGTCTCTGTACATTTGTTTTAGTTCTGTTGTCTCCTCGTGTCAATTTAGTCTCTTGCTTCTTTCTGGCGTCTTCCCTATCTTTTACGTAGGTCAACCTTGCTTTCTCCTTAAGTCGCTCCCTCCTTCCCTCTGTTTCCTCCTTCGCTCTTTCAGGATCTCCGCGCTCCTCATCCTTGCTTTCCGTCTTAATTTGTTCTTTTCTCTCCCTCCCAATTCCTTTCACCCGTGTCTTATACATTCTATTAGTTTCTGTTTCTTTCTTGAGTTTTCCATTTCTCTGGAACTTCAATTTCATTCTTTCCTCAGTTCATTAATTTCAAAACTCGTATAGTTTGTTTTCTCTCCCACAGTTTCTCCTGCTGCCTCATTTTCCAATCTCATCGTTTCTTTCAATTGCTCTTCCTTCCTGTGTTTCATTCGCTGTTTTCTTCATTACCCTTCCTTGCTTCCTCTCCGTGTCCTTCCTTTCTCCAGTTTCATTGGTTTGCTTCATTTGGTTAATCTCTTCTTGTGTTTCAGTTGCTGCTGTCTCATTACTCTTCCTTGTTCTTCTCCTGCCCTTCCTTCCGCAGTTTCGTTTTGTTCATTGGTTAATCTCCTTTTTGTGTTTCAGTTGCTGCTGTCTCATTACTGCTTCCTTGTTTCTTCTCCTGTCTTTCCTTCTGCAGTTTCATGGTTTTTCTCATGTGGTTAATTTCCTTTGTGTTTCATTCGCATGTTTCTTTGTCTACCTCTTCGCACTCCAGCCTTGGCCTTTTCTTTCAATTGGTCAACCTCAGGTTTCATGTCTTTTTGTTGTCTAATTCCCATTGTTCCTTTCTCCGTGCTTCCCTCTCCAATTCTCGTTGGTGTCCTTTCAATCTCACTGTATTTTCCTTCCTCTTAATTCGTGCTCCTCAAACTTCTCCTCGCTATTCCAACCTGATTTTTTGTCCTTTCTGTCGTTCAGTTTCTCAAAAATCATACTCTTTTGCAGTTGATTCATTCCACTGGTTCTTTCTCCTTCCTCGTTCTGCAATCTCGGTTATTTCTTTACGAGTGGGCTGACTTCGTTCTCCTGTTCGTAATTCCTTTGTATACGTTTTGCAGGACTCCTTTCTTGTTCACTCACTTGCCGATCTCGTGGTATTTCCTTCCAATTGATCGATTCTTCTTCTGTCTCACGTTACTTCCATCATGACTCTATCTTGCTTCTCATTCTTTAATTCTGGCCTTCGCTATACCAGCTGTAACACGATTTGTACAGTGGTTGTTCTTAACGTTCATTCTACCGGTCCTCGTTCTTTCCTCTCTCAAAACAAATCCTCGAGCTCGATTTTGTAACGTCAGAAAAAACTTGGTTCTTTCCAATTCCTTTCTCATCTCCGCACACGCCACTTTGTTTGCGTTTCTAATGTTCGGAATCTGCTCAGTGTGGTTCCTGTAAGGTTTCATTCTCGGTCGGTTTCTCTCTTCCTCTTCTCAAGCATCGGCTCAGCTCGTTTTGTAACTCAGAAGCTTTCTTTCCAATTCCTTTCTCATCTCCGCACACTCCAACTTTGCTTGGGCTTCTAATTTGTTTCCAATCTGCCTCGGGTGGCTCCTTAACGTTTCTTCTCTGTTCTCTTCCTTTTCCTCTTGTTACTCTGCAGTTCGTTTTGTAACTCCGTTTTCTTTGGCCTTTCGCTTGCTCAGTATCTCATCAACTGTTTTCCATTTTTCCTCTGACTCTGTTTCATTCCCTTTTCTTGCACATCTCATCCTTTCCCGCTCATCTCATCCCTTTTCTTGCACATTTCTCGTCCCTTTCCTAAAGCAAATTCTCATCCCTTTCCGCATGGCTCATCTCATACCCTTTCCTTTGCTCACCTTCACTCAATAATGCCAACCATGCTCTCTCCCAATGTCCTGAATCCTTTTCTCTGTTTACCTCCTCCTCCAGTTGCTTTAGCCCCAATCGTTTTTCCGTTTTGGCTCTTCTACACTCTTCCCCCTAGGCTCACACCCTCTCCCCGCTGTAGCTCCCAACATCCCCAGATCAATAGCGACGCATATGATCTTGAGATACTATAATAAATTTTACTCTACATTTTTCCCTTTAATTCTTCGAACCCGTGTTGACTTCCCCAATAGTCTCTCTTAAATATTATGATATTATAACTTTCCAAGACTCGTGTTTCTGACATTTCTATTATTAATTGAGACAATATCTGGATATCAATACTACAAATTTCTATCACTATAGATAGAAATGTACTTCCCGAAACAGCGCCTGCGACAATGTCCTGGCCTCCCGCCAATCCCCACACCTGACCCATGGGAACCAGGCGATGTGGCGGAGCAGTTACGAAAAGACCCGAAAACCCTGGCGTGATGGCTAGGTGAGAGCGCCGCTGCGCTTCGCAGCACTGTGCGGCCAGCGAGTCGGCTGAGGTGACGTGTCCCAATAATGTGTTAGTCGACAGCCTCACCCAGCGCTCACAGCTGCACAATGCCAGCCTGAGGCCAGCCCACCACACGCCACCGCCGGCGCCGACTCCGCGCCGGCGCCCCCCTGGCCCTGTATCGAACCCACAGCACTGTCGTGCCAGCCCGCCCAGGGGCGAACAGCCGCTCCCGGCTCAGGACCATCGGAAGTGCGCCTTACAGAGCCGAAAATGACAGGGGTCTCGCGAGCGGGTCGCCCCGTGAGAATAATCAGCCACGGCGACTCCTCAGCAACGCATAACTTAGAGCGTCCATCGCCCCTGCCGCCCCACTCGCCGATTCCTAACACACGTACCACGCCAGCAGAAAGGTTCATACTAGCCACCCCCCCAACCCAAAAGGGGGCACACAAACCCGCTCGCCTTGAGACGGGCCCAATGCTCCTATCACGCACCCCGCCGCTCCAAAGAGCGGGTACAACAGTTCGTGTATCGCTCGTCAATTTAGAGCCGCGCAATCCCGGGGCCCGCCACGCTCCTCTCACCCGTGAGAACCGGCGAGTTCCTTGTGAATGTAAGGCCTCTCGGAAGACGGGAAGGTGATTCCAAGGCATCCCACGCCCTTGTAGCCTACCCGCAAACACGTGTCGACGACATTCGGGCAGCCCCGAACCGAGCGCGCGCCACGAGTCCCGCCGCGTGCGGACGGCCACGTAAACTCGGATCCGCGGCACGTCGCCCCACCGGACGCCAATTGTTCAGTCGTTGACCCTCAAGGGAGAGAACCCTGAAATCGCCACGCGAGCCAGTCAACGTGGGCCTTTCGACCTACCACAATCGTGCAATACGGCACACCGCCGTAGATAGCGGTGTTCGCCAAAACTCGACCCCCCCCCACGCCCCCCCAACCTAAAGACCCACGACGGATTGGAAACACGGGCGATTCGTAAAACTCGCCGCAGGTCGACTCGGGACCACGAGACGCCGCTTGGGCGGCACCTTCCGTACATATCGGATAGACCGAGCGTGGTATCGTCGACCTCGACGGTTCAGATGATGTACCGGGCGTTTTGCACCCACTACGAACCCTTATACGTGAGGCAGGATTGGAGGGTACAATGAGAAAAAGACGAAGCGAAAACGGTGAAAAACAGTTCACACAATGCACAGTTTATTCCCCGCGGAACACGAGCACACCTATAAAGAACGTTCTTACAGCCACAATTAGCAAATGCACATAGATCCACATAGAACAAAAAGAAATGCACATATAAAAAGGAGTTAAAACCGGACTACACGGAACACAGGACCACTTATACAGTTCTACCTTACAGGACACGGCCCCACAACCACGCATTACACACCTAAGCCAAAGAAAAGTCCCCCTCAAAGGCAAGGCGAGTCAGACTGCGGCCCGTGGGCAATGCGCGTGGAACCTGATGAGCGGCCAGGTCCACGAGGACCGAAGGGTCCTACCGCGCCTCGTGGCGAGCCGCAGAATGTCGCTGCACGGCGGTTTCGTGGGCACCTTGCTGGTGTAAGTGGGAACGGGGCCCCCTTGTCGCACTCTTCGCGCGGCGCGAAAGGGGGAATTGTTGATGCTTCTGGGGAGGGAGTATGGCTGGCTTGCTCGAGTCCCGCGAACGCGCGACTCAACGCGACCTCGCGCGACCTCCTCGTCCGGGCCCGAGCCTCAGGTTCCCCAGCGATCTCCCTCCGCAGCCCGTTTACCTCCGTAGCCGTCTGCCCCAACTTCTGCTTCGAGCTCCGTCTTCCCGACTCTGCCCCACGATATGCCAACTCGACTCACTCGCTCGTCTTTTTTATCCGGCTTCAGGGAACCCACCATAGGCAAAATTCTCGGTCCCAAACGACCTCTAGGGG
Source organism: Eptatretus atami (assembly GCA_035128595.1). NCBI lineage: Eukaryota > Metazoa > Chordata > Myxini > Myxiniformes > Myxinidae > Eptatretus > Eptatretus atami. The sequence goes on along the minus strand of CM068960.1, from coordinate 36,654,267 downwards.
CGGAGCCACGCTCGCGATTGGACGGAGAAAAGGGGCGTGTATCATTCCTGATCTCAAATTTGCATATGCCGATTTTCGTCAGGCGCGTTCTGGAGGCGGGGCCAAGCCGCCCCGCGCTTCCTAATTGCGATGGGATCAAGATGTGGGCGTGTAGCATTCCATCCGATCCGAATTCTTCCTCGGAAAAACCGCATCTGGCACTCGCGGCTCGCGTGTATCGCTGAAGATAGGCCCGACGCTCGCGTGCCCACAGTGCGTGCGGGAATGGGCCGTTAGGAGAAGGTGGTGGTGGGTTTTCGGCGGTGTTCGATGGCCATGGTTCTGTTTAGGATGGCGGTGATGTGAGGTTTGCGGTTAGCGAGTGGTGAAGGTAGGTTGTGACTGGCTGGCGTTGTTGTTGTTTGTAGTTGGTTGCTCAAAACAAAGGTAGAACAGAACAAAACGCCATAACTCCGAAAGACGCCTCGCCAGACCCGTACCATGAATTCACATCTTAATTCCCTACATAAACACAATTGGTGTTATGGGCTAACTCACAGACCATGTATTCTTAAGATAGTATATCTCAAACCATTATACGGGACCTCTCATTCGGTGTTACAGGAAATAGCGAAATATGAACACGAAGCCGCAACCAAAGCTATATATAACCGTATGAAGGGTACCATATACACCGTACGGCTTTTGTTAACGAGGATAAGTAGCGTGAGGTATGGCTGAGGAAAATAAGATAGACGGTGAGAGTTACGAGGAACAATGGACAAAGAAAAATAAGTAAATATATATGTTGTACGGATTTCTGGGAGCCAATAAAGGTCACTACAACACATACAGTCCCTGTCCGAAAGTCAAGTTATTCCGTTAAAAGTATATGTGTAGATACAACCCCTCCTATGTATTTAGTGGGAATTCAGAAGGGTGCGTTTGCGAGTTTTCCTCTAGTTAGATTAATAAATCTTTATTTATCCCTCCATTATGAACCAACGAGATACCTACACTCCTCCGCATGGGACTCAACAAACGCTGTGTCGCCTACTCGCCAACCGGCAATTGCTGTCCGAGTAAAATCACTCTTGAGTAGTTCCTTTTTGGCGAAGTTCCGAACACGTGCTGGATGTGGGCAGGTCAAACCGTATGGCCGACAACCCTGCCCAGAAAGGGCGCCCCATGGGAAAGCCCCCAGCTCCATCAGGGGCGAACAGTGACGTCGCGCTAATCACCAGAGGCCCCTCCCCCGCTGAGCGCGGATCTATAAATTACGACACCACCTCAGTGTTAGAGTTGCTGTGGAGAGTCCGAGCGAGTGAGCTGGAAGTGCTGAGAGGCGTGAGCGAGTGAGCTGGAGAAGGGCTCCGCAGAGGCGAGCAGCGGAGCCTAAGAGCTGGAAAAAAGGTTTGGGGGGCGGGGAGTCAGGCTTCGCGCGTAAGCCTGAGAACCTGCCATCCCCACCCCGGATTCCGCGTATACTCCACACCCCAGGGCTCCTCGCCGACACGGTCTCACAGCGGGGCGGGGAAGCGGACGCCACCTGACACAGAGGGCGGGGCGTACCTTAAGTTAAGAGGACGTTGGAAGCATATGGAGCAATTGAACGGCCGACCATTGCCAAGTGAACCGGGGTGCACGCAACCAAACGTGAATGCAATCCTTGGACCCACGGAACTCACGCAACAAGTACACTGAGGAGAACAACGAAATGGGATAGACCGACCGTGAAAACTACCCTCCCTCCCTGGCTAGAGAAAGGCCTTTTGACCATATTACGCATAGGTTTAATTTTGTCCAACCGGTGGTGGTAGTCCATGAAGTGGCATGTGGCGCCTGTACTGGTTAAAGATAGAAAACTGTTAACCAAAAAATTAAGTTCTTACCATCAGAAACCCCTTGTAAAAATCTTGACCTGTAATTAATATCATCGTGACAAAAGTCTGGCTCGCCTATGTCTGCATTTGAATAAAAGTTAGCTCCGATAAAAATTGGGTCGAAGAACGTTAGCCTGACAATCATAGTTCATCACTCATCTTTCCCACTGCATATACCAAGTCCCGGGCAGAAAAACCTGTTTCCCGCTAATGCAAGCAGTAATTTTTCCTCAACTTTATTCGCTAAAATAAATGAGTGATAAGAAAGTTCACACAGTTGGGTGTTTACAGAGGAAACTTTTTGCCTTCAGGTGGGGTCCAGGCATTTGCTCGGATCTGAGTTTTTAGCGGGTCTTTATTCCCAATATTGCTGTTCATGTCTAGCGGTACGTCCCTTGGTAGTTCCGGACGATCTGCAGGCAAGGCATTAGCATTGTGCCGATCCGGAAAGGAAGCCGGAGGCGGTGGCGTTAGTTTTGGATTAGAGGCAATTGGGATAGTGTGAATCCCAGGGGAGTCAGGTGCGGGTAAGGGCGAGCGAACCGGACGGGACCGAGGGTGGGTGAGTCTGACCACCCTGGTAAGACGACACGGTGCTGGATGGAGGCAAGGTTAGGCAAACTGGATGGTGCAATTCTTACGCCCAGCGAGAAAAGACCCTACGCCCAGGGAACGCAAGCGGGTGGAAGGGTATTGAGAATGTCCGAGACGCGTCGTTAAGTTGATGCCGCCGGCCTCACGGAATGTATGCCGCTGAAGGAGCGACCAGCGCGGGCTGCAATGCGCGGGCAAGTCTTGATGGGTGAGTTGACCACCGGACGGTAACTACCACCCTCCTAGCGGTCAACTCTACAGCTGACAGGGACCCCGAAGGTCCCTGGGCCACGAACAAAACCAATTAATAATGGGTTGGCGAATTCGCGGCCGGCCTGGACCCCAGGATCCTGCCGCGAAAACAGGCCACAAACAGTGACAAGATCGAACGCAAGGGGCAACAGGTACGGGAAGAAAGACCCACCGAGAATCAGGACAATCATCAGTCGTGGAGCCACCGATCATCTGGAACTATCGCCGAAACCCGAGGAAGCATAAGAGTACCGCGAACCACGACAACCGGTCACGGGACTATTAACCTACACGACCCACCACAGTACCGCAGATCTACAGGCCGCAGAAACCCGCGAAAAGGGTGAATCGCCGAAAGTCGATATACCTAAGTACTCGCACGGTAAGAGCAACAGCCACCCAAAACGAAACCCGGAAACCTGACCCTGGAAGGGCCGGACCCGTCACGGGCTGCGTACGCACGCCCCAAAGACCCAGAGGTCAAGACTCGGACACGAACCGCTTAAGCGGCTCGTTCCGTGGCGTACAGGGATAACACGAGCGGAGGATAATTCGTCGACCATTGACGGTTCAGATTAATTATCGGCGTATAGCCCACTACGAACCCTTTTACGCGAAGCAAGATGGAGATGCTTCCCGAGAACGAAGAGAAAGGAGGCGCCAGCAAAACGGGAACAAGTGTCAACACCCGAAAGCAATTTAATTCACAAAGACACGATGGAGAAGACACACATCCACAAGCCCATACAGCTCTGGCACAAAATTGCAATTATACGCAGTTTTAAACAAAAGAAATAGTACGCAGAGATACTAGCCGAATATACGCGTACACACCGAGCAATAACACTACTCATACCCACGTTACTAGCTTTACAGACAGGCGCCCCCAAGTCATGTTGCCAAAACCCAAAGAAAGAAAAGGTTGAGGGTTCCCTGGTGGGCCGTCGAGTCCTCCTCGCCTACCGACCTCAACTGCCCAGCTCCGTTCTCCTTCGCCACGTCCTCCACCTGGCCGACTCGACCCGAGCTCGACGAGCGACAGGCAAACAGCTCGACTTCAACGAGCTCTCGGCTCAACACCCGGCGATGACTCTCAAAACCCCCGAGACGACCAAGCCGGAGCCCAACAACAACCAACGCGACGAACTCTCACAGCTCCCACACCACCAGTTCCACGACGAAGGGGAAAAGACCGAGAGCTTCTTGCACCCGGCGTCTCCGTCCGTTATAGCGCGGGGCTACCGCCCTCCACTCCGCCCCGTTTTCGGCTTACCACCCTCCTTCGAGAGGGTTCCCAAAAGGGGGCGTTGCCCTCTCGTTCCCCCCTCCGCCACGTGCGGGGGAGGCGAGGAAAGTCAGTCTTGCGACTCGAGCGCCAGGGAATTATTGGCCCCCAAGAAAAAGAGGCCCCGACCTTTTCGTCACCTTTGGAACCCGGGCTCGGATCGACTCCCCGCACACGCGCGGGACGCCGGGCCGCGAGAAAAGAAGATGCAGTGCGCCGGGGAGGAGAGGGCACCGGAAACCACCGCAGGCGGGAAGAATATTCGTGTCGCCAGCCCCGAATGGCGGGGAAGCGACGCGCGTAAACAGGGCCGCAGCGTAGCGGTCGGCACGTGGTGGGGGGATTGGCTCTGCGTTGTGGGTTTGACAAAGGTGAAGTTTGGTTCAACCTAACCAAACAAGAACAAGAACCCAAACGACTGACTCAACGCAAGCCTCGCTCGGTCCACCCGGTCCGATGATATGGTAGATCAATCGATTTAATTCCCGTCGGTAGAAACATCGGGTTTTGGTCGCTATCTAGTACCACGATACCTGTCACAGAATAGCTCTCGCTCAACCTTCGGACCGTGAATGGGGTAGAGGTTGCGAATTTCTCACAGCCGTAACACTACCCCGCGTCGCCACTTGATTTACAGAAGCTCCGTGCGCCGAGATTGAGCCAGAGCAAATCAAGCGGGTATTTTCTCGTGTGGCCCATGCCAACTGTTGTAGGTCATCCCCTTAGTACTATTGTTATTACCTGACGAAGACCGATCCGCCGCTGAGTGGCTTCAGCCCATCTACAGTCCGGTATTCGGAACGTGCGACGAAGATTACTACAGTGCCAGTAGCACGCAAACAGAGGCACGCCAACGTGCATCGCTGGCGGAGCTCGCATGGCCCTCGGTCCGGAAACAGGGGGCCAGGGCGGGTGAGGCGATCCGCGGAGCGTACAAAGGTGAGGCCTGAGAGTATTAACTAAACTCAAGGCAAAATCCTCCAGCGATACATACGTCGACTAAATATAATTGCCGGCGCTCTCCGTACGGAGTGTCCTACCATACAGCACCGAGTTGTGTTAAGCGCTGCACCCATCATACGAGTGTACAATACAAAGAGCCTGACAACCACATGTCTGTTACGACACCTGTGGTGAGTGAATATTAGCCTACCTCACTAAACGCGAATGTGCCAGGGGATACAATGGACTCTGCAGGCAAGAGAACAAAGTCTTCAAACGAGAGTTAACTGGTCTGTCACGGGCTGCTGCCGAGGCTGCGCCGCAGAGGGCCCGGATGACGGTTCGTATGGGCTGTAGGCGACTGGCCAACAGGACAGTTCTCGTCGTCAGGCTGTATCAGAAGAACTGCCTTGGCCAGTTGCGGGTGATCCATGAATCCCGCTGCCGCGACATTGGATACTGGATGATTACCAAAGGAGGGACGGGGAGGGGTAACATCATAGCAAATAGCCTAGCATGATGCGTGGCAATACGATGACAACAGGGCACGCGTAGTCAAGGAAGTGCGATGGAGCTCATGCGAGTTGCACAACGGTGACGTAGCACTGGGCGCTGCGCACAAATTACAATTGGAGACCGGAAAAAACAGAATAGAGAGGCCAGACAAATAGCGCGGCAACACACAGTCCGGGCGCATATTCGCAGAGTGAACTGGCACAGGCCCTTGAATGCAACAACAGACGCGATTCCCGTCGGACGATCCGACCGGCACAGGCCTTGCAGCAAAAAGCCAGCGACGAAGTTGGCCGGCACGAGGCCTTGAGTAAAGGTAAGCCACGTGCAGAGACCAGCTCCGCTGGCCCTCTTTTGCCGCTCATCAGTATGAGACGTAGCCGTTAGGGGAGGTAGAGTTAGTGATGAGTGCTAGACCGGCGTTGCGTGACTGGGGCACTTACTCGGAAGGCGGGCTCGGACCTAGGCCTAGCGTCTAGAGTCTCCTCATCCGCACCGTGATCGCCCGTCTCTGCCTGTTCACTTGGACATGATTACCCACTCCGTAATTTGTAAAATATAGACCCTAAATTTAGCTCCCAAAGACTAAGGTTTTTTTTGTAGTGCTTAGGATGTGTGTTATATGTTTATCCTTACTTCACCATACGTATACATTCTTTGTCCCCCTAACGCCCCGATTGTCAACTGTCGTACTGGTACTCGAGCTGCTTAGAATGTTAGCCTGTATGCGGGATCCCCTAGGCCTTACTTCCCAACCACACATGTTCCCTTCCGCGGTAGGGAATCGAGGTGAGAGCTTAGCCGTCCTGCGTCGAGCGTCCAACTCAAGTGCTTCAGGATTGGCCTCCCCAGGACTTCTCGATCTAACCAAAGTGGGATTCCAGCTGCCACGCAACGTGATTGCGAAGGATGCATGGGTTTGCGGGTTGGTACGAAGGGTTTACCGTATCGTACCCTAGTCCGATTAGCATGGTCTCAAACGAACTACCCCGGGGCTGTTGCTCAAGCATGACACTGCTGGGCGCGGTAGTTTATAGTCTAAGTTGGTATGCTGAACAGGAATCTTCAGGCATTCCGCGTCGCTGTGGTGTGAAGAGTTGTTGGTATCTGCAATCAATTCAATTTGCGGGTGCACGTCGGCCCGCCAGCTCAGTTTGGCGTTCTCTCGGTGCCGCTCAGACTCGATATCGTCTGGCATATGCGACGGTGGTGCTGCCATCGTTGGCAGGCATCGGTCCTCTTCTCCGGGTGTCCCAGAACAAGATGGACACCGCCCCGCTGGCCCTACAGCCTGCCTCCCATGAGAAGGACCCCCGGGGTCAATGTAGAGTGAGTTAGTGGGTTAGTTCAACCTAGGTCCAACATAAAAACACCGGGGAGGGGGAAGTCGTTTTTGTTGTTGGTAGTGCCCCTGCGCCTGGCGACTCCCCTGAACGCTCACGTGGCAGGCTGGCCTCCCGGGCCCCTTTCCTAGGGTCACCCAGTGGTTGCCGATCACACTCCGACTGACACCAACGCCGCTGGTTCTTATGGCGGCCCTTCCGTGGGCCGGGCGGCAGCGCATCATGCGGCGCGCCCACCCGGTGCCACTCGTATCCGGCCGCCCATAGGGCCCTTAGGGGCCCTACCACGGCCTGTCTTGTCGGGTTGCTTATTGGGAGCGTTGGCTGCGAAAGTGAGTATCGCTGAGTGGGTACCCCGGCACCGACCCGGGCTAGTCGGTAGCCCGGTAGGCCCGGCGGGCGTGTACCCACGCTCAGCGGGATAGAGAGCGGTGGTGTGCGCCGCCCCACGCTCCCAATCCGGTCCAACACGGGCTCCCTGCACCCTCCAAACAGCGTCCTTCGAGCCCGACGTACTCCCGACCAATTAACAACAAAACGACTCCATTTTGTCAATTATAACTAACCCCTAACTCACTCTACATTGACCCGGGCGCGTCGACCCCTTGGGCGGGACGCTCACTCCTCCCCCCCAATCACTCATCGCACCTGCATTCCACATTCGCTCCACCTCACAGACCCGCCTGGCCTTCACTCACTCAACATAGTTTCCAATCCACAACTCTCAACACACACCCGCGAAATTCCTGCCATCCTTCTAACTAACCTCCCCTAATAATCTGACCTCGTCCCCACTCGTCCCTTAAACTACAGCACGTTCCATTAACACTACGGTAGTAACTACGTCCCACTACCACATTCCAACAGTCTGTCTCTGTCTCAAATGTTCCTATTATTTCCATCCTAAGGCTCACCTACAATCCCTCTAAACTAATCCATTCCACGGACCTCCATGAGGACTTACCCCTGGCCCCAATGAAAGCCGGTCTAACTATCACTAACCCTTCCCCCTAGCTAGTTCCATCCTGGGCCCTGGCAAGGGTGTCTTCCACCCTTTACCGGGAATCCTGTTCACCCCGAAAGCGAGGGCTTGCTTTTGTTTCTTTATTTTTTTCCATAATTTCGCGCAGAGCACCAGCGCGGCAACTCGCAAGCTCGCCACTGTTGCAACCTTTGCCCGTGACGTCATGAAGCTGCACGTGGTACCTCGTCCCTCTTGGACCGTACCAGTCCGGCAGGGATTCACCCTCCTGCCGGTTCCAACCACACGTGCAGCCATGACGTCACCCTGCGCACCACAAAGCAAACCTCGCACTCCGACAGGGGCTTCCCCACGCGGAACACATGTGCTCTGCCGTTGGAGCATTAACACAAAACTCGGCGTGAGAGAACCCGTTCCGGTCCAAATCCGTCTAACCTGCCACACTTTGTCCGGTTCCGGGATCGGCAATCCCACCGCTGGCGTTTCCGGATCCGGGCTTCACTCCCGCAAGCGAGCACGTGGCGGCCTCGTTGCGTTTGGCCGGCACGGACCTCGCGTTCGGTTGCTGGGGTATGAACCCGGCGCGCGTTCTCAATACATCTACTGGCCGCTACCCGGCTGTTGTCTCTCTGTCGCCGTCGTCGTCCGGCCTTATTCGCACCCACGCACAACCTGCGTGTCACGACACACCACTTCCACACTCCATCACATTCACACCGGGGGAGACGCGGCTTGCGTGCTCCCGCATGCCGACCGACATTCCTTGCACACAGCGACCTCACACACGCTTCTCCCTCACACTCGGCCCGCCCACTCACTCGTGCCATTTCCCTTGCACACGTGGCTCCTTCCCACACCGGTGCACTCATCACACACCGGCGGCTGGGAGGCCACGGCACTTCGGCCCCTCGGCAGCCTCGCAGCACCGATTTTACTCACACAACGCGGTCCCTTTCACACAAAGCCTTCACCCACGCTTTGCGTGCGTTGCAGCCACACATTTCGCCACACTGTGAACAGACGCACCGGGACAATCGCCACCCTGGGGATTAGTGCCCCACAGGGTTTCCGGGGTCTCCATACCCCCCCAAGCTCTTCCGTGCACCCTTTCGCAAGACACTCATCCCCTCGAACTCGCAAAGCACGGACCCGAACCCACCTGGTCGGATCAGCTTCAGAGGGGGGCAAACTCCTTCCCCTCGTTCCTGAAGGAGGCCATCCAGTTCTCACACCGGGTCCTCTACCCAGTCCGCCAGCTTCCCCTCATTGTCCTCCATACCTCCGTGTGTTGTGTGTTGCGTCCCACTGAACCCCGTTTCCAATTCACCCTCTATCTCCCGTGCTCTCTGCTAACTCAGTCACCTCTTCACCCATTACCTCCCTTAATCTACACTATATTTTCGTCTCTTCCCTTGTATTCTCCCTCGTGCACGTCTCCGTCACCCCAATTATTTTTCCCTCTCGGTCACCGTCCACTTTTTCCGTCACTACCCTCGCCCAAACCGTCTCCCACGGAATTACTTTGTCCTCACCCGCCTTCCACTGCGGCCTGACAACCGTTGCACCCCTCCAGCTCGTTCGCTTCCCACACGTTGGCGTCGCCATTACGCACTCCCCTGTATTGCCTCATTGCCCCCTGCAAGGGCTTCGGGGCCCATTTGCTGCATCTCACCCCGCATTTCTTCCATTTTGTTTTCCATTCCGTTCTTCACCTGTTGTAAATTCGCATTCATTTGATTATTCATCCTGCACACATTTGTTTTTATTTCGTTGTGGTTTGTTTCCATCTGCTTGTTTCATTTGTTGCGTATTTCCATCCATTTTTCGTTTCATTTCGTTCATTTGTTGCGTATTTCCATCCATTTTTCCGTTCATGCCGGTTCATTGCTCCCATCAATGCTTCCAACGGTCCCTCTTACTTCAGCTAACCCCTGGTAGTCGATTCGCCATATGGGCGCGGATCCGCCGGGGCTGGGGAGGGGATTTTGACGGAGGGAGAGGAGGGGCGTCATCCTCCGGCGGCCTCTGCTGCTGCCGTGCCCATTACGGTGTTCTGGGTTCGTTTGGGGAGAAATTGTTCCTGCACACCAATGTCCTGCTCGGGGTTTCCATCCTGAGCCATGGATTCTAAAAATTCTACATCCATTTCTATTACCCCGGCTCTTCCGCTCGCCTTGAGACGCCATCTTATTTCTCGTAACGGTTAATTTAAAAAAAAAAGCTCGTAATTTAGAGGGAATCGGGGGTCGCTCCTCTCACCCCTGAAACCGATTCCCCGTGAATTTAGCTGGAGACCGAGAGTTCGTATCCCACTCCTGACACCAGTGTTGCGAATTGCGCCGCCGGCGGGCGAACGGCCACCTGTCTCGAATCGCGGGCCGTTCGCCCACCGGACGGACAATTCAGTCGTGACCCTCTTGGAACTATCGCCAGGGAGCTAGTCACGGGTGGGGTTTAACCTCACCACAACCCAGTCCGCATTCTACATGCGCGAAATTAGGGTGAATCGCCGAAAGTCGATATACCTAAGTACTCGCACGGGTAACCTACCGAGGGTGTACCACGCCACAAGTCGACTCCGGACACGAACCGCTTAGCGGCTCGTTTCCGTGCCTACACGGATACCGAGCGGAGTTATCGTCGACCTTGACGGTTTAGATTAATTATCGGGCGTATCAGGCCCACTACGAACCCTTTTACGCGAAGCAAGATGGATATTCAACGAAGGAAAGGACGCACGAAACGGGGACAATTCAACACAAATCACATTTAATTCACAAAACGAAAAGCACACATGCAGCCATACAGTATGCACAAATGCACATATAGCAGTTAAAGAAAGAAAATAGTGACGCAGAGATACTACCGAATAACGCGTACACACGGCAAACTTATACAGTTCTACTTTACAAGCAGGCGCCTGCCCACAGTCATTTGCCCAAAAACCCCAAGAAAAGAAAAGGGTGACTTCCCTGGTGGGCCGTCGAGTCCTCCTCCCACGACCTCAACTCCGAGCTCCGGTCTCCTTCACCGTCCTCCACTGCCGACTCGACCCGACTCGACGACGACACAGCTCGACTTCAACGAGCTCCTCGGGCTCGACCCGGCGATGACTTCAACCCGAGACGAGGGAGCAAACCAACCAACCGATGACTCCTCACAGCTCCCCCCCACCAGTTCCACGACGAAGGGGAAAAGACCGAGATCTTCTTGCACCCGGCCGTGTCCGTCTTTATAGCGCGGGGCTCCGCCCTCCACTCCGCCCCCGTTTTCGGCTCCACCCTCTTCGAAAGGTTTCCCGAAAAGGGGCGTTGCCCTCTCGTTCCCCCCTCCCCGCGCGTGCGGGGGCGAGGAAAAGTCAGTCTTGGCTCGGGGCCAGGGAATTATTCCCCCAAAAAGAGGCCCCCACTTTTCTCAGCTTTGACCCCCGGCTCGGATCGCACCTCCCCCACATGAGCGCGGAGAAGAAATGGCGGATGGGCGAAGATGCTGTCGCGCAGATGGCGGAGGCGGCGCGGCCGCAGCGCGGTCGGCGCTTGTGGTGGGATGGCGTGGTTGTGGTTGACGTGGTTGGTTCAAAAATAAAGAAAGAACAGAAAAACGACTGACTCAAAGTGTCGCAGCCCGAATGAATCAACATTAATTCCCTCTAAACAACGGGTTTGGGGCTAACTATACACGTACTTCAGAAATACCTCACCTACGGGACCTGAATGGGGTTGCGAATTTCCACAGCCGTAAACAATATATATATATATATATATATATATATATATATATATATATAAAATATATATATATATACATATATATTAATATATATATATGTATATATATAATATATATATACATATGAGTGCTTCTCAGAGGACTGTTGTAACCGAGTACCGTGGCCTGTTCCAAGTTCCATTATGGTAACACACACACACACACACACACACACACACACACACACACACACACACACACACACACACACACACCACACACACACACATTACATTACATCAAAATGACAATCAAAAATGTTGAATTTTAAACAGAGTTCTATAAAAGAAGAATAAAGTGGAAAATTAGCGAAATTAAATTCAAAAATATATCAAGCAGCAGAGACACAAAACTATCACTCTATGCTTTGCACAGCTCGAACCAACATGGCAGAACTCCGAACACAGGGTCGATGGACGTTATTTTTTTATAAACGTATGTTGAAGTGACTGGTGCGTAAAATGAAAGCAGATTGCACAAAAAGGTGAAACAAAGGGACATCCTGTCAAAAATTATTTTTTTAAGCACAACATTTTTCAGTGGATTAGGCACCGTCCGAGGCACTGCACAACACTGTAGCGGCTCAACACAGGTGGGTGGGCCTAAACTTTGTATGTCGAGCGATACATTTTGGTTGTGTTTAGCAGAGTGACAGAGTGGGTACTTTTGCCATGTATCGTTATGCTTGCAAAAGAACAAACACCAACTTGCAGACCTGTCGGGTAGAATTAAAATTTCACATTTCAGCAGATGAAGCACCGCCGAAAACACCGCATGACCACCGCAGGCTGAATGCAGGTGGGGTGGATCTGAACTTTGTATGTCAATCGATGTAATTATTCCCGCGCTTTCGAAGAAAGCGGGAATATTGTGATTGCTCCGCCGTCAGTCCGTTACGTCCGTCTTCTACCCTGTTAACTCCTCCTACACCATTTGAAATAGGAACTGAAACTTTGGGGCATAGTTAATGTGTTGCGAATTCGCGCCCGCGGCGTGCGATCGGCCACGTGACTCGAATCGCGGCCGCTCGCCCACCGCACGGACAATTCAGTCGTGACCCTCTCGGACTAACCGCCGGGAGCAGTCACGGGTGGGGTTTAACACCTCACCACAACCAGTCCCCACTCTACCCGTGCGAGGTAAGGTGAATCGCCGAAAGTCAGTCGAATAACCTAAGTACTCGCACGGGGTAAACCTACCGAGGGGGTTGTACCACGCCACAGGTCGACTCGACACGAACCGCTTAAGCGGCTCGTTCGTGCTACAGGGATAACCGAGCGGTGTTATCGTCGACCTTGACGGTTCAGATTAATTATCGGGCGTATCGCGCCACTCGAACCCTTTGGACGGAAGCAAGATGACACCCAACAAAGGAAAGACGCAGCGAAACGGGGAACAATTCAACAAGCAAGCATTTATTTACACGCACACGGACACAAAGCACACATATAACACAGAATGCACATATATCACATGGAAGAAAAGAAACAATGACGCAGCTTCTACAACCGACCAACGCGAACACTCGGCAACACTTATACAGTTTTCCTTCACCAGACTGGCGCCACACACACAATTTACACAGAACCCAAAAGAAATGGGAAGTCGCGACTTCCTGAGCGTGTCGAGTCCCCTCTCCAGTCCTCAACTCTCAGCTCCGTCGCCTTCCGCCGTCCACCACCACCGACGACTCCTCACCGCCCCACACAGAGGCGAGGAAAACCAGAGAGCCTCACTTCCACCGCAGGGGAAAAAGACAGAGCGAGATCCTCGCACCCCTTCGTGTCCGTCCTTATATCGCGGGGCCCCGCCCTCCACTCCGCCCCCGTTTTTCGGCTCCACCCTCCTTCCAGAACATGCTGGAACTTCCAGAAGGAGTGGTCTTCCGTCCATCGGTGACGCTCGCACCGCCGTGGCATTCTTCCTCCTCCCTCGCAGGGTGTAATCCACCGCGACGACGCCATTCGTTCGGGGAGGGGGGGGACGGGGCCGCCTGCTTTCCCTCGAAGGCCAGGCCTCTGGCAACCGTGTGCCGAGTCAGAACGCGGTGGTTGTTGTAGTTGGTGGCATGGTTGGCATTGTTGTAGTGGTTGTCGTGGTTGGCTTGTTGTAGTGGTGGCGTGGTTGGCGTTGTTGTAGTGGTGGCGTGGTTGGGGTTGAGATGTGGTTGTTCGAAAATAAAGGAAAGACAGGAAAAACGCCTAACTCAAAGGATCGCAGCCCGAATGAATCACATAAATTCCCTCTAAACAACAGGTTTTGGGCTAACTATACATGTACTTCAGAAATACCTCACCTACGGGACCTGAATGGTGAGTTGGTAATTTCCACAGCCGTAACAATATGTATGGGGAAGTGCACAACACTTTCGGATTTTTGATACGACCCCGAGGGGCCGGCCAGAGGGGTTTGGGGTCATGGGGGTCAATAAAAAAAAATTGTCTTATAGCTTTTTAAATCAAAATATTCATGAGTTATACATTTAACAACATAGGTTTTTTAAACATATGATGATCAGAGGGTGCTTGTGGGGTAGGGATGCTTAGCGGATAGGGGGTCAAAATAGCTCCTACACCGTTTGAGATAGGAACTTTGAAACTTTGGGACATAGTAGATATATGTATGGGGAAGTGCACAACACTGTCGGACTTTGATATGACCCTTAGGGCGGCCAGAGGGGGTGGGGTCATGGGGGCTGATTTTTTTTAAAGTATTATTTACCTTTGTACATGTAAATTCTTTTATAAAGAACTTACTTATGTGGCCCCCATGAGTGACAAACAGTCACAGGTTTTACTGTATTTATCTAATTGATTAGAGATAATTATAATTAATATATACACGTTCATTCCTATGATTAAATTGATGCACAGTTCTATATTGCTGGACAGTGTTAAATTAATGTTTCATGAAAGTTTGACATGCTTGCAATGACTTCTGATTTAGTAAACATAGTAAGTCTTTGGTCATAAAAGCACATCAAATAGAAAAGAATAGTCAATCCATTTTGCAAATAAAATTTCACCTAGCGGTTAATGGGACAAAGCAGTGCGCGCGGAATATGCGATGGTGTGCCATCGACAACGTAGTTCTAGTTTTGCTTGTGTTTAGCAGAGGGACAGTGTTGGTACTTTTGCCATGTATCACCATAGCTTGAAAATGACCAACCAAGCAGTTTGTTAGAGAGCTCACCAAGTGGCTTAAGCACTCAAGCAAGCACTCGAAGAGAACAGTTCAAGTAAATTACACCGTTTTCGACTGTATCACCATGAAGCTTGAAGAGATCGAAGCTTGTAGAGCACTCACCAACACTCAAGCAAGCACTCCAACAAAATGGTTTATAAGGAATGGCTGGCTTGGCAAGCGATAGCAAGTTGATTGGTAATGGGACACACCCGCAAAACAAAAACCGTCAATTTCTTACCATTTTCAGATTTCACTACAGATTTTGACACTTATTTAGTCCACGAGATCCAAAATCATGTTTCAATTATATACTTTAATTTGTCCTTGAGAAGTCATCATGGAAAAATGACATCATATTTTGCATGAAATCGCTACAAGGTCTAAATTTGAAAATGATAGCACCTACAAAAGCGATGTATACAGCTATTTGCAGGAATGAAGATCAGGCATTTGATGATATGAGTGAGGAAAGTGAAAAAAAATTTTTGAGTGCTTTATTGTTAAAAAAAAGCATTGCGGCCTGTTCCAAGTCAAGGCATTGTTGAGCAGGCGCAACAAAATGGTGGCTGAAAATGCCAGTGATCTGACAGATGGTTGATCAGTTGGTGCGCCACCATCTTCGTAAGTCTTATTTTTTGCTTTTTTGTAATGAGTACTCCTAAATGATCTTCAAAAGGGGTGTTTAAATTTACTCAAATACCCAGTTTTTATTCATGCACTCCCTTGGAGTTCTCTTAGTATGCATGCAACGTTTTGGGTTGCTAGTTTCATAGTTTTGGAGTTATGGAGACACACACACACACACACACACACACTTATTATTTAGATTATAGGTCAACAAAGATGTTTAACTTAGTTAATGATGCCTGAAAAGTAAACATTGTGATGTGGGATTTGACAAAGTTGAGGTGCAGTGTTCACCTTGAAATCTCCCAAAGAAGAAAGGACTGGTTGGAGCCTGGAAGAGGTTTTACAGATATGATAAAAGTAACAATTCGAGAATGTTCGCAAAAAGCTTGAAATTATGTATGTAAATGAGAGGTTTATTGACAATCACATGCAAGGATGGAGTTTGGAGAGATCAGACAGCGTGGTAGGTGTGTGAGTGTAAGGAGGTGAGAGTGAAAAATAAAAAATGAGAGATGAAAAATCTGTCTTTGAAAGGAAAACAGCAGGTCCTGCAGAGCACTGGCAATAGAGACCATTAAAGCAAATGACTTTAGATTTCACTGACTCAAGATGAGCCAAGTTATTGATGGGAGCTCCACACATAGTACCATCCTCAATTTGCACATCCTAATTTACGCTGCATACAAAATTTGAACTGTACAGTGCAGCAAGTCCAAACCATGCCAATTTTAGAAACTAGTAAATGCCTTGTGTATACTCATAGGTATATACAGTTATTAATGTAACAATCTGGGTGATGGTGAAGCTAGTCACCCGAATTTTTATCTCAAATGCAATCAAAATATTACACCTTTTTCAATTAAGTGTGCTTAATGTTGGGCAGTATTTGGCAATATCATATTACCTGTAATGGTCATTATACAATGAGCGAGTCTCGTCTTGCTTCATGGAATTGGGAGTACTTATTACGATTTGCCAGCCATTATTTGAAAAGCTCAAAAAAATACTCAAATTGATGTTCAGTTTGTAAGCTTATTCATGCTGAAAATGGTGAAGCCAAAGTGTGAATTCCAACAGAATATTCAACAGTACTCCCCTTGTCCATCCTCTGTTTTCCTCCCCTGGTCCTAATTCTTCCACACATCCCTAATTCTTGAAGTCTCCCTCTATTTTGTCCCTGTTCCCTGCTGTTCGTATTCCCCCCCCCTCTCTTTCTGTTGTTCATTTTGTTCTGTCACTTTCTGATCCAATTTATGTTGTAGCTCCTCTATGAACGTCGACATTGCACACAAAAATAGAAAAAGAAGTAAACGCAGGATGCGCTGTGATTGGCAAGGACGTGGGCCAATCCAGGACGCAGAACACTCCCCAAAGGAACTTAACATGGTGTCACCAGCACACCACTCTTAAAGCCTCTTTGGAAGAGAACTAGCTTGTTCTCAAAATGTCAGGCATGAATAAATAATTTATTCTTCACTGCTCATTGTGCAATCTCATAACGATAGATGCATATACTGCATGTATACATATACATATATATATATATATATATATATATATATATATATACATATATATATATTTTTTGCGGGGTCGGGTGAGAAGACCACTAGGTGGGGAAAGCTACGTCGATTCCACCAGACTCCCCGGAATTGTAGGCCGTCGCTCACGGATAATTCCATGACGCTGCGGGTCGCTTAACCGACCGTGGACGCCAATAACTCAACCGCGTGACCTCGGGTCCTCCTGTCAAGAATCAGGTTACCTAATTAACCACGTGGTTTAACCACCGGGGAACCACGCCCTCGGTACTCCTTGTCCGAACCGGATCAATCTACCAACTACGGATCACCTTTCTGGATCGGAAGCAGCCGAGCGGCACCGCCAAGAACGTACCGGCTAAAAGAACGGATTGTTGGGAATAATGACCCGGCTAAACTTAGATCCGAACCATGCTGGACCAATGGAGGAAAAGACAAAGGCGAGTCGGGAACATTTCTACAATTATTATTTATTTACAATAAGCGGGGAAAAGCATGTGGCACAACAAAAGGTTTATTGGGGATGTAATGCAGGGAAAGATGAGAGGTGTGGGATGCGACAATTATACAAGCAACTTTCAAAAGCAGACACAGTGCAGACTTGACGCAAGATTAATAAAAGCAATAACAATCACAACAATGAAGATCGTATACAGGCTTATCTAACGGACAGGCGCCAACACACTCAGACAAAATAACCCAATGAAAGGCAAAGGACTTTTGCAGCCAGGGAGGGAGGAAGTTGAGGTCACAGTTTTTGGTACCTGAGCGTTTCGGGAAGGGATGCTCCGTGGTGCAGTACCCTACAAAAGCTGTGCAGTTCGGTCCACAGCCGCACGTGTGGTAATCGTGTCTGCAGCAGGAGCTTGAGTGGAGGACAGCGGAGTCCAAAATGGCGAGAGTTGAGCAGAATCAGGACCAGACAAGAGGTTTGGTCGAGGTCGTGTCGTGGGGACCAGTAGGCTGGCCGGCGAGGTGAGACGTAAGCAGAGCAAGCAGCCGGAACACCTTCGCAAAAACTCCTTCAATTCCCTTTCGCACTTCTCCTTCCAACGGCCTCCCACAACAACAACAACCTTCCCATCCAACGACAACCTTCCCATTCAACTCAATACCTTCGCATCCAACAACTCCGACCGACTTCTTCCTTTCCATCCACCCAACTCTGAGGATTGCTCCATACTTTATAGATCACGGAGCTTGGGGAGGAGCCATGGTGAAACCGACGTCATCGTCCGATCCGAGCATCCCGATTGGACCGGGCCTTCACGTGGTCCGCCTTTCTGGGCGGGGTTTCGGCCAGACGCTAGTTTGGCCGCCCACGCCGCGCGTGTCTGGGTTTGGGAAGGTGGATGCCGATGCGGCTTCCAGAGTGAATGTCGGGATTTTGCCTCAGAAAACGAGACTCCGGATCAGCGGGTAGACGGTGGTACGCTGTGGCCAGCGAAACGAGGGTAGCAAGCGAGATGAATTTACCTCGAGAAAAAGTAGGGAATAAAATAAAAGGGGAAAAATGATTTATTAATCCTAATAAATAGCCCATTGCAACGCATCCCTGCTGTCCCCTAGACAAAAGGTAGGGATCTATCTGCACGTATATTAATGGAATAACTGACTCAGGACAACTGTATGTTGTACGCATACGGTTCCGAGAACCGTAACTATATATATATATATATATATATATATATATATATATATATCATTATATATTTACCTCATTGATATGCATTGCTGTCTGCGTATCACTGGTGATTTGCCAATAATCGATGAAACTAATCCGGGAGCTGAGGAGGTGTGTAGCATTGGGATTCTCCTTTGTGTATTATGTGTGAACGTCTTCATAGTTGTTGAGGAACTCTGGGAAGGGTGCGAAACAGCATAGCGCTTACCTTGTGTAGGTCTCCTTGGGTTGCTTTACGCAGCTTCTTTGGCTGGTGGAGTGTGGGAGGGGTCAATTGTATTTATATATATATATCACACACACACACATTTACATATATAGGGAATTGCTTCTGTGGTTACCTACATAGTGATATTATATCAGTGTATTTTTACCCTCACCGAAGTAGAGGGCATTGCATTTGGGTCTGTGTGTCTGTGTGTTTACTTGTTGGTTTGTTTGTCCACAAATAACTTACGTGTTTTTCTCCGCAACTGCTTGTAGAATTGAGACAAAATTTTCACTATTGGTCCGACTACTCAGGTGGAATGTTCTAATCATAATTATGACATCAGAAGTCATGTGATGTGGCAGCCATGTTGGAAAAACGGAAAAACTTTGGACCTCTATATCTTGGAAACTGCACCAAGGAAAAATTTAAACTTGGCACAAGGCAAGTAATCCTCATCTATACTAATAAATGTCAGTATATGTGCGTGTGTTTGTCAGTGTGTCTGCTCCATAAATCCAAAACCATGTTAACCTAGCAGCCTGAAACTTTGCATGCAAACTAAGAAAACTCCAAGGAAGTGCGAGATTGAAAATTAGGTGTTTGGGTTGATTAAAACACCGCTTTTGAAGATAATTAACGGCCTTATTTAATTATATCCTTTATCAGGCACATCCTTGGTCACCACTCTCTATGGGGTCTTCAGGCATATCCTAGGTAACCTTCCTGGGGTCTGAAGCCACCATGTTTTTTTGTCCTGCTTAACTTTGCCTTGACTTGGAACAGGCTGCAATGATTTCTTAACGGCAAAGTTTTTTTTTCATTTTCCTCATTCATATTATATCGAATGCCTGTTCATCATAGCTATGAATTAATTGCTGGGTACATTACAATGCATATAAACGCCCAGAGATAGCAGCATCCGTTGCTTTATTTCATTTCCGCATCTGCGTTCACTGCTAGAATCTCTTAAACTAAGCAGAATTACAAAGTTTAATCTCCAGAATCGAACTTACAAGCAGTTCTGACTTCTGGAAAAGTGTTCATTTCTCCAATTTTAGACATATTTGACATTTTGGGCATCTGTGGAAGGTGCATGTTTAATATGACGGTTCGGTGATTGCTGTTTACGTGCCAAGCGAGCTGTTTCTTTTCAACCATTTCGTTGGAGTGCTTGCTTGAGTGTTTAAGCCACTTGGCGAGCGCTCTCCAAGCTGCTTGGTTGTTCGCTTCAGTAAAAGTAACTGTGCTTTCAATCGAACATCAATTAGACGTACGTTTTCCACCTGTGTTGGGCCACGTGGTGCCATGCGGTTGGTGCCTCGGGAGGTGTCTCATCCACTGAAAATGTGAAATTTTATTTTACAGGACATCGTTTTGTTTAACCTTTTTGTGCGATCTCCTTTTAATATAATGCACCCCTCTGTTCGACATCGATACATATATAAAAACAATAAGGTCCATCCGACCAGGTGTTTGCCATGATCTAGCTGTGAAGGTATAGAGCATACATAGAGCGACATTTTGTGTTCTCTATTCCTTGATATATTTTTTAATTGAATTTTGCTAATTTCCCACTTGAATTCCTCTTTCAAAGAACTCTGTTTAAAGGTAAATCTTTGTGTTTGTCGTTTTTATGTGCTTTATGCATGTGCACATTTGTGTGTGTGTGTGTGTGTGTGTGTGTGTGTGTGTGTGTATGTGTGTGTGTGTGCGTGCGCATACATATGGGATTTCAGAATGTTAAATGGAGTCCTCCCAGGGCAGGCTCAAAGTACCCACCACCTTCATTTTGATTCATGGACCAAGCTGTGGTTTTTTTTGTTCTCAAAGTTTTGTGCCGAGGGCTCTCTTCAGGATCGTCATTGAACCCAGGATAGCTTCCAACTGTAGTTTGTTTGTGGTAATATTCCCGGGGATGGTTTTTAATATATCTGTGAGGTTCTTCGTCATCATTCCCGTAGCTCCAAATATCACTGGTTCAACTTTGGCATTCTTCAGCTTCCTGGATCTTCTCACTTCCTTCTTGAGGTCTTTGTATTTGGTCATTTTATTGATTTCTGCATCGTTAGTCCAAAATCACTGGTATTAACACCTCAATTAGCAATACCTTCTTCTCTCTTTTTTTATACCTAAATATGATATCTGGTCGCAATGCTTTGTTTTCGATGTTCAGGCTCCATGGGATCACCAGATCGTACGTGAGCGGTACTTCTATGTTTTCAGTGATTGCTTTTGGTTCATGTTCCCACAAATTTTCTGGAACTGGAATATCAAAGTTTTCGCAGATGTGTCAGCGGATTACTTTACAAACTCTGTTGTCTTGTTGTGTGTACAGCTGTTCTGGTAAGTATTTCTTTTTTTGTCTTCAGTCATGAAGCATCACATATCATTCTCTTTGCTAATCCGCAAGCTCATCTTTCACCTGTCTTTTTATTTTCCCTCCTCCCCTCCCCCTCCCCCCACTCTCTCTCTCTCTCTCCCCCTCTCACCCCTCCCTCCACAGTGTATAGCAATGTTTGGTGAGGTGTCGCTCTCCCCACCTACCCCCACCCCCTTTCTTGCTCTCCACTCCCCTTCCTCACTCCCCTTCTTCATCCTCTCTGCCTCCCCTCCCCCTCTCTCCCTACACCTGCCTCCCTCTCTCTCTCCTCCCTCTCCCCCCCCCCCACCTTATTGTCTCTGTGAGCGAAGTGACGGGCTGTATTTGCTAGTGGGGAATAAGTGTGATTTTTATGATGTCATAGGTGTCTTCGTTATGATGTCATAATTCCACATGCACAATGCTACATCTGATCAGTATGAAAATTTTTGAGGGTCATCTCAGGATAAAATGGTCCACAGAAAAAAATGATGACAACGTCATTGGTCAGGAAAATTGGCAGGCATATGTTAGTTTTATTGGCTGCTCTTAGAGCACCTTATTCTGGACATTTCCATCTGTGTCTGTCCGCGAAACTTTGGTCAAGCCTAGGGGCTAAACCACTCAACCGATTCCAATGAAATTTAGTAGGTAGGACCAATATTTCTGGGAATCGTGTGCTTTCGAATATGGGACCCCGGGCCGCTAGCAACGGCATAGCAACGGCCCTTTAAAGTGGTCAAAAAATCAAAAAAAATAAAAAATAAAAAATCGAAAAAATCGAAGCTTAGAGTTCTGTGCGCAATCTATCAAATCCCTTCATGCCAATTTGCAGCCCTAACAAAAAATATTTGTAGGAGGAGATAGGTTTTGGGCGAGTACATGTCGAACATTTCAGAAACGGTTATTGCGAATATCTCTAAGAGAAAGAGTCTGATCTTGATGAAACTTGGGTGAAATGTGTACAATGTGGCTAGCATGTACACAAAAATGAATGGTTGCTATGCACACCTCTGTTGCTTAGCAACAGCTAAAATACTTTATCGTACATCGTACACTTATTGTGGACTGTACAAAAAAATCAATACCTCCGAAACTGGACCTCTGAGGGACCTGTTTTTTTTTGTGCCAAGGAGAATGTCTTACAGCATCATATAAAAAATAAAATCTTTAGCGAACAGATAAATGGAATTACCAGGGCTGCCATTTGTTAGAGTCTCTTTGGAAACATGCCTGAAATTTCACAAGGGGGTTTCTGGCGCAAACTAAGAGGGCTGTGATAATCATATTTATTGTGCTAAATTGATTGATACATGTACATGTACATGAATATCGCTAGTCGCGTCGGCCAGCTTTCCATCTAGAGCGAGCAGCCATGTCGCCTACCGGCTTGTTTTTTTTAAACCTTCAAAATTCTAGTGTTTTGAAGGTTTTTTTTATCTTCTCAAAAACAGAGACTACTTTAAGAAAATAACTCGGCAGGCCAAACGGGAATATGAAAAAGACCAAGCTATGAATATTAAACATAATAGCAAGACATTCTTTAAGCATATAAGGGGCAAGGAAAGGGTTAAAAGGAGTGTGGGCCCATTGAGAAATAGCACCAGAGAAATGGTGAACGATGAGGGTGAGATGGCAGGATTATTAAATAGTTTTTTTGCTTTTGCTTTTACTCAGGAACAGTCAGGGAAACATTCAATAGCTGAGAGTATCGATCTCAGAAGTGAGAAAGGGCTTTTGGAAGAAGAGATCCAAGTAAGAGTAGAGGGAGTGAATATTCTTTTTCTTTCATATGCAGCACAAAGTTGTGGGGCATTGGCTGAGGGTGTGGCTGTGCCGCTGATGCAGTGCCCCCTGTATGTTAAGGCAAGATATTGGAATTTGGCCAGGGTGCCGGTGATAGCTCACCTACTCTTCATGAAAGACAATGTGGGATCTTTAACATCCACCAACTAATGCTGACAGAAAGGACGCCCAGTTTAACGTCCATCCGAGGGACAGCATACACATTGATGAATAGCCCTGCCTGTGAAACACAGGGATGACAGTTTATAACGAGGCTGAGATTCAAACCTAGGCTCGACAGCTTTGAGGTGAGTGTGCGTACCGCTAGGCCATCCTGTCAGCCCATGAGGAAATGAAGAAACTGCTAGAAAAATTCAGAGACGATAAACCTCCAAGGCCAGATAATATGCATCAAAGAGTATAGAGGGAGGCAGCAGAGCAGATAAGCATTGTTTTCGCAGATATCTTAAATAGATCGTTGGAGTCAGGACAGGTACCAGGGGATTGGAGAGCAGCAAATGTAACACCATTATTTAAGAAAGGATCGAGAGAAATTGTGTAACTATAGACCTGTTAGCTTGACTTCAGTAGTTGAGAAGGTGCTGCAGACGTTAATTTAGGAACTGACAGGGAACGATTTGAATAATTTCAAACTATGTAAAGGTAGTCAGCACAGATTTACTAAAGGGAGAATATGTTTAACAAATTTATTAGAGTTGTTTGAAGCAGTTTCTGATTGGGCGGATGAGGGAAGTGTAGTGGACATAGTATATCTAGACTTTAAGAAGATATTTGATAAGGTACCACATCGGAGGTTGTTAGCCAAAGTGAGGGCTTGTGGAGTGGTTGGTCAGGTATCTAATTGGATTGCAAACTGGCTTCGTGGTAGGAAGCAAAGAGTGGCTGTGAGTGGGAGGATGTCTTGCTGGGAGGATGTAAGTAGTGGGGTACCTCAGGGATCAGTACTCGGACAATTATTGTTCATTATGTCCATCAACGATTTGGATAGTGGGGTGAAGAGCAGGCTTTGGGAATTTTCAGCTGACGTGAATCTTGGAAGTTAAGGTAGATAAGTCTATATTTGCTCTTTGCTTTTTCAGGTTTCTTCTGATGACTCCAATGCGATATTTGATAGCAAAGGGTGGGGGTGGGGAAAATGATCTAATTCAGCAAAGTCTAGATACTTTAATAGATTGGGCTAAAAAGATTGGCAGATGCATTTTATCATAAGGAAATGCAATGTGCTGGGGATGGGTAAGAACAATGAAAATAGAGATTACATGATGCGAGGGACAGTCTTAGGTCATGTCATGATAGGATAAGGATATGGGGGGTGGTAATAGATACAGGGGGTAAGTAGAGTAAGAAAACAGCACAATGCCAGGCAGCTATAGGTAAAGCAAACAGGGTTTAGATTTTATTCGAAAGGGGGTGAATTATAAATTAAAATAGGTCGTGTTCACACTGTAATAGGGTGAGACCTCGTCTAGAATACTGTGTGCAGTTTTGGTCACTACTTCTGAGGAAAGACTCAACTGCTATAGAGAGGGTTCAGTGCAGGGCTACCAAACAGATTCTGGGGTTATCTAACATAAGCTAGGAGGAGTGGATGAACATGACAGGACTTTATACATTAGAAAGGAGGCAGTCACAAGGAGATTTGATTGAGATGTTTAAGACAATGACGAGATGAGAGTCAGGACAGTATTAAGACAAGCATCTTTTAGTCAGAGAGTAGTTAATGCACGGAATTGTCTCCCTAGAAAGGTAGTCGTAGGAGAAAGAGTAGAGAGGTTTAAATTGAAATCAGATAGCTACCTCGATGCATTGGATATAGAGAGGTACAGGGATGTTGGCAAGACCAATATAAGTAGCTTGTGTGTGGATGGGTGATGGATACTGGGGTTGGTGTAGTGAAAGTCTGATGGGCTGAATTCTCTCCTCCTGCACCAAAATTCCTTGTATATCCTTGTATGCAATTGGCACCATCCATCCATCAATTGGGACCATACTCTGTGCAGAGCGTTGGTGCTGCCGAAGCAGTCTCCTTGGCTATTGGGCACATTCCTGGACGGGTCTCCACTCCGACACAGGATACCAGCAAGCTGGGATTCATTTTGCTGACCTCAGAAGGATGACAGGCAGAGTCAACCCCACCTGGGATTAATTCAACAGCCGAGGGGGATTTGAACTCAGGATCCTAGGATCCCAAGCCCACCACCCTAACCATAAAGCCAACACCAGGCATAATTGGCACCACTTAGAGTAAATTTAGTAATTTTAAGTATTTAAGGGATAAATCTCTTGGCCGTTTTCGTGACTTCGATTGTGGCGATCAAGGGTCATTTAGACCAGTGGAGCTTTCGTGCATCTTTCTACGAGAAAATCAATTGGACCTCCAGAATATTGGCGAACACCCAACCCCTAAGTTAAAATTTTAATCTATATTCGATGGATGAACCCCATTCTTGCCATTAAAGTAATCAAAATTTGCATCGGCTTCCTTTTAATCCCAAAGCAGAAATTTGCCATCGACTATTTTTGACAGATGCTATACATTCACAGTTTCAATGAACATGTGATAGCCGACTTAATGTCTTGTTCAGAATGGCAGAATTCTTCAAAAAGCGTTCAGATGGCAGAATCCCCCCTTCACCCTATCACTGGCACCACACCACAAATTTTAATCACATCTGAGCTCATATTGATGTGTACCTGACTAGACAGTTCATTTGTGAGGATGCTGCTCCTTCCTGAGTTGTGGTACTCTAATAACCTGTGTTATATCCTACTGCCCAAATTCTTTCATCCTACTTCCTACCTGGTACATTCTTATACCAATGCACATTAGTTAGTTACGAACATCAGGCATACCTATTCATCTCATTCGTTTCATTCTGTGAGTGGTCAGTGAGAGACACCTAGTGGTTTCTCGCAAGTGCAGTCAGTATAGGGAATTTGTTGGTGATTAAAAAAAAATGAAAAAATAAAAAAACAGGTCAATCAGCAGGTCTGTGGATCAACAACAAAATGAGTTGTTGATTGTCATAAACCTGGTGAAGAAATTTTCCAGAAATCAATGGTTTGCTTCACCCGACTTGATTCACTGCTGGTTGATAAAACGTGGCTTCATCACTATAATATATAAATATATCATTAATATAAATTCCCTTACAAGGAATTTCAATGCATGAGGAGACCATTAAGACCATCAGGCCTGCACAATGGTTGTTTGTGTGTGTTCTGTCCTTTTTAAATCCTGAGTATCAAGCAAGGTCGCAGCATGAACCATTTTAAAGACTTTTGTATGTCTTGGCCTGGGATCTAACTGCCGACCTCCAAGACTCAGAGCGAACGCTCTAACCATTATGATGTTAAGCCATGAAGTCAGTAATCCATCCTTGTAAATATGGCTTTCTAAATATTCACATTTTGAAGAAAGACCATATTGACTTTACAAGTAAATTTGATGAATGTGTTTATAAAAATGTGCAGATATAAGGATTTGCTGGAATGTCTGTACTGTATAATTATGATGGATCACTATGTTCGCTGCATTTATAAGGGTAGGAAACAAATAAAGTACAGAAACGTTGGAATTGTTTGATATAAGTGATGTGAAGTTATTTTTGGTGTAATATTCCTCGCTTTCATATCTCTAATACAGACAAGAAGTTATAAAGACATCAATAATAAAGGAGTCGGAAGCTTGGCATTCACAGTGGCTATAAACTTTAGCCTAATCTATTTATAAATGCTGTGAACCCTTCCACCCCCTCCGAAAAAAAGGCAAAAACTTTAAAGTACCATCATCCTGCACAGTAATGAGCACAGCATAAGTGGAGTTTTGAAGGTTGGTGGAATGCTTGTCCAGCTGGTGTCGTGACCTCACTCTTCCGCTCACGCTCTCCACATCAAGCCAACCTTCTGGATCGTGAAGCAGAAAGTACCTGCCCAAAAGGAAGATCTACAGTTAGCCTAACAAGCAGATATTTTACAGTATCTCAATCACAAATTAATGCATGCAAAATGTATGGTTCATATGCAATTGTTTTCACCCGTCTGTCTGTTTGCCTATCTGCCTGTGAGCAGGATATCTCAGAACGTTGTTGACGGATTCATACGAAACTTGGTGGACAGGTTTGGTGTGTGACAACGAAGAATTGATTCAATTTTGGTTAAGATCTGAATCCGGATCTGAGAATTGTGAAAAAAAGATTGGAAGTGATTCTTCAGATTCTCAGATGTGGCCAAAAACGATACATAGCATGGTATTTCAAAAGGTTGTGGACGAGTTATGACAAGACTTGGTGGATAAGTTGGATCGGTGACAAGAACAAGCCGATTCGACTTTGGTTGAGGTGCAGATCCAGATCGAGCCTATCAGTGGGATACAAAGCGTAAACGGTTCAGCCTGGTGGGGGTACGTACTCCACCGAGTGCCGTTCCAGTTGTCGATATGAAATATGATTTTTGTATGTTACATGTTCTTTTAAAGGTGAGATAATAGAAATACAAGTTTTAAAGCCTGGTGTAATACTCATTATGCAAAAGTAGTTATAATCAACCTGTACTGTTGTGGTCCTAGCATTTACCCAAGTTTATTTTTGAGATGTAGTCAAGATTTCCAACATTGATGCACACACACTATGTAGATAGCCCTATGGTACTACACTGGGATATTGCTAATGACTGTGTGCATTTGAGATTGCGGCTGTTTCGAACTGATCAATGACCATATTAAGCAGATGACTGCTTAATTAAGATGAGTTTTTCTGGGGAGCATTCCATGAACAAAAAAAAAATTGACAGAAAGGCACATGACCATATGATCAAACACCTTCATAACACAGGTTTTACTGCATGTGTGCAAACTCCCAGGAGCTTTAGAGGCAATGTAGACATCTAAATCAAGATTGTATGAAGGGCAATTAAGTTTTTCCCATGAAACAAGTTTTGATGCTAAAAACGCATACCAATGGTATCAAAATTTTTTTTCACCTTTTGCTAGTGGGGTTGGCATGGGGTCGGAGGGTGCAATATATGACACATGCTGGAAACTCCATAGAAGAGAATCAACATCTGTGCTGAGTTACCTTTCATGGTCAGAGGATAAACTTTTTGATTACTCAAATCATTGGAATCTAACTCACTTGAGCTGCTGTGGTGGGTTGGTGCAGTCAGGATCGATGGCTGTCAAGAAAGCAACAGTGTGGCCAATAGGATGATGCTCATTCACAGATATATGCAGAGATTCATCAAGGAAGGCTGGGGGTTCATTGCGGTCTTGGACTCTCACTGTGATAATTGTGGACGAGGCACCAGTCAGGGCTGCACCTGATACTGGTGGCTCATCATTTGTCACCGTGATTTTGAAGATGTGGGTCTGAGCAGATTCAAAATCCAGTGGCTGCAAAATGTAGCAGAGAGACAAGCCGAGGCAGAAGTGAAAGGCAATTTAATCGGGATAAAACAATATACATATCAAGGTAAAAGGAACCTTGCTAAAGAGCCCTTCATATTATCAACAAGCAAGTACTACCCATTGCTTCGCTGACGGGAACACTGAGAGAGAGGGGGGAAGAGGGGGGAGATAGAGGGTGGGGGAAAGTGAGCAGATAGAGGGGGAAAGAGAGAGTAGAGGTAGGGGGAAAGAGAGAGGATGGAGTGGAGCAAGGAGGGGGGAGAGAGAGGAGGGAGAAGAGTGAGGAGAGAGTGGAGAGTGAGGAAGGGGGTGGGGGAGGGAATAAAGGCAGCGAGAGGTGAGAGGAAGGTAAGGCAGACGTATGGTGGAGCAACAATTACGATTCATAGTCTCATCAGAATGATTCTGCAAAGAACAACAGTGAAGATGGAAACAAAATAATGTCTGAAATCCATGTTCTACTGGTCATACTGTAAATACCACCCAGAGACAAACACCGCCCGGACGCGTCCAGAGCCAAGCTGTCCAGAGACAAATACTGCTCGGACATAAACAACATCCGGACGCGCGGAAGACAAACTCCCGTCCAGACAAAAACACCACCCGGACGCGTCCGGAGCCAAGCTATCTGGAGATAAACAGCACTTGGACACGTCCAAAGACAAACTCCCTTCCGGAAATAAACACCGCCTGGGCACGTCTCGAGACAAACTCCCATCCGGACACGTCTGGAGATAAATACCATCCGGATACGTCTGGAGACAAACCCCGGCCGGACATAACCACCGCCCAGACACATATGGAGATAACCACCATCCAGACATAGCGACCGTCCGAATACGTCCAGAGACAGAGAGAGATGGGGGGGGGGAGAAGGAGAGAAGGAGAGAGAGAGAGAAGAGAGAGAGAGGAGAGAGAGAGAGAGAGGAGAGAGAGAGAGAGAGAGGAGAGAGAGAAGAGAGAGAGAGAGAGAGAGAGAGAGAAATAGGGGAGGGAGTTAGGGGAGTTATCAGAGAGAGTGATGCTTTGTAAACAACACACACATACACGCCTGGCCGATATTGGCATTTTTGGGGGAATGGGCAGGTTGGAGTCGGTGTGATTACTGACTACATTACATACTGTATTCAACCCAAAAACCTTGAGTATCTTTCAATGAAAAACAACGTTACATTTTTATAGACGTTTCAGGGAGATGTTCATGAACATTAATCTTTATAAAGAGCTGTGTGTGATGGGTGGAAAAAAAATTGGCTCGGTAAT
>CM068960.1:36611447-36624632 GCA_035128595.1 Eptatretus atami | reverse complement strand
CGTTAATACGGCAAACGGCTCAGAAATCGGGCGTTATCAAATATGTTTTGCTTTGAAACTCACGAAGCGAAACATATAACCTTTGCAAAGCAAATCCAATAACCAAATGCTTTAGAAACAGGTGCGAGAACAAAGGAAAACCTAATAGAACCTCCTTAAGATATGGGATGAAATTTTGCCACCATGACACCCTAACAGGCATAGTATGCCCACACACCAGCAGAGTCCCTACAGATCCAAATCTACCCATATGTACCATCTCCGTGTGTGCTGTATGCGTACCTCTACCTTGTAGTCACCGTCGACTGTACATCCCGATCAAGACACGAACTGTCCTGCTATCAACTGGCAAACTGTACAGCTCAGTAAGTGGCTTAAGCACTCAAACAAGCACTCCAATGGAACGCATGGCTTGGCAAGCGATTACCAATTGCCGTCGATACAACTATGCATCCGGAAACGCCAAAGCAATGTCCGAATTGGAGAAATCAACACTTTTTTAGGAGTCGTAACTGCTGATACTTTCAAATCTGGAGCTTACATTTTGTAATTCTGCTTAGTTTAAGAGATTCTCTCGGTTGTTCAGATGCGCAAATGAAATAAAGCCACAAACGCTGGCATCTCCAAGCGTTTATAAGCACTGAAATATACCCAGCGATTAGTAGCAATGATGAACAGATATTTGATAATATGAGTGAGGAAAGTGAAAAAAATAACTTTATCGTTAAGAAATTGTTGCAGCTTGTTCCAAGTCAAGGTATGTTTGAGCAGGCAAAAAAACATGGCAGCTTCAGACCTCAGCGAGGTTACCCAGGAAACTCCTTAAGACCCCAGACAGCGAGGTGGCCGAGGATCACCTGATGAAGGATATAATTAAATTAGGCCGTTAATTATCTTCAAAAGGGATGTTTTAATTTACCCAAACATGCAATTTTCACTCTTGCACTTCCTTAGAGTTTTCTTAGTATGCATGCAAAGTTTCAGGCTGCTAGGTTTTTAGTTTTGGAGTTATGGAGGAGACACACTGACACTTATGAGTATCGATGTGCCGTACTCTTGAGAGAGCGCCAGCGCAACCGAAGTAGTTCCTGGGCAAAGGTTATGCCAGGTGGTTTGCCATTGCCTTCCCAGCATTCAGGCAGGGCTGGAATTTGGAATTTGTTAAAGGTATCAGTGATGATTGGCATACTCATTGTGAAGGACACTGTGGAAGTTTTAACATCCACCAACGAATGACAGCAGACAAGTCAACGGGTTCATTGTTCATCCAAGGGATGGTATACACATTCATGTATCGTCCTGCCTGAGAAATACCAGGATGACAGTTTACATCTTGGCCGAGATTCAAACCCAGGTGAGACCACTCAAACCCAGCCTAGACCACTATGCTGCCTGCCTAGAGAGATCTGAAGAGAATATAAACTTAAGAGCAAATATAAAATGAAAATAAAAAGTCGAAACAAGGATGCTTGTAAAAAAGAAAAATGAAGGTAATACAAATAAGCTGACACAAAACGGACTTTTAGTGTTTCATTGACATGCAAAACCTCTTTAAAGGTATCTCATATGAGAGCATTAAGAGAAAATGTTAAGAACAATGACTCAACAAAATATGGCCACCAAAAAAACGAATGTGAAAAGAGCAGAATTGGAGTTGTTTTGTTTTTAAGAGTTGAGGTTTTTTTAGTTTTAAATATTCTTTGCGATTTTAAGAGAACTAGGAGCTGATACTCTAGGTTTCCCCACCTTTTGGGTTGTATGAGGAATAGATCTGTGTAACATGAAGGCTAAATCTTGAACGGTTTTTGAAATATCACGTACACAAGCCAAGTTACCGAGATGCTTGCCATGGCAACAGAATGCAGCCAATCACAGTTGTGATCTAATCAAGTTGAGATAATGTCATGAGGAATAGATATCTGCAATATGAAAGCTAAATGTAAACGGGTTTTTTAAATATCGCGCACACAAAAGTCCATGGACGGATGATGATCGGTCGGTCGGACGGAGCTCATTTTAATCTCTCCAACCTTGTCGGAGGGGTGGTGGACAAAAATGGTTATGCGTAATTTGCCCAATGTTGACACTCCCCTGACTTGCAGTTAAAAAAGGATTACATCATCCAAATATTACATCCATAAAACAATATTTTACAATCACTCCTCCATTTCCTTTTTTGCAGGACCCTCAACTTATAGTTCCATCGACTCCCAAACTCCCAACGTTCCCAACTCTATTTTTGTCAATGTTCCAAACTCTATTTTTGCCTCTGCTTCCTTTCCTCTTCTCAGTTCAGCTTTCCCCCACACTCGCACCATATATGTGATGTGCAAAATGTTCCCAACATAGTACATTTTACACCTTAAAACTATTTTCAAAGGGTGTAGGCAACAAATTACATACCCAATGTGATGGCAGATTCTTGTGAATTACTTTATTTTTTATATATATCTGTATGGATTTTGTAGATAGACATTCAGTGGAGTGGGAAATGAAAGAGAATAACATTTTTATATAAAGCCATAGAGCACAACACATAGAGCAATAGGTCATGTTAATTTAAAGCTACACTTGTCTGTGCTGTCAATAAAAATTCATTTTCAGTGGTGCAAAGAGTTGTTGGCTAGCGCTGTGGACCAAATAATGAGATCGAGGGATCAGGTGAGTCATGGTTAAAAATACTTTGCACAGATAG
The DNA here is from genome assembly GCA_035128595.1 of Eptatretus atami. Lineage (NCBI taxonomy): Eukaryota > Metazoa > Chordata > Myxini > Myxiniformes > Myxinidae > Eptatretus > Eptatretus atami. Next base: position 36,621,937 of record CM068960.1, on the reverse strand, counting down.
TTAAATCTCTGTTGATAATCGATGATCTGATCGGAATCCACTTGAAGTGAGGTAATGATCCACGAAATATCGCTCGATTTCTCTAGTCATTCTGAAAGGCTGCCTCACATCCTGTGAGTGTGTGTCGTCCAAACCTTTTGCATTTCTAATATGACAGCGATGGAATAATCTGAAAGTAGAAAAGCTTCTATGGTTCATGATTGGTTTGCAGAGCGCAATGAAAGCTTCTAATATCTTCCTTGGCCACCACAAACTGGAGATCATAAGAAGGATGTGGAAATACGTATATCCTATCTTGTCTGCAGTTAACCCATCATCTTGCCTCGGTACACAGAGTCTTGTGGTGAGGCAGTTACCTTCAAACAACTTGCCTTCTCTTCTGGGAAGGAGAATCTGACCGAAGGCAACCTTAGAGCATTCCACAAAGCCTGCAACAAGTGTGTGTTCCCTCTCAGAAGAACCAGAAAGTGTTTCGCCAATCTCAAGAATAAACTATGAAACCTGTCTCCTTCCTCAAAGATATTGTGGCACCTTGTCAAGTTTGTGTCTGGTATATGCTCCTCCTCAATTCAAATGGTACCACAGTCGACTCTGCTGATGAACTGATGAGAAGGCCAAATGCATCTACTCTCTCTCTCTCTTTGCTTCCAAATCTCGCATTCACAACCCCTAGCTAATAACTCCTATCGTACCCCCAGTATGCAACTGTAACTGGACACTCGTTCTCATCCAATAATGTGGAAAGGTTTCTGGCAACCCTTACTTCCAATGCTGCAACAAATTTGGATGGCACCAGTGCATTTGTCCAAAAAACCTGCTCCACTGCTCTTGCTCATCCTTTTTCTTCTCTGTTCACCATATAATTTTTCCCTAGGTCACCTTCCATCTACTTTGAAAGTCAGCCAACATGACTGCAATACAAAAACATGGTGGACAAACAGATCCTCTTAACTAAAGGCCGATTAGCTTACTTGCAATGATAAGCAAAGTCATGGATTCCATCATCACAGTTGACATGAAATCCTTCCTTTTCTCAAATGACCCAGCCTCAGACTATCAGTTTGGATTCAGACCCAGTCACTCCATCCTGGACATGCTGCCCTTTATCCCCCCCCCCCCCCCCCCAAAAAAAATATAGAAGCCCTCAATCTCAAGCATGAGATCAGAGCCAAGCATGGGTATCAGGCACATCACCTTGTTCTCCCAACTCTGCCTTTGGCATCCAAGGCCACCTTTCATGGCTTATTGACTTCCTCCACTCTCATAGTCAGCGTGTGTATCTTAATGAGATCCTCTCATCTCCTCTACCCTGTCGAGTGGTCGCAGTCCTGTATCATTTCACCAACAATCTTTCCAATTCTCTCAAAAATACTGCTCAACTCTTTTCCGACGACTCCACCCTCTGCCATATCATCCTTCATCCTACAGAGAAGCATGCAGCAGCCTCTTCCCTCCATGCAGACCTTGATATGCACTTGGGTGAGAAGATGGTCAAATACTTGGAATATGTCTTTCAATCCTGACAAATCCCACACTCTTACTTTGTCTCTCCGAAAGGACCATCTGATGAACCCTCCCATCTACTTCCTTAACCGACCTCTTGAATAAGTTCGGTCACTCAAACATTGGGGCCGAACCATCACCCAGGATCTTTCTTGGGCAAATCACATATCCAAGTTGGCCTCGAAAGCTGGCTGTCAAATGACAATCCTCTGTCATAAAAAGATTTTCTTCGGGAAATCTGAACTTTTATCAACTTACAAGGTATTAATCCACAGCTAGATGGAGTACTGCTCTCCCCTTTGGGCTGGAACTCCTGCCTCATACATCTTGATGCTCTGGAAACCAAGGTTGTCAAAATCATTGCAATCTCCTGCTATGAAGTTGAGTATCTGGGTCTGTTACTCTCACATCACAGACAGGATGGTTACCTCTGTCTTCCACTGCTTACTTTTTGGTCTTGCAACCTCTGCCCTTTTCTTGTTTTGTCCCCCCCCCCCCACTCCTCTCACCCCTCCAGGTTTCTGAAGGGTGTGCACATTCTGCTCGTAAATCCACTTCTGTTGAAACCCCAAATATCCAGACTCACTGCTCACCTCACTTGTTTGTTTTTCCTTCCTCTCACTTGTGAACCAACTTCCTCAGGCTTTTCAATCACATTCTTCCCTCCAGTGCTTCAAGACAGCTGTGACCCACCACCTCAGGCAATCTTCCATCCGTTCTCATGATCCTTCTTTACCCTCATGACCCCCCCCCCCCCCCCCCCCTCAAGCACACCCCTTCCTTTGCAGGTTATTGTGTTTTCTCTCTTCTCATTCACCCTTTTTTGTTTTTGTTCCATTTATTTTTCATCCACAGTTTTCCTTTCATCTTCTGGCTGAGTTTGAGCTTGTATCCAGGTTGTTCATGCAATGTGTCATCCTCCCTCTCCCCTTGATCTAATTCTTCCTCATGCCCATTCATCTTCATAGGGTTCCTCTTTTGTATCCCTCTATCCTGCCATTGGTGTGGTTTCGCCTTTTCAATATGTTCTCCTTGTTCTCTTATGTTCTGATTCATTATGTGCTCTTTATCTACACTAATGAATGTCAGTGTGTGTCAGTCAGTCAGTCAGTCAATGTGTGTCTCCTCCATAACTCCAAAACCATGAAACCTAGCAGCCTGAAATTTTGCATGCATACTAAGGGAACTCGAAGGAAGTGCATGAGTGAAAATTGTGTGTTTGGGTTAATTAAAACACCCATTTTGAAGATAATTAATGGCTTTATTTAATTATATCCTTCATCAGGTGCATCCTCGGACACCTCTGTGCATCCTTGAATACCTTGTTCTCCCTCGAAAGGGTCTTAATTCGCCGTTTTGAAGCAGAATTTACCAAGTGTTGGATTGTTTACCTACTAACAGAATGTGAGCTGAGTACAGTGACAACTGCCAAGGGCTTCTGCACTTGCTACGAGTGCATGCTTGGAGAGACAAGGGTGTCCTGAGAAGAAAAAGGTAAGTTGTGTGTTTTTATCATTTATAATTATCGAGTTGTTAATGTTTTAAGATCGGGCCGAGCTGACGGTGTTGCGAGTGAGGCCTCGGTTAGATGCTAGGCCGCACCGGTTTTTTGCTAATAAAGGTGTCAAAATTAATTTTTTCATGCAAGTTATGTATTTGGTCACATGCCTGATGTTATGTGCTTAACGAACTGAAGACTGCCATGCTGGATAGGTTGGTCTGGAGGTGCTGTATTCATGGAACCCGAGATGGCATAGGCTAAGGACAATATACGCCCTCACATTAGTAGTAGTAGTAGTAGTAGTAGTAGTAGTAGATTATATATGGATTGCACATGGATGCTTTTGAAATCGTGTTTTACTATGTTGGAAAGGATTTTTCTTGAGAATGGAGGTTTTTGCTTCAAACAGCCTCATAAATTTATTTGAACTTTAATTCAATTTTTGTTTTCACTTTTCACAGTCGCGAAGGTAGCCTAACACTCGATTGCAGCAAGGTTTGTGAAAATCGGGTGTTTTTTGGTTTGTGTTTTTTTTTTTTACGACGTTTTAACGTCGTTTTGTGCATTTATACAAGCAACACGAGGAGCTTCCAAACGGCCTCATGACTTTATCTTAAGTTTTATTCAATCTCTGTTTTCACTTTTGGTATTTGCTAATGTAGATTCAGACTGAACAAAAACAATTTCTGTGAAAATCCGTTGAAATTTGATGAATTTTGGTTGTATAGAGAAATTGTATGGGAAATGTGAGACTTCTCAAATGTTCTAAGCGGACTCATAGCCTTGCTTAACTCCGATTTGATTTATATTTCCACTTTTTATAGTCCCTGCCACAGATTCAAACTCAACTGCACCAAATTGTGGGGAAATCCGACAAAAACGCTTTTTTTTCGGAAGGAAAATGCATAAAATTTCAAATAACAGAGATGAATCTTAAAGGGACACTATATGATTTAATACATTCACTGCTTGACCTTGCTCCTTGTCCCCCAGAGGGACTGCTTATCCATAGTATCTGTCAGATCTGTGTCTATATTCTCAGAGGTCTTGCAAGGTGTTCTACAGGGAATCAAAGCAAATCTGGTAAAAAAAAACCCCAAAAAACCAGATGTTTTAAAATAGCTATAGCGTTTGCATGGATCGTGAGCTGATGTGCCATGTGACCATCTGTACAAACCTGCAGGCAGGGTGGAGGATTATTATCTGTAATGTTTATTTCCTGGGTGATTAAACTTTGCACTGTCTCCAGGGTTGTTCTACATTAAACAGCAACTCTTTTGTGGATAAAGTCATTGCCACAGGCACGGGTGATATGAAGACCGAATTTAAAATTAAAGGGATCCTATGTGGTATGCACCCACAGCTTGGATACGTTGGAACAGGCCACAACAATTTCTTAACGATAAAGCTCTCCAATTTTTTTTTCACTTTCCTCGCTCATTTTCATACCTTCGAATCGCATATAAACGCCTGGAGACGCCAGTATCCATGACTTTATTTCATTTCCGCACATACGATAACCTCGAGAATCTCTTAACCTTATAACCTTCATTTTTGACGACATCGCTTTGTTTAACCTTTGTGTCCTCCTCCCTCAGCTCTGTCCTCGCCAACCCCCTCCCCCTCCTCTCTCTATCCCCACCTCCTGTCCTATACCCTCCTCCCCCTTCCCCCCCCCCCCCCTAAATGTTGCTGTCAGCGAAGCGACGGGTTGTATTTGCTAGTATACAAAAAAAGGTGCAAAAGAATACTGAATTACAGACCAGTAACCTTCCTTGAATTTACAAGGGTGGGCTGAAAGTCGCTTTCCCCCTGCAAAATTTCTCGCACCTCCCTCGCAAGATGTCGAAGAGGATTTCGTGACAAATTCAGTGATGCAAGGAGAATGATGGAGTACAAACAGATGCAATGACTGATTAACTATTGTAAGTGATACATAATAGAACCTCTACAGTATATTAAAAGAGTTGAAGAATGAATGCTTTACTGTGGAGGGGAAAAGCTACTCTCAGGCTACTGAGTATAACCAAATCATGGAATCCATCTTTGCTACTGACTTCAAATATTTTCTGTTTGCAAACCTCCTGATCTTTTATCAACATTTGGATTACATTCTAGTCAATCAACTATGAACATGCTGCCGCATCTTTATCTTGCCAAAACGAAGTTTTTGCAAGATATGTTAGTCAGCTTGTATGTTTTTTTTTGTTTTTTTTTAATTTTTTTTGTTGTTTGTCTGTAATCACGTATAAAAATTCTGCAGAGCACAGTTTCATTGGAAATTTTTGTAACTTCGCATATCAGAGTCCTATAGAGGTCCCTTTCAGCGCATAAAATTTGAAGGTCAAGGTCAAAGGTCAAGGTCACTTTGTCGCAAATCAGGGGAGTCGACGAAACCCTTATTTTTTGAGTAATTTTAATGAATCGTCTCCAAACTTTATGGGAATGTAGTATATGGTCTGGCGCTCAGCTGATTAATTTTTGGTGGCGATTGGCCTTGACCTTCATGGTTAGCGCCTAAGGTTAAACATATTTGACCCCAAGGTCAAATTTTCAAGTTTTAGGAACCATATCGTGTAGTACCTCAAATTGAACACCTCGATGAGTGCTTTCTAGATATGTCAAGCTTGAGACATTATGACGTCATTTGGTGACGTTATGAGGCAAACGCATATTTTTCATGGTTACTCTGTAGAACGATTCTCATCGGAATCTCTCGTAGGCAGAATTTCCTCAAGGAGTCGCTCCTGGTGGATAGCAGCTCTGTTCACCTCAGTGTGACCTTAAAGAAGTCACACGTGGTCACCTTTTGGCAAGATACGGGTCACCCTAAGGGTGACATTGGTTTATTCTTTACATTGGTCGAGGTCGGAGGTCCTAAATCTTAAACAAAAGGTCAGAACTGTTTCACCAGTCATATTGTGGGCTTTTGACAGGCTGGCATCCTGCTTCATTTGCCAGGCTTGGTGCTTGCTGTATACACGATTGCTTTCATGCATGATTTTGTGACTTCTTCCACTCGTACAGTAAATGTGTTACTATCAAGGAAACCTCCAATCCCAATCTGGAGTTGTGGCTGGAAAGTCCCAAGGAAGTGTCTTGGGTGCAGTCTTATTCATCATTTACATAAACAACCATTTTTTTCGAAACAAGGTCAAGGCTCGTGGAAGAGCTAGTACCCTGAAAGTATCAGGTACATTGTCTTGCAACAGAACAAAAGTAACAGTTGAGAGGGGGGGGCACTAACAGCAGGTTTGAAGGACAAAGTAGAGGGAGACTTGGACAAGTAATGGGTATGGGGAGGAATTAGGGGTTGGGGAAGATGCATGGGGTGAAGAGGATGGATACAGAAGCAAACTCTCAGGAAGGAAAAACTGGTAATTTGGAAGGAGGTGGACTTGGGGGTGGTTGGGGGGAGGGGGGGTTAACGGGTGTAGAAAAGATCATGGTTTTAAATTGGTGACGATCTGAGATGGTGGTGAACAGCTGTCTTAAAGACACGGAGGGAAGAATGAGATTGAAGAGAATGTGGAAGTTGGTTACCTAAGCAGGGGGAAGAGAAACACAACCTATCCTAAGCTCTGGAATACCTCTCTTCTTCTTTGCAGAGGACTCCACTTTGTGGCATTCAGCAGCCGTGTAATTTTCCACTGATCTGGAATTGATTATGTACTTGTCTAACAAATCTAACAGATTATGTTCTGATACTGGCAAATCTCACAGTCTCACCTCGATTCCAGAAGGAATGTAAAATAACCTATTTACCTATTTCATGGTCAGCCACTGGAAGAGGTTCAGGATCTTGAACCTAGAGTCCTCACTACAAGCCATGACCTCCCGGGAGCTGTCCATATAGCAAAGCTGGCATCCAAACCCAGCTGCAGGCTGGGCACCACGGCATTCTTCGACAAATCAGAATGACTAACAGCCTAGTTTGCCTTTTTACTAGCTTCTGTCACCTGGCTCTTCAACGAGCCCAGAACTTGTATTTAAAAAGTAGGAAGAGTCAATATGCATTTCGGTGCAGTTTTCTATTCGTTTGATCATTCACAGGTTTTTTTGGTCCAAGAAAGCCCCAATTATTAAAACTTGGAATACAAAGAAAGAAAATTCCACCATGTTACCAAAATCATAGATAATTGTTTAACTATCGTCCAAAAGTTAATCTGTGAATGAAGGAATTGTAAGAATGCATGAGCAGTTTATAATTGAAGCACTCACTTGAACAAGGCCGATGACACACTCATTGCTCTCTGGATCTGTGTCGACACTGAAAAATGAGTGAGTGTCCATTTCCGTGAGCGTGCAGTGAGCTTGCCATGCAGAGGAGCCATGCATATCAGCATCCAGTACTGTCAGGCGTCCCAATTCGACCATGTTGCCCTCCATTACCGACAGCTCCAGCTGTGGGAAATGAGGAAAGCAGCCTTGACTGTTTTGTTTTCTCTCTCTCTTCTCTCTAAATCAGAAGGTTTATATCTATTTCTTCATGATAAATGATAAGCACACGGATGTGGCTCATAAAGTGTCACATCCTCAACATTGTCCATACTTTTTATTTAATAAAGACATCTCAGCACATGAAGTGCAGCAGGTTCACAGAATTACAGAGGAACAAAGGTGAACAGAAACACAGACACTGTACATAAGTGGATGAATGGCTTAATGGAAAGGGGCAGGGGTTAATGAGAGCAGAAGAGATAAGGGATGTCGGTACAGGAGAAAGCATGACGCAACGGAGGGTAGCAATCTTGAAAGACTGGAGGGAAGGGCACAAGAAAACAAAAACAGGGAGTTGATTCCACACATGACAAAATAGAGTGATGAAAGAATGGAACTGATAATTCAGCTGAAAATTTGGGGAGGATATCAGGCTGGGTTTTTGATAAAGAACACATGTGACCTGGGTTGGCTCAGGGAGGATAGATGTGGGAGAAGGCAAAACCAGAAGTGAGGCAATAAAAAACTGAGTCTCCATCAAATTGTAATAAGCAGATGCTATAAATCGGCCTCCAGCGAAGAGATGCAAATAATATGCAGATCCTTTAAATCAATCTGCTCGAGGTAAGCAAGAGTTATACAGCTCAACAACCCTAACTTGAGACAAACACAGTTATAGATAGGTCTGAGGAGTTCAGAATTTACTGAACTCTTTTCTGAATTTCTGAATTCTGGAAAGAATAACGAGATATCAGCCTGCCTTTTCACTTCTGCCCAAGACAGGTTGTGACTGTGAGGACTGCAGCTCCAGGGCCTGCATCTCTTTTTCAGGGGTTGCCAGGGGAGTAAACCGAGGAGTTATAAATCTGATCCTTATGGGAGAACATAGGATTTTCCAGTGACAAAAGAATGGTCCACATAGCTGACAATGACTTGTTTTTGCCAATTCTGTAAAAATTGAAGCAATAGAAGCCTGCCACGATAAAGTGAGGGGTACTGTTCTGCAAAGGGTGGAGTCATTATGCAGGGAATTTTCCAAGGAAGTAAAAAGGCCATTGATGTTGATCAAGAATAAGGTTGCTCCTAAAATTCCCTTTGTGGGACACCTTCATCCTCAAGAAGATCACGAGTCAGAATTCCATGAAAAGCAACCCATAGCTTCCAATTTGCACAGAAAAATAGATACCCATTTGTGAAGGGGTCCCTGGTTATCATTATCAGACAGCTTGGAAGCTAACACTGAGTGCCAGACAGTCAAAATCTCTAGAACTATCAAAAGAGATGGCCTTGATCTCTCGTTTGGCATTTGGTGCATCGATACATTGTTCGACTAAAAGAAGCAACATCTCCATTGTCGAATAGCAGGCACAGAAGCTGACTAATTTATCAAACATTAGTATGTTGAAGAGAGAATAATATCTGAGGTCTACATCAATGACTGATTCCATCACTTTTTTATGAATTTGAGAAGGCTGACTGGTCTGTCGTTAAGTAGATCAGACTTGGAAACCTTCTTGTAAATATGCATTATTACCTTTTAACAATGAATGCAGGAGACAATTTGAGAAATACATGGAAAAGAGTGAGGAAAGAAGAGAACATAGGACCAAATTACAGTTCTTAAGGATTACAGTGCCAACAATGCCAAGTCCATTTGTAGAGGAGCTATCAAGATTGAGGAAGAAATTCTCAACATCAGTGAGTTCAAATTTCACAGGTAGCAGAGAGAAACTGTGATTGAGGGTGGGGGAGGGGGGTACATTTCCATGCCAAGGTCAAGCATGTCCAACTTGACTCGATCCTTTAGAAATGAAGATATAGTAAGTAAGTAAGGGAATGTTTATGGGAGACACATTTATCAGCTGCCACCAGGCTTTTGAGAATGGTGAATCACTCGAGAGATTTTTTTTGCTGCAAGTGAGCTTGTTGTTCGCCTCTGGCTTGTCGAAGGACTGATGCACAGTGGTTGAGGGTATACGAGTGGACGGATCCACTGTAGTTTCACATCAGTTGGGGTTTGACTTCCTGGGGGAGAACACGTCACTTTTTTGTAATTTCCTCATCAAATGTTTCAGTGTACCAAGATTGTGATGTTAAATGGGACAATTCATGGAGGGATGAACTAGTTAAGCAGAGAAAGCATTCTGGCGATGGATATGCAGGAACTGTTGAAGTCAGGAACTGATGAGATAATGGACCAGTCTTTAAGGAGGATATCAGATTTTATACCAGATCAATCTGCCGTAAACACATGAAACTACATACATGTCTGCATTTTTGCAATTACTTGAAGACCACCAAGAAGATAAACCCTTCCACATGTACTTAATCAGAAGAGCCAGGAGGAGTTGGACAATATTGTGGGGAAGTTCGACATATCAAAATCGAATGAAGAATTCGTTTTTTGGAGAGATGCACGAGTAGAAAAAGAGACCCAGCGAGTTATTGCAGGTGTTTTGCAAAAGGCCTCAGCTGCAATATCATGGACTGTAGTTGGAGGACTGTTGGGGTTATAGTTACATTATAAGTCTCGACAGATTAAAGAAAGAGAACTGTGGTGGGAGGTTAGCAGACAATCCATGCTGGAAGAGAGAACTAAATATTGAGTTGTAAAACGAGGAGGGGAGAGGGAGGAGGAGAGGGGAGGAGGGAGGGTCAGTGACCACACACATAAACAAAGAAGTTGGTTGTCCTTTGTCTTAATCGTTATGCACAGAAACATAAACAAAGACACGAAACAAGAGACACAGTGTCACACATACTCCACAGAGTCGGAGATGGAGCGGCTGGGGGTTTGGGGGGGGGGCGAAGAGACACTGTGGAAAAAAGAGTTATGAACATCTCGAGCAAAATCTCCACTATGATGAGTGCTGGATGTTAAAGGACAGATGGAAGCAGTCCAGGGATTGAGGCAGATGAGTCAGGAACATGCTCTATGAGAATGGTTTCAGTTAGTGAGATAATGCCAGGAGATAAAAAGGTGATGGATAGAGATATCTGAGAAGTTAGTTTGCAACTCTCTGCTGTTAGAGACCTACAAACAGAC
>CM068960.1:36590861-36611437 GCA_035128595.1 Eptatretus atami | reverse complement strand
AGCAGGCATGAATGCTATTGGGTAGGGGGGACGGCATGCCATCCGGTTATTTAGCGGGGGCAGGGGGAGGGTTGGAGACTCAGTTTGGAAAAGATCATCCAAATATATTCGTTTGTGTTCACCACTATTGTACTCCACTGAGATCACAATAAACAAGGAAATTCCATTATTAAATCCTTTGACAGCAGAATCTATACTGTAATGGAGCCAAGTGTTTGATATCTCCTCCAAGACGAAGCATCAACGGTCCACGAAACTCAGCTATATTGTACTTGGTATAGATGACTCTGGAGCGCTATACTTTTTAGCTCGCTATCACGAACGAATGAGCAAAAATTAAGGGGGTTAAAAAGTGAAGTTGAGGCCACAGAGTATTAGCTATGCAGCCCGAGGTACATCACCGAACATGGTTGGTCCAGTGCTATCACGTGCCTACCACAGAACAGACCAATGACAGCAGGTGTATGATATCTATCTATCTATATCTATACTATAATGGAGCAAGTGTATGTGAATATGTGAGTATGTATACGTGTATGTATGCATGTCCCCCCCACCACCTCCACCACACAATCCCGTCCTCAATCCCCCTCCCAACTTTGTCCTCTCTCTGCCCCCCATACCACACACCCAAACTTTTGCTGCCCCTCCCCCCCCTCAAAAGCTTCAAACCCCTCGATCCCAACTCTGTCCCCTCTCTCTGCTCCGCTCCCCCAACCCAACTCTGTCATCCTCTCCCCTTTTCTTCTCAAGTCCTCAACTGACCCAAACCCAAGTCCTCAACCCCCCCCCCAACATCTCAATCTCCCTCTTCCAACTGCGTGCACTGTCACCCCCAACTCTCTGTACACAGGGAACTTTGGCGCATGAGAAGGCCACTCGGCCTGTCATACCTGTGTTTGTTCTGTTCCTGTTTGTTAAGAACAATGTCAAAATTAAATAAAGATGGAATGTTAAATTCACAATCACTTCCCCATTTCTTCACATATTCTCACTATAAGTGATGGATCAGTGTTTGTGTGTTTGTTTATTTGCTTTTTCACACTACTCTTCTACAGTTGTGCGCCGATTACATCCAGACTTGCTACATAGGATCAGCATGATGCCAATTAGTGTATATAGGGGTGTTTTATCTTTGCCGGTGGTATTGGGGGGGGGGGGAGGGAGACAGATGCAAATTCTCGATGTAAATGTGTATCATGTGGCATCGCCTCCAGATAGGAGAGGGAATTACAAGTCCTCACCATTTACAGTTCAGTTTCCTGTCCCCGCCTTTTTCAGTGCAGTGAGGTGTTTTGAATTAAAGCAGTAGGTATGTTTTTACTTCATGCACATAACTTCATGGGTTGTTTTTTTTTTTTCGTATACAGAGCTGTCAGTTGCCTGTACACCGCCCAAATAAAGGTATGCGTCAGAAGAACGTGTTGCATGTTTGAACAAGATCGGCCAAAGGGTGGGTACTCTGATAGTCTTATTAGATATCCACACAGCACAAATTACTATCGTTCTTTCCCGTAAGTCATTATTATTAACATGCTGTGCCTAACTTGTATTTTATTAATGATTTGTCATGATTTTTAAATATCAGTTTATGAGGGTACTGGATCTAAACTGGACAGGTCAGGCCACCTAAGCCCCCCCCCCAACCCTTTACCCATAATGCCAGATCTGTCCAAAAAGTAAGGAGGATGGAGAAACAGAGACTTTGGTTGGGGGGGGGAGGGTTTGGAAAGATTAAAGAGGGAGGAGCAGGGGTGAGGAAGATGGATGGTGGGGAGAATGGGAGGGGTAGTAGAGTGGGAGGAAGGAACAGAGGATGGCAGATAGAGTAGGGGAGCTGAGGGGTGAGATGAGAGTGGGAGAGCTGTATGGTGGTGGAAGAGAGAGGACAGAAACATATTATTTTAAATCAATTTATCTGTCAGGGGTAAGAGAGGAATAAATTAGATGGAGGAAGGTGAGCAGAGCTCAGGGATTAAGATATGAAGGAAGGATCCAGCACACTTGTAACAAGAACGATGATACAACAGAGTATATGGTGAAGGGACATATGGGAGAACGATTAAGACAAAGGACATCTGCAAAATTAAAAATACAGTTTTGGGAGAGGGGGGAGGGTATAGGGTAAAGAGATGGGGATGGAAAACAAGACAGGAGATTTGTCAAGCATGTGAGACCTTGTGAAAAATCTGAGCAAGTTTCAAACACAACTCAATGATGGCAATACTACCAAATAAACCATCATGTGACTACGTAATGTACAAATCAAAGGAAACACAATTTGTACACAAAACACACAGGTATACATTTAAACAATTTTGTCCATCGTCTCGTAATATCCCTAAAGGTCTTTTTCCTACCTGTGAAGTGAAAGCTCTACCATTGTCCTTTGGTCACATGAAAACAATTCATTTATTTCATTTAAACATAAATTTACAAAGAAAGAAAGACCAACATTGATCATATTTTTGAATGTGTTGATGAATCGATGTAGGAGTTGCTCCATCATCAAACAAAATTACAAATATAATGAGTTTTCTTAAAGATCTGGGTCTCAGATTTATTTATTTTTTTGCACACTTGGTCTGCATCGTCCCTGATGAAGGCTACCTTGTGAGTAAATCGTTGGATTGATCATTATCCTATTTGGGTATGGGGATTTTGGATGGCACTGTCTTTTCATAAGTGGCATTTTAAAGCCTATTCCATGTTGCCCTGCAGGCCTTATATATACTAGCTTGGTATGCTTACACATTGTCAGCAATAATTAACCGCGCTTCCCCATTGTCTCGGGTCGCTCACCTGCATTTATTTTTTCATTTATTTATTTATTTTCATTTACGGATGCTTTCCAATGGTCCTGTGATTTTTCCTGGTGTATCGGCTCTGATGTCCATCGACATGCAAAATTACCGTGCTTCCCCCATTGTCTCAGGTCACTTACCTGCATTAATTTTTTTCATTTATTTTTTCCTTCATTTATATTTTCATTTACGGATGCTTTCCCACAGTTCTGTGATTTTTCCTGGTGTATCGGCTTAGATGTCTGTCGGCACACAAAATTACTGTGCTTTCCAATTGTCACAGGTCGCTCACCTGTATTTATTGTTGTTTTTTTAGATCCTTGTGGAGGATCTCTAAGTCTTACTCACGTTGTTGTTCTTGTGGACTTTTTTGTTTCACCAGCCTAACAGTTTTCATCAAAACTTCCTGAAACTTGGCATATATATGTAAAAATACCCTGCGCAGACAGTAACCATCTCCGATTTTGAAAATTCCTCCGAGAAAAAAAGTTATGACGTCAAAATATCTCCGCTAATGGAAATCGCCTAAAAAATTATCTCCGAAACTAGGCAAGCTTTTTGAATTCTGTTTGTGGGAATCGAACAGGGCATTAGCAGAGATGAATTATCGCACATATGATACATCACTATGACGTCATGTCAATTTTTATGACGTCATTCCTATTTTTTGACATTTTTTGTTTCACAACCCAGAGTTTTCATCGGATCTTCGTGAAACTTGCCATGTATATGCAGAAAGCCCACGCGCAGGCAGTAACCATCTCCGATTTTGGAAATTCTTCCTAGAAAAAAAGTTGACGTCATAAATATCGCCGCTAATGGAAATCGCCTATACCATTATCTCCGAAACTAGGCAAGCTGTTTGAATTTTGTTTGCGGGAATCAAGCCGGGCATTAGCACAGATAATTTATCGCAAACCTGATACATCACAATGACGTCATATTCGTTTTTATGACGTCATCATTAAGAGGACGAGGATCTTAGCTCATTTGAGCTTGTTACATTTACAGATGCTTTCCAATGGTCCTGTGATTTTCCCGGTGTATCGGCTTCGATGTCTGTCGGCACGCAAAATTACAGTTTTCTACGTCACCCCAATAGTACCAAATATTAATATCAGTCAGTCAGTCAGTCATTAGAATGAGGTTTACATATTAGATGAATTAATTTATAAATCATCCCAGGTAAGGCAGACAAATAACCCTCTCCCTGAAGGTTATTTATATGCTAGCTGGGTTTTTACTGAATCTATTAGGCCAAGAAGAAAAATAAAACCATTTAGGACTTAGATTTATTTTCTGGGAAAAACTGCTCTTGTCAAGCAAAAAATGGTTGAATGCTTAGGCTGTGTAACTTTGGAACAAGAAGTTGGATGAATGGTATGGCTGTGCAACTGTAGCCAGGTGTGGAACAGCAGATGCATGCACATGGGAGGCTCACAGAGTCACGAGTGAAACGAGGCTCATTATCATTCGCATCTTGTACAACAATGCTTGCAGTAGCCGTGTGGCTGAGGCTGTTTGAGTCGCCAGCCATGTCCACAACTTGTAATATCAGTGTGTAGCAGCTCATCAACTGAGATGATTAGGAAGGGGGCACAGGTAAAAGACTGTTACTGCACTCATAAATAGTATAATCAGAGTAACGATGCATGGACACTGATGGTAGAGATAATATGTAATAAATAATCACATTCAAAGTATTTATTTATTATTATACTCAAGGTTTATTCATGCACATGTATCATCCGGCTACTAGTTTGCATCATTCCTGGGGTGCACTGGTGCTGCTGATGCAGCGCCCCTTCCACTTGACAACATAAATATATAATTTTACAAGGTTACCAGCACACAATGGCCGATTCTTTTGAAGCCTCATTTATGCATTAAAAAAATGTACGGGGGCATATTTAATGTTCATCAGCAAATATGATAGCAGATTAATGTTCCCTCTGAAGGATGATGTACTGGAAGCAATACCCTCCTGGCAAAGCTTCAGAGTGACAGTTTATAGTCAGGCCAGGAATTGAATTCAGAGTAGATTGCTCAACTGTGGGTATGCTCTCTCTCTGAGCTATCCTGCTGGCCCCAAATGAGGGTTGAGTTTGAGGTTGTTGGAAGAGGAAAGAGGTAAGATTAAAATAGATTTCTGCTCGTTCCAGATTGAAATTTCTTGATTGATGCCGAAGCAAAAAACAAACCTCTCCCAAACCAATTTATCTGAAAGTCATTACTTTCATGTTCCATCCTACAGTTATCAATGTCATTTATTAATATTTATCAGAAGTAGAGCTTGACTGCCTGCTCTACCAACTCCTGGGATGATTTCATCTCTCCACTCACTCTCCCTAATAAAAACTCCACACCACCGAGGAAAAGCACTATTTATGGTGATTCAGCCAGTGAGAAATCCTCCAATTTCTTTTAAACAGCATTGATGGTTCCAAGTGTAAAATTGGCCAAAGTTTCCAAACACTTTCGACGATTTTACATGAAGTATTTCAAGTTTGAAAATTTTTGCTGCGTTTCAAAAAGAACACCAATCACCAGCCGGCACTTTAACTAAAGGACTATCAAAGACAAATGCCTCTTTGGTGTGCAGGTGGAAGTTTTCTGTGAAATGGAATTTTAGTTATATAACGTACAGTATGTTCAATTTGTTGATGTTGTATGTGACACTGGTGGATGATGTCATTAGACTTTCACGTATTAAAACACTTTTGGCTACACCATCTTCCATGTTATGTTACATGGTGTCAGAACGTCTGTTTCAGATAATCACAGCTTCTACCCGACCGATCGAACAACCTACAAACTCATTATATGAGCTATAGTGAACATTAACTTTGATCATACCGTAATTGCCTGGGATATAGTGTGGAATTTAACTCTGCATTTAGAAGATTCAAGAACAATGTGGAGTTTGTGTTTGCTGGGCTGATGGCCGAGTTTAGAGACAAGGAAAAGGCCAGCTTGCTAAGAACATGGATTGGACAGGAGGGAGGAGAAATTTACAAGATATTAATCTGGGGCAGAGGTGAGAAAGGAAGACTTGCAAAAAATTATTGATAAATTTGAAGGTTATGTCCACCTACGAAAGAACAAGCATGTAGCTCGACACAGGCTAAAACAAAGCAAGCAAGCTAGCAGTGAGTCTTTTGACAATTTTGTGACTTTCATCTCATTCTCCTGGACTGTGAATATGAAGGGTTTCTGGGGCAATATCGCATTCCACACTTGAAGCTATGACTGGGAGAAATCACATATGAGACCCAATATATTTTATAAACAATCCATTTACAGTCTACATCAATCTGATGGCAAGAAAAATCAGACAGGCAGTGGGAAATATCATTCATACGTGAAGACTCATTTAAGCACGTTTATTAGCTAAAGATCATTCCAGCCGAGTGAGCAGCCTACATCAAGGCCTAGCAAGTCGAGACGGCTCATAGTCTGTGGGGAACGCGATACGCATAGAATGCCTCAAGGATGGTGGGTTTCCTCCAAGTTTATTTTGGTTTCGTGTTAAACTACAGTAGTGACTGTTTAATAAGGTAATCATACATTGGAAATAATTGACTGAATAGTTTGTGGTTATAATTACTACCTGTAGGTGTGCCCCATGAAACGCCATGATAAGCTATTTATAGACCTTAACACGGTGTTTGAGGAAGGTGGAAAACCACTTGGGAAGGGGGGCAAATGAAGTCGCTACAACCTCTGTCATGTGACCCTTAGCCCCCCTGGCAAGTTTGATTGAGAATGGATAAGTTGTGACCAAATGTATCATGGTCAGACAGACAGACAGACACAAAATTGTGTATTTTAGTATGATTGAGTTCAATCATGTAGCAAGGCAATTACATGTTATGTGCACATCGATGGTATATTATTTGACACCCCCACCCCACCCTCCTGTTTCCCGACTTATCTAGTCTTTAGGTCTTTACCCCCATATCTTCTCCCTTCCTCATTTTGGTTCTAGTTTCCTTCCCGACCAGATGCCATTATCTCTGCCCCGCAAGCTTTCTCCTAAAGCTGAGGATACCTGTCCTGGAATTGTCTTTTTTAATAGTTGTTAATTGTTGGTGGTAATTTGTTGATGTTCAACCGACTCTAAACCCATCCAGCACATCTAGTTTAGTGTATATCCTGCCCGTGTGGAATTAAATTTTTGTTTCAGCCATAGCTTTAACTTTTTTGAATTTCTAAATGTATTTATCCACAAAAAAGTGGAAAGTTGCATTATCAAACAAAGTTCACAAATCCCACAATCTTAGGATAAAATAAAATATTGAATAATTAATTTCAAATGTAATTAAAACAAGCTCAAATGAGCTAAGATCCCCGTCCTCTTAATGATGACGTCATAAAAAAACGAATATGACGTCATTGTGATGTATCAGGTTTGCGATAAATTATCTGTGCTAATGCCCGGCTTGATTCCCGCAAACAAAATTCAAACAGCTTGCCTAGTTTCGGAGATAATGGTATAGGCGATTTCCATTAGCGGCGATATTATGACGTCAACTTTTTTTCTAGGAAGAATTTCCAAAATCGGAGATGGTTACTGCCTGCGCGTGGGCTTTCTGCACATACATGGCAAGTTTCACGAAGATCCGATGAAAACTCTGGGTTGTGAAACAAAAAATGTCAAAAAATAGGAATGACCTCATAAAAATTGATATGACGTCATAGTGATGTATCATATGTGCAGTAATTCATCTCTGCTAATGCCCTGTTCGATTCCCGCAAACAGAATTCAAAAAGCCTGCCTAGTTTCAGAGATAGTTTTTTAGGCGATTTCCATTAGCGGAGATATTCTGACGTCATAACTTTTTTTGTAGGAGGAATTTTCAAAATCGGAGATGGTTACTGTCTGCGCGGGGTATTTTTACATATATATGCCAAGTTTCAGGAAGTTTCGATGAAAACAGTCGGCTGTGAAACAAAAAAGTCCACAAGAAGAAGATGAAGAACAACAACGTGAGTAAAGGCCCAGTCCACAACCTTGACGTTTTAGCCAGCAATGGCAACGTATTAAAATGTATGTAAAACGCTGGCTTACGTTGAACTTTTGATGTTTTTTTTAAAGATTCGGACATATTCATAACGACTTGGTCTTATGCATAACGTATTAGTAACGGACACAGAACGTTTCGTTGTGTTATAGATAACTTATACCAACGAATGCTGAACCTGTTGTCGGCCTTCACAACCTATGCCAACGATAGTCTAACTTATGCATAGCGCGCGGCACGTATCGCCGACGATGACGTGACGTAGCCTATTAAAAGGCTGCCGCACAACGATTCAAATCATAACCGCCGCAGAAATGGAAGTGTCAACATCGCAGTCACACCTTGGCGATCTTGCCAGCGTATGCCGACCTCTGAAAAATGCGTCTAAAACGCTGGCGCACGTCGAATACGGTATGGGTAAGTTTGGTATACGTGAATAGAACGCTAAAGTACGCTATCATACGTCGTTTTAAGTGGAGTAAGTCTTGTAATTTTAAACATGTTGAAAATTTTACGACGTACTTGCCGTATGACACACGCTCCGCATGCGATGGGAATAAGTTGTACGCACGATATGCGATCGTTGACACACATCGACACACGTTACTTGAAAGGTACTCATAAGTCGAAACACGTCGAGGTAATGGTTAGCGTCAGTGTTCCAGCCTCCCGGTTTTTTTTTTCTTCGGTATGACGGTGTTCAGTGTACAGTGCGGTTATGATTTAAATCGTTGAGCGGCAGTCTATTAATTATATTATATTACAACCGCACTAGAAATCGAAGTGTCAACATCACCATCATACCGAAGGAAGGAAGAAAAAAAAAAAAAAAACACAGGGAGTCTGGAACACTGACGCTAACCATTACCTCGACGTGTTTCGACTTATGAGTAACTAAGGGCCCTGTCACACCTTGACGTTTTAGCCAGCAATGGCAACGTATAAAAATGTATGTAAAACGTTGGCGTACGCTGATATTTTGATGTTTTTTTTAAAGTTTTGGACGTATTCATAACGAGTTTGACGTATGCATAACGTATTAGTAACGTACACAGAACGTTTTAATCACATATAGATAACTTAGACCAACGAATGATTAACGTGTTGTCGGCGTTCACAACCTATGCCCAACGATAGTCTAACGTATGCATAGCGCGCTGCACGTATCGCCGACGATCACGTGGCGTAGCCTATTAAAAAGCTGCCGCACGCCGATTTAAATCATAACCGCCTGAGAATTGGAAGTGCAACATCGCAGTCACACCTTGACGATCTTGCCAGCGTATGCCGACGTATGAAAATTTGTCTAAAACGCTGGCACACGTCGAATACGTTATGGGTAAGTTGTGTATACGTTAAGAGCACGCTGAAAAACACTGCCATACGTCGTAATAGGCCTTGTACGTCGTGAATTTCAAGCATGCTGAAAATTTTACGACGTACTCGCCGTATGGCTCACACGTTCCGCTACGCTGGGAATAAGTTGTAGGCACGATATGCGATCGTTGACACACGTCGACACAAGTTCCTTGTAAGTTACTCATAAGTCGAAACACGTCGAGGTAATGTTTAGCATACCCGAAACATATTTTCTCGTCAAGGCACATTTTCTTTTTTTCTCCTCGGCTCCGTGAAGGCACGTGATGAAATATCTGAAGTTGTTGTTGTTGTGTGTCTTTTTTTCTTTTTTTTTAGTCTATCACGAATTTTAAAATATATTCGGACATTTGCTTTTAAGTTTCGACGTCGACGTGACAATATCCTCAAACAGAAAATATTCACAGAGGAGGAACTAAGAATAAGACGAGCAAACTGAAGAGGCAATCGGACGTGACGTAACAGCACGTGACGAAATATCGGAAGTTGGTGTTGGTTTTTTTTGGTTTTTTTAAACGCTGCCAATACGCCATTATACGGTAGCTGTAAATTTGAAACACGTTCAGTAAGTTCTGTGGTCGTCCGGAAGACGTCAATCAAATACGTCAATATGCGTTGGAGGTACGTTACACATAGGTTCAAAGCACGTTACTCATAGGTTAGAAATAACTTTTGGGTACGCTAAGCATTACCTCGACGTGTTTCGACTTATGAGTAACTTACAAGTAACGTGTGTCGACGTGTGCCAACGATCGCATAACGTGCCTCGACGTGTGTCAACGATCGTGTAACGTGCCTACAACACGTTACTCATAGGTTATAAATAAGTTTCGGGTACGCTAATCATTACCTCGACGTGTTTCGACTTATGAGTAACTTACAAGTAACGTGTGTCAACGATCGCATAACGTGCCTACAACTTATTCCCAGTGTATGCGGAACGTGTGAGCCATACGCCGGCATACGTCGTAAAATTTCAAGCATGCTAAAATTTGCGACAACCGCAAAGTACAACGTTGAAAGCCAGGTACTACGACGTATGGCAGTGTTTTTCAGCGTGCTCTTAACGTATACACAACTTACCCATAACGTATTCGACGTGTGCCAGCGTTTTAGACAAATTTTCATAATCGGCATACGCTGGCTAAATCGTCAAGGTGTGACAGCCCCTTTACAAGTAACGTGTGTCGACGTGTGTCAACGATCGCATGACGTGCCTCCAACTTATGGCCAGCGTTATGCGGAACGTGTGAGTCATACGCTGGCATAAGTCTTAAAATTTCAAGCATGGAAAATTTGAGGACAACCGAAAAGTACAACGTTTAAAGCCAGCGTACTACGACGTATGGCAGTGTTTTTCAGCGTGCTCTCAATGTTATCAAAACTTACCCATAACGTATTCGACGTGTACCAGCGTTTTAGACAAATTTTCCAAAAATCGGCATAAGCTGGCTAAAACGTCAAGGTGTGACTGGGCCTTAAGACAGAGATCCTCCACGAGGATCTAATAATAAATTATGACAAAAACGAGAGCAATAGCACAATGAAACCCACTATCAAACTATCAAGATTGCACAAAGAGAACAATTCAACAGACAACTACAGTATCCCTACTGCCACCCATTGACTTCTTTAATATTACTGACTTTCATTTTTTGAAAAAGCACAAACAGAAAACGGCACAAATGATTTCAAAAATCTGCTGGTTCTGCACATTAAACCTCTCAACTTCCTACCAGACCTCATCTGTTCATAAAAGTATGTAGTGGGTGGATGTCAGTTTGCATAATGGATTCAGCATTCATTAAAACATTTTCATGATAAATTACACTTATGTCTATCCTTCCTTGATCATCATGAAACTACCAGCAATCATTCAGGCATGTTGGCACTCAGATAACGATCATGAAAGAAAACACAGATAATTCAGACAAAAACGGAAGAACCAATACTTAAAGATGATTTTGACTATCTTAGTCAAATTAGAAGACTACATTAGTAGTATTTAGAATATTTTCATGTGTTTATTAAAAAAAAAAAACAATCAGTCAAAAATGGCACAACAAGCATTATATCTGTTTTTGTCCTAAAAATGGTTCCCATTTGTGTTAAGACTTGAAACTAGGTAAATTTATTTCATTCTTGGTTGAATTGTTAAGATATCATCATCATTAAGTACCATGCCGAATGCAGAGCATTCATCCATCCATCCACTGGGACCATACTCTGTGCAGATCATTGGTGTTGCCAAAGCAGTTACTCGGCTACAATCCTGGTCGGGTCGCCACTCCGACTCAGGGAGTCAGGACAGGAATTTGGAATTTGATTCAGGGTGCCGGCAATACCTCACTTTACCTTCACGAAGGACACTGTGGGATTTTTAACGTCAACCAACTAACCCCAGAAGATAGTACTCCCAGTTTAAAGTGCATCAGAAGGATGGAACACACATTGATGAATCACCCTGCCTGTGAAATACCAGGATGACAGTTTATAGCTGGATAAAGATTCAAACCCAGGCTAGACAGCTTAGAGGAGAGTATACATAACTCGAGGCTATCCTGCCAGCCAAGTTGAGATATAAACCCCTATAAAAATTGGAGAATATCCAGACTCTGCTGCTGTTGAAACTGCAACCTAAAATAAAAGCATTTATTTTGTGTTAACCTTTTATTTTGGAAACATCACCAACAATTGTCTTTTAGATTGCATCTTGCTTTGGGGGGCAAATTAATTTAGGGAGATTGGGAGAAGGAAAGGGTGGGAGAGTATTGAAATATTTAATAACAGCAGCTGTTTGTTACTTGCCATGGTTAGAATGTTCAACTGTTTTGAGCAGTGTATTAAAGAATCCGTTGAGGAATAATAGTTCTGGAACAGGAATATGGTAGGGCAGAGACTCAACGTAAGAAAGCATATCAATAATTTGCATCCACCCTTGTAGCAAGCTATAATGCGAGCGAGTAGGCAGGAATAGCATAGTTCATACTCTTGGAAGGATTTAAGCATACAGCATGAAACCTTTCATAAGTCTTCAACCAAATCAATTTGTAGACTTCATTACCCCTCTCCCCACAATTATAATTAGTTCTTAAAACACCATGGTATAATTTCAAATGGCAAAATGACAAACAATGTAGGTGGGCCATATCAGGCTTTACTTGCAGTCGTCGAGCAATACTGGAAGACAATCGAAACAAACCTCACGATCAAGCCCACTGATGAGTGTACGAACATCTCCAGAGAATTGGTCTATGGAGAATAAATCAGGACTTGGGATGCCAGGCTGCTGTTTTACTATGGAGTAGCGAAGATCTCCATTTGGGGTGTTTGGATCATCAGCATCATGTGCTGTTGTACTCATCACAAATGTACCTGGAAGACATCACGAGTAATGCTGAAAAACTACAGTTTCACCAACAAACAGTTCACAGTGAAATACTGTTGGACCCCGCTATTCGCATGGGATATGTTCCTGGAAAATGCTGTGAATGTTGAATCCGCGAATGTTGGGGCATTGTTTCAATGGGGAAAAGGGGGATAGGTTCCTGGTGGTTCGTGATTCATAAAGGAAAATCAAAAATCCCATGAAAAACTGCAAATACCCCCGCAAAAAAAATAAACACAAAATGTGCAAAAAACCACATACTCCCGTGAAAAACTGTGAAAATGCAAAAAAAAAAATAAAAAATTCTTCTTCAGGTCCATGCCTGGCTGACCTGCCTTCAATTGGCTTTGGAAGGAATTGTTTTTATTGAATTGAAAGTGAATTTGTACACCTGTCTGTTGCTGCCTATGGTGTATTAGTGCCCTATTTAGGGCCCATTTCCAGAAACGGGAAGACATAGCGAGGAAGAAAAACATCACATCGACTTCTTTTTGCTTTAAAGTGGGCTTGCAATGATGTCTACTGGAAAGACGGAAGGAAAAAAAAATGTCATTGTAAGCATTGAATGGAGATTGTCACGATGGTAACTGGAGAGTTCATATGAACACCTTACGCCGCACTAACTAGAGAAACAAGCACATGGGCAGGGTCTATGAGTGGCAAATTTGATTGGTCATGATGACGCAAAATGCCGTAATATTTTATCCAAGTACTGCTAAACTGAAGGGTTATGAATTTGGCAAAAAGGTGATTTGTGTTCAATTGTGTTCAAGTATACAATTAAATTGAAATTAAGTAAAGATTTTAAAGGGGGTAGAAAAAAGCAATTCCCAGAAATTTTACTGCTGTCGATGCAATATCTTTTACACCACCTTATTTAACATGTTACATTAGTTATTCGTGCCTGTCATTTGTGTCCTTTATAACGTCCTTAAAAACAGGATGTTTCCTGTTTGGAATTATTTTCAATTTTATATGATTGCCAGACAGAAAGACAGAGTAAAAAAAATTATCTCACTTCTCTCTGCACATGCACAGTCGGGAGAAATTTAGAGGCAAAGTTCTGCTAAACTACAGGTTTGTTTTCCGATTGTTGTTCAAAATATAACATTCAATTTAAATCAAGTTGTTCATAGATTATAAACTGACATTTGTAGACAGTCAGACAGATAGACAGAAGTGAATCAAATGCTTAACCCCAATTTTTGTTTAACATGCGTGAGGTAGTTATATGAATGCTCAAACAACAAAGAATCTGTGGAGAGCCACGAATGTGTCCATATAGTTTGCTTACCTTTTAGTTTTCATATTGGGCTGCCAGGATAGCCTAGAGGTATGTTCATCTGAGTTGTTTAGCTTGGGAGAGAATCCCGACCCAGCTATAAACTGGCATCCTGGCGTTTCACATGCATCAATGTGTGCACCCGCCATCCCTTGGAAGGACATTAAACTGATGACCCGTCGGCCTGCATTAGTTAGTGGTTAATAAAGATCCCCCTTGGTGTCTTTCACAAAGAGTAGGTGAGCCACTGCTGGCTAAATTCCAAATTCTATCCCGACTGCCACTGGGAAGGCAAAAGCAAACTATCCAATGTAATCCTTGCCGTAAGGTTTCTTTAGCAGCACTGAACTTGCCTTCAGGCAAAACACCAGAAAGAAAAAACGTTTTCATTTGGAGGAAAATGCGTAAAAGCACAGGGCACAACTGATACAGGTGTGGAGCAGAATAATGGCCTCAAAAGTCCAAACATAAAATGGGTAGGTGTGTCGCTGAGCCTTATGATGACATCTTGGTGCTTTCTCAGTTGATGCTTTAAGTTGTGTTAAACCTTCAACTTATGTTAGAAACCTGACACACATTGTTTGATTGTTATATCATCCATAATTTTTACACTACATTCTGATACCATAACATTCTTGGAAACTTTGAGCTTTTAACCTTCTTCATGTCACTAAATAATATGGCCCCTCCATTGCTGACCTATCACTTTATTGGTTTCACCGAGATCGTAGACAAATAACAACCCAAGTAATCCATTAATCGTTAAATTATTATTTACGAAATTAAAGCAGAGTGACAAGCCATAAAATGAAAACAATATGACAAGAGAGAGAGAGAGAGAAAAAAACTCTGTTACTGTTATAATTTTTTAATTCTTAAATGTTTATATAATTGTTTGATCTTTGTTGTACTAAAATTTTTGATGCATTGCTCCTGGTTTGCTTAATATATTGGAGAGTGACTACTGGAGTATTGAAATATCAATTGATCCAAAAACACAAGACAGGGAAGCTCGGGCACAATAAAAGGCCAATTCACCCACGCCACCTGTGCTGTAACCACGTCCATGCATTTTGTTCGTAAATTTAACTCAATCTGCTCATTTTTTTAAATACACTTATTCCTTCCACATACCATAATACTAAACATCAATATCACATTAAATTTACGTGGCCAGAGTACAGGCCCAAAGACAACTTGTTCTTGTAAAACACCTTGATATATTTTACATCCACAGACACGACGTTGAGAAAGCTCGCTCTACGTCCTCTTCATAGAACCTTGTACTTTATGATGCAAGACCCCGTGTTCTTTCCGCAATTGACATATTTTCTAACAAAACTTCAAGATGCAACATGTTATAATAAAAGTAACGATGAGCTATGATGGAAACTAACAACAGATGGAAGGCTAAAAGCATTCCCCTGTCATGGCTAATATTGACTACAATACAGAGACAGGCTCTCACATGATTGCATCCCATTTTGATTTGGAGTGCATAGTGTCCGTGGTGAGTTACACAGTAAAGGGTTGTCGTACATCAACAAAACAGGCGTTCATAAAGTGTTTATGCGCTTCTCAGCAGCCAATGACACCTGTGCTGTGTGGGTGGGGCGAGAGTGTTAGAAGCAAATGGGGTGGCCTTCAATTCCACGGATGACTCGGGGTCGATCGAGCAGCTGTAAGTTCCGTTTTAAATAATTTAAGAAAAACACTGACAAAGCTATGACACTGAGAGCTAAGTGCATTCCTGAGCTGGGTAGGACAACTGGGGTCACATTTTCACATGGTTGTGGGTATGTAAAGTGCACAGCGTATGTGATCAGTGACTTGAAAAGTTCAGTTGGGAATTATCAATTGAAACATTAATCGTCTTTCATTACATAATGCACAATAAATAGGTGGGTGGTTATCACTATAAGAGAAGTTACACAAAAATAACCTCATTCATACCAAAGATATACAAAAAAGTGAAAATACGTAAAGAAGAAAAAAAAAACTTATGCATGTAAAATAAAGTTTTAAGTTTGAACAAGTTTAACTATATCATGCAAAAGTTTGAATAAAAACACATTAACTTTGAAAATTGACTACAACAGCAGAAGTGTTATTCTACAATATTTCACCGAATTCTGCTGTTAATGTGCATCTTCACTTTTCTCGAGTTTGTCTGATTAAAATAAAAATGCATTAGTACTTTTCATGCAAAACAAGATGGTTTACGCGCACACACACACACACACACACACACACACACACACACACACACACACACACACACACACACACACACGTCTGTTCGGAAGTACCGTATCTTTTTATGAAACAAATAACCTGCTTGCATCTGTTGGAACCTTACTGCTGAAAATACCAAATTTCAGCATACCATAGAAGTCCCTTTCTTTCCAACAGCATACCATAGAAGGCAGTCCCTGAAAGTACCATGTGTTCAGCTGTTGGAAGTGCAAAATTCCTTCCCTTCATCTATCTTTCCCTCCTCCACTATCTCATGGGTAATAAATACTTGAATTGGCTTGAGGGCATTCTAGAAAGGACTCTGCTCTGCATGTAATATCTGTGTGAGTGGCTGTTCTGCTTCAAAATCTCAACATCAAACATATCAATCCATATGAAATGCGAAAGTAAACGCTTTTTCAGCGACATAAGACATTCAGTGAACTTGGGAGATCCTTTGCGGATATCAACATATTTTTTTAACCATCTAAAATTAAATCCTTCATTTTTCCAACAATTTGAATAGTTCTTCAAATTTTATTTATTCCCCTCGAGTGTCTGATGCTTATGGAGGAGCTTATACTTTTGGCACAGCCAATAATATAGGATATTAGAAGAAATCAGCATTTTTACATGAATTATTATAGAATATCAGTAGGAAATGGAGAAATCGAAACAGTATATGGGACTTAGGTGGAGATCATAGAATCAAGAGCTAAGTGCTTTGATGGACTGCCAAAAAGAAAAAAAAAACTAACCTGACTGCCAGCATTACTGTCCAAGTTGTTATTAGTTTACAGAAGACGACAGAGATGACCTTTAAATAAAGCATAAAGACATGTGAGGACGTTCATTCTGGTGCATTCATTTGAAATTACACAACAATGGTTTGAATTCAGACAGACAGCATATTGCAAAGGTTATAGATATTATGTGGAAAGGTTATAGACCACCTTTTTGTTTATTTTATTGCACTGTCCTATTGTGATGTCATTTTGAAATAAAAGACAAAGTAAAATGACAACGAGTTGAGGATAGTTACCAAATGACTCCTTCCTGTGCATATCCTTGTGCATAAAGCTAGTGAATGTGTGACAACATAATGGCAACTAAATACATATTTTTAAAAAGTATATAGACAATAACATATTAACCAACCGGGCTCTGCATTTTCAGTTACGTTGCCATTGTAGATGGGTTGAGAGAAGATGGGACAGTTGTCATTAATATCCAACACGACGATTGAAATTTCAATGGAATCCTCAACAAGTGTTTCAGGTGACTCCAGTGCATAAACCTTGACCTGATGACACAAAACAAGTTAAGCAGCAATTTATGGGGCTTACAAATAAATTAGGGCCGTGCAATCCTTTAAACCTTGATGTATAAAACGCACAATGCCCCAGGCTTTGCCTTTATTACCAACAATATGATTTCAAACATAAACACATACAAACAAAAGTACACCATTCAGCTAGTAATCCAAAATAAATAAAAGGAGCATCATTGTTAAGATATCCAATCGTGTTGTCTTTCAAATGAGCATTCTAACTGTTCCAAAATGCACAAGGCATAAAGGCTGTTTAGACGAAGAGATGTGTTACTTCTTGCCTTGGAAAAGCTGCAGGTACTTCGTCAGAGCGGATGGCTCCCTGTCGTCTAGTGCACTGGGCCAGCACTGTGCGATTAGTGTCGGCCTGATATACAGCCGGCCTGTGGCATGCTCCCCACGCGGTGTTATTAGCGTGCCATTTATCGGCGTGCTACCCACATTCCCAGCTGTCCCCAGGCACTGCCAAAACCTTTTTTGGGGGCCAGATGTTTGGTGTGTAAAATTTGCACATAATCATTTCCAGGCAAACCTCATTATGACCTGTGTTGTTTTGCCTAGCTTGCATACACAGCTGGAATGGTTTTGTTTTGTATCTGTGCTTTGAAAAACAATTTATCATTATATGTTTCTTTGCTTGAGTATGCAATACCATATTACATTGAACTTGTTATTTAACTCTGATACAATCCACCTAACTCATCATGATAAACCACTCAAAAATTTTCTAATTTCTTTAACAGTTAATTTGTTTAGCTTGAACTGTAGTGAACATATTATTACCCAATGCATGCGAAGCAAAAAATGGGGTTAAGCAATTGATTCATGTCCATCCGTCTGTCTTATCAGTTTATGATCGAGGAACAACTTGATTTCAATTTAATGTTTTATATTTTGAAGACAAATTGGAACATGAATAGGAAGACTTAGTCTGTCGTTTTACCATACCTTGGCTCAGAATTCGTCCCGACCACACATGTGCAGAGAGGAGTGAGATAATATTTTTACTCTGCCTGCCTGCCTGCCTGGCAGTCAAACAAAATTGAATATCATTCCAAAAAGGAAACTTACTATTTTTTTTTAAATGTTATAAATGACACAAACAACCTGTACAAATAATTAATGTAACATGTTAGATAGGGTGGTGGATTAGACACTGGGGAAAATGGTGGTAAAACCAGGAATTTATTTATTTATACACATTTAAACCTCTAAACCTTTATTTAAATTGAGTGATATACTTGAAGACTGTGGAACACAAATCACATTCATAATACTTCCAAGAACTACACAATATCTACCAATATAAAACAGTGTGTATTTGTGTGTTTGTGTGTTTGTGTATTTGTCTGTCCCCCTTCATAAGGACGATTTAAATAGGGCTTTAAAGGCCAATCTTTTAACATGACTGTGTGTTCACTATGGTCTATTTTTCAGGATAAAAAAAACTTGAAAAACATTTTTCATTAAAGAATAATTACGTATCGTCTTTTGGAAATGTAGATGGTGACTTGCAACCGGGCTTCAAAGGCGGTGTGCAGAAGCGTTTAAAAATAACAATAAATACAAGGCCTAGGGAGGTGAAATTCACTGTACATGATGTGTAAGATGCACAGAGTAAAACGAGTGTTCATTTACATCCGTAGGATGACTAATAAATAAAGAAGATAAAAACAACACCTGACGCTAGGCCGAGGCTTCAGACTTTGGCATGCCCATGAGGCTATACCGTCAAAATGAAACGTCCCAGAAAATAAAGAAAATAGGGTAATATTTGTAGATGTAGTGTTTTATAAAAACGCTTCTTGCTACGAAATATATCTTCCTGCCTTTGAATATTTCAAATAAAATAATTCCAACCCGTCATTTTTGACAGGCTTTTATACTAGTATCAATATATAGCATGAGGGGGTGTAGCATGTGTTTCGGGGTGAAGAAGAGGATGCCAATATTCCTCTGTATGATGTTGATTGATGCTGTGTTCTCTTGTAATCAATAAAGCCTCCATCTCCTAAATTGTGATTCAACATAGTCTTATTACAGTATTTCAGGGTGTATAAGACTGCTTCAGTAGCACTAAACTCTCAGATTTTTTTTTAAACGATCTATAAAATCATTATTATATTGAAATTGAAGAACAGGAGGGTCTTGCCGTTCGTTGGTTTCCCTTCATGGATTCACTCTATCCTGATGATTTTATCGAGGCAATGTTTGCGGATTGTGGTCAATGTGCTGAAATAAACGTGGGTTGGTGAACTATTTTCCACATTTATTCACCTAATTAATGTGGGCCGTAAATGCAATAACCCCCTCAAACATCATCATCACCATCATCTCCATCAACTCATCTTTGTCATCGCCATCACATCATTGGATCAAGTTTATCAACATTATTATTAAAGGTAAGTTTCATGATCTTAATAACTCAAGAAAATAAACTTTATTTTATGTTCTTAATACATGAAAACAAGCCTGGTGTTGGCTTAACGGTTGAGGTGGCTGGCTTAAGATCTTAGAGTTAAATAACACCAGGTGGGTTGACTCAGCCCGTCATCCTTATGAGGTTGGCAAAATGAGTACCAGCTTACTGGAAACAGGAGGCACTGCATGAGCAGCACAGCCACGTCCCCAGCAATGATGCAACCAGCAGCCATAGGCTGCATAAAAAAAATACATGAAAATAATACTTTATTTTATGTTCTTAATAACTCTTTTATTCATGAAAATAAATATCACAAAAACAATGCACAAACAAAAATCGATGCAGGTTGTTGTTATTCATCCAGTCAAATTAAAACAATAAAAGTTTATCATTGAAAAAGGCTGGACTTACAAGTTGGTAAAACTGACGTTTCGGCAAGAAAATTTTAATTGTGCAAATATGTTAATTTAGGGTACAGTTTGGACAAATTTTAAAGTTGAAGTCCATAACCATATTTTCCTCCATTACCCCCTAAGTTTGCACATTGCAGACTTGCGGTTCATGGGGATTTTCAAGAATGTAACCCTGCGATCGGCAAGGCCCTTCTTTATATACTTGAACACTGTGTAGCGCATCATATTCTATGAATGCTCCAGTTTCTCTCTGTAATTCAGTCATTTTTTTAGTAATGCGTGTAGTTTTTTTTTTTTTTTT
>CM068960.1:36545327-36582108 GCA_035128595.1 Eptatretus atami | reverse complement strand
CCGACGATGAAAAATTGTCTTAAACGCTGGACACTCGATTACGTTATGGTAAGTTGTTTATACGCTTAAGAGCACGCTGAATAAACACTGCCTACGTCGTAAAGCTTTACGTCGTGATGAAATTTCAAGCATGCTGAAAATTTACGACGTACTCGCCGTATGCTCACACGTCCGCTACGCTGGAATAATCTTAGGCACGATATGCATGCTCTGACACACGTCACACAAGTTCCTTGTAAGTTACTCATAAGTCGAACACGTTCGAGTAATGTTTAGCATACCGAACATACTTTTCTCCTTCCAAAGCACATTTTCTTTTTCTCCTCTGGCTCCGTGAAGACGTATGGAAAATCTGAAAGTTTGTTGTTGTTTTGTGTCTTTTTTCTTTTTTTATCTATCACGGAATTTTTAAGATATACTCGGACATTTGCTTTAAGTTTCGACGTCACGTACCAATATCCTCAAACAGAAAATATCACAGAAGGAGAACTAAGAATAAGACGAGCAAAACTGAAGAGCAACGAATTACGTAACACACGGGACGAAATATCGAAGTTGGTGATTGGTTTTTTTGTTTTTTTAACACCTTGCCAATACCCAATTATACTAGCTGTAAATTTGGAAGCACGTTCAGTTAGTTCTGTTCGTCCGGAAACGTTCAATCAAATACGTCAATATGCGTTGGAGTACGTTAACATTAGGTTCAAGCACGTTACTCATAGGTTAGAAATAACTTTGGGTACGCTAAGCATTACCCTCGACTGTCGACTTATGAGTAACTTACAAGTAATGTGCTGACGTGTGCCAACATCGCAAAACGTGCCTCACGTGGTCAACATCGTTAACGCCTACACACGTTACTCATAGTTTATAAATAAGTTTCGGTACGCTAATCATTACCTCACGTGTTTCGACTATGAGTAACTTACAAGTAACGTCTGTCAACTATCGCCAATAACTGCCTACAACTTTATTCCCAGTGTATGCGTAAACGTGTGACCATACGCCGCAACGTCTGTAAATTTTCAAGCATGCTAAAATTTGCAGACAACCCAAGTACAACTTGAAACCCAGAGTACTACACGTATGGCAGTGTTTTTCACGTGCTCTTAACGTATACACAACTTACCATAACTACGACGTGTGCCACGTTTTAGACAAATTTTCATAGTAATCGGCAACGTGGCTAAATCGCAAGGTTGTGACAAGCCCCTTACACTATGAACGTGTGTCACGGGGTCAACCGATCGCATGACGTGCCTCCAACTTATGGCCAGCGTTATGCGGAACTGTGGTAGTTCATACGCTGGATAAGTCTTAAATTTCAGCATGGAAACAAATTTGAGGACAAAAAAAAAAAATTCCGAAAAGTACAACGTTAAAGCCAGCTACTCGACTTTATGCATTTTTCAGCGCTTCTCAATGTTATCAAAACCTACCCATAACGTATTTCACGTTACCAGCGTTTAGACAAATTTTCCAAAAATCGGCATAAGCTGGCTAAAACGTCAAGTGTGACTGGCCTTAAGACAGAGATCCTCCACGAGATCTGAATTAATAAATTATGACAAAACGAGAGCAATAGGCACAATGTAAACCCACTATCAAACTATCAAGATTGCCACAAAGATAACAATTCAACGACAACTACAGTATCCCTCTATCCCCACCCATTGACTTCTTTAATATACTGACTTTCATTTTTGAAAAAAAGCACAAACAGAAACGGCACAAATGATTTCAAAAAACTGCTGGTTCGCACATTAAACCTCTCAACTTCTACCAACCTCATTGTTCATAAAAAAAGTATGTAGTGATGGATGTCAGTTTGATAATGATCACATTCATTTAAACCATTTCATGATAAATTACACTTATAGTCTATCCTTCCCTTTATTCATCATGAAACTACCAGCAAATCATTCAGGCATGTTGCTACTCAGATAACATTCATGAAGAAAAACACAATTATAATTCAGACAAAACGAAGAACCAAACTTAAAGATGATTTGACGATCTAGTCAAATTAGTAAGACTACATTATGTATTTAGTAATATTTTTCATGTGTTTATTATAAAAAAAAACAATCAGTCAAAAATGGCACAACATAGCATTATATCTTTTTTTGCCTAAAAAATGGTTCCCCATTTGTTTAAGACTTGAAACTTAGGTATTTATTCATTCTTGTTGAATTGTTAAGATATCGATCATCATTAAGTACCATGCCGAATGCGAGCATCATCCATCCACCACTGGACCATTACTCTGTGCAATTCATTGGTTGTTGCCAAAGCAGCTTACTTCGGCTACAATCCTGTCGGTCGCCACTGCCGACTCAGGGAGTCAGCACAAATTTGGAATTTGATTCAGGGCCGGCAATACCTTTCACTTTACCTTCACGAAGACACTGTGGGATTTTTAACGTCAACCAAACTAAAACCCCAAAGATAGTACTCCCAGTTTAAGTGCATCAAAGGATGGAACACCAATTGAGAATCACCCTGCCTGTGAATACCAGGATGACATTTATAGCTGGATAATAATCAAAACCAGGCTAGACAGCTTAAGAGAGTATACATAACTCGAGCTATCCTGCAGCCAGTTGAGATATAAACCCCTATAAAAATTGGAGAATATCCAGGCTCTGGCTGCTGTTAACTTGCAACCTAAAATAAAAGCATTTATTTGTGAACCTTTATTTTTGAACATCACAAACAATTGTCTTTAATCATCTGCTTGGGGGCAAATTAATTTAGAGATTGGAGAAGGAAAGGTGAGAGATATTGATATTAATAACAGCAGCTTGTTGTTACTGCCATTGTTAGAATGTTCAACTGTTTGACAGTTGTCATTGTATTAAGAATCCGTTAGAATAATAGTTCTGAACAGGGATATGGTTAATAGCAGAGACTCAGTAAGAAAGCATCATCAATAATTTGCTCCACCCTTGTAGCAAGGCGATTAATGCGGAGCGAGTAGCAGAATAGCATAGTTCATACTCTTGGAAGATTTAACATTACAGCATGAAACCTTTCATAATCTCAAACCAAAATCAATTGTAGACTTCATACCCCTCTCCCCACAATTTATAATTAGTCTAAAACACCATGGTATACATTTCAAATGGCAAAATACAAACAATAGTGGGGCCATATCAGCTTTACTTGCAGTCGTCGAGCAATACTGTAAGACAATCAAAACCTTTCACGATCAAGGCCCACTGATGACGTGTACGACATCTCCAGAAATGGTCTATGGAGATAAATCAGACTTGGGATGCCAGGTGCTTGTT
The DNA here is from genome assembly GCA_035128595.1 of Eptatretus atami. Taxonomy (NCBI): domain Eukaryota; kingdom Metazoa; phylum Chordata; class Myxini; order Myxiniformes; family Myxinidae; genus Eptatretus; species Eptatretus atami. Next base: position 36,578,815 of record CM068960.1, on the reverse strand, counting down.
TTACTTATGAGTAGCGAAATCTCCATTGGGGTGTTTGATCATCAGCATCATGTGCTGTTTCTCATCCACAAATTACCTGAAAACATCACGGAGTAATGCTGAAAACTTACAATTCACAACAAAACATTCACAGGATAATATCTGTCTGGACCCCGCTATTCCGCATGGATATTTCCTGGAAAAATGCCTGTGATGTTGAATCCGCGATGTTGGGCATGTTTCAATGGGAAAAGGGATAGTTCTGTGGTTCGTGATTCATAAAGGAAAATCAAAAATCCATTAAAAACTGCAAAACCCCGCAAAAAAAAATAAGACACAAAAAGTCAAAATAAAACACATACTCCGGAAAAACTGTGAAAATGTAAAAAAAAAAAAAAAAAAAATTCTCTTCACTTCCATCCTGCTGACCTGCCTTCTATGGCTTTGAAGAATTGTTTTTATTGAATTGAAATGAATTTGTACCACCTTCTGGCGCCTATGGTGTATATGCCCTATTAGGCCCATTTCCAGAAACGGAGAAGAACATAGCGAGGAAAGAAAAACATCACCATCGACTTCTTTTCTTAAAGTGCTTGCAATATGTCTACTGGAAAGACGGAAGAAAAAAAATTCATTGTAAGCATTGAATGGAGATTGTCACGATGTAACTGGAGAGTTCATATGAACACTTACGCCTCGCACTAACTAGAGAAACAAGCACTGGCAGGGTCTATGAGTGGCAAATTTGATTGGTCATGATGACGCAAAAATGCCGTAATTTATCCAAGTATCTGCTAAATGAAGGGTATGAATTGGCAAAAAGTGTTGTGTCAATTGTGTTCAAGTTATACAATAAATTGAAATTAAGTAAAGATTTAAAGGGGGTAGAAAAAACATTCCCAGAAATTTTACGCTGTCGATCAAATCTTTACACCACCGTATTAGACATGTTACATTAGTTATTCGTCCTGTCAATTGTTCCCTTATACGTCCTTAAAAACAGAGTTCCTGTTTGGAATTATTTTCAAGTTTTATATGATTGCCAGAAGAAAAGACAGAGTAAAAAAAATTATCTCGACTTCTCTTGCCTACATCACAGTCGGCGAGAAATGAGAGCAAATTCCTCTAAACTACAGTGTTGTTCCGTTGTTGTTTCAAAATATAACATTGCAATTTAAATCAAGTTGTTCCATAGATTAATTAAACGACATTGTAGACATGCAAACAGATAGACAGAGTGACATCAATATGCTTACCCCAATTTGTTTACATGCGTGAGGTAGTTATATGAATGCTCAAACAACAAAGATACTCGTGGAGACCACGAAGTGTGCCATATAGTTGTCTTACCTTAGTTCATATGGCTGCCAGGATAGCCTAAGTATGTCACTGAGTTTTACTGGAGAGAATCCCACCCACTATAATCTGGCATCCGCGTCACAATCAATGTGGTGCACCCCAATCCCTTGAAGGACATAAACGAGACCGCTCGCCTGATAGTTATCGGTTAATAAAAGAATCCCCCTTGGTCGTTCACCAAAAGAGTAGGTAGCCACTGCTGCTAAATTCCAAAATTCTATCCGACTGCACTGGAAGGCCAAAAAGCAAACTATCCAATAATCCTTGCCGTGAAGTGTCTTTAGCAGCCTGAACTTGCCTTCAGCAAAACACCAGAAGAAAAAACGTTTCATTGGAGGTAAAAATGCGTAAACACAGGGCACAACTGATACAGGTTGTGGAAGCAAGAATAATGCTCAAAAGTCCAATACATAAAAGGGAGGTGTCGCCGCCTTATATGACCATCTTGTGCTCTCATTGATGCTTAATGTTTAAAACCTCAAACTATGTTGAAACCTGACACACATGGTTGATTGTTAATCATCCATAAATTTTAGCACTACATTCGATACCATACATCTTGGGAAACTTTGAGCTTTAACCTTCTTTCATTCACTAAATAATATGGCCCCTCCATTGCGGACCTTATACTTTTATGGTCACGAGCATCGAGACAAATAACAACCCAAGTAATCATAATCTTAAATTATTATTACCGAAATTAAAGCAGATTGGACAAGACCAAAAATGAAAACAATATGACAAGAGAGAGAGAGAAGAAAAAAAACTCTGTTACTGTAAATTTTAATTCTAAATGTATATATAATGTTGATCTTTGTTGTATCTAAAATTTTGAGTGCATTTGCTCCTGTTGGCTTAATATATTGGGATGACTACTGGAGTATGAATATCAATTGATCCAAAAACACAAGACGGGAAGCCTTCGGGCCCACAAGTAAAGGCCAATTCAACCCACGCACCTGTGCTGTAACCACGTCCCATGCATTTTGTTCGTAAATTAACTCATCTGCTCATTTTTTAAATACACTTATTCCTTCACATACCAAATACTAACATCAATAACATAAAATTTATCGTGCAGAAGTACAGGCCCCAAAGACAACTTTTGTGTCTTGTAAAGACACCTTGATATATTTTCCACCACAGACACGACGTTGAGAAAACTCCTCTACGTCCTCTTCATAGAACCTTGTACTTTATGAGCAAGACCCCTGTCTTCTTTTTCCCCCGCAATTGACTATTTCAACAAAACTTTCAAGATGCCAACATGTTATAATAAAATTAACGATAGCCTAGAGGAAACTAACAACAGATGGAAGCTTAAAAGCATTCCCCCTGTCATGGCTAATTATTGACTACATACAGAGACAGGCTCGCATCATGATGCATCCCATTTGATTTGAGTGCATAGTTCGTGGAGTACACAGTAAAGGTTGTCGTAACGATCAACAAGAAACAGGCGTCATAAATATTTTATGCGCTTCTCTAGCATCCAATGACACCTGTCTGTTTGGTGGGGCAGAGTTTAGAACCAAATGCGGGTGGCCTTCAAATCCACGCAACTCGGGTCACTCGGAGCAGCTGTAAGTTCCGTTTTAAATAATTTAAGAAAAACACGACTAACAGACCACTGAGAGCTAAGTGCATTCCTGAGCTGGGAGGACAACTGGGTCACATTTTCACATGGTTGTGGTATGTAAATGCAACACCGATGTGATCATGACTTGAAAAGTTCGTTGGGAGATTATCAATTGAAACATTAACGCTTTCATACATAAGCACAATAAATAGGTGGGGGTATCACTTAAGAGAAGTTACACAAAATAACCTTCATTCGATACAAAGAATACAAAAAAGTGAAAATACGTAAAGAAGAAAAAAAAAACTTATGCATGTAAAATAAATGTTTAAGTTGAACAATTTAAACTATATCATCGCAAAAGTTTGAATAAAAACACATTAACTTTGAAAATTGACTACAAACAGCGAATGTTATTCTACAAATTTCACCGAATCGCTTAATGTGCATTCTTTACTTTCTCGAGTTGTCTGATAAAATAAAAATGCATTAGTACTTTCATGCAAACAAGATGGTTTACGCGCACACACACACACACACCACAACACACACCAAACAAACAAAACAAAACACACACACACACACCACACACACACCACACCTGTCCGGAAGTACCTATACTTTTATGAAAAAATACCTGCTCATCGTGAACCTTACTGCTGAAAAATACAAATTTAGCATAACATAAGAATCCCTTTCTTTCCAAACAGCGATAACCATAGAAGGCCAGTCCCTGAAATGACCATGGTTCAGCTTTGGAATGCAAAATCCTTCCCTGCAATCTATCTTCCCTCGCTCCACATCTCATGTAATAAATACTTGAATGGCTTGAGGCTATTCTAGAAAGACTCTGCTCGCATGTAATATCTGTTGTGATGGGCTGTTCTGCTTCAAACATCTCAACATCAAACATAGTCAATCCAATAAATGCGAAAGTAAACGCTTCAAGCGACATAAGACATTCATGAACTTGGGAGATCTTTGCGGTATAACACATATTTTTTTTAAACCATCTAAAATTAAATCCTTCATTTTTCCACAATTTGAATAGTCTTCAATATTTATTCCCTCGATCGATGCTTTGAGGATTTCTTTGCACGAGCCAAATAAGGATATTAGAAGAAATCAGCATTGTTTACATGAATATTAACGAAATCAGTAGGAATGAGAAACAAACAGTAATGGGACCTAGTGGAGACATAGAATCAAGAGTAATGCTTTGTATGACTGCCAAAAAAAAAAAAAAACTAACCTGACTGCCAGCATTACGTGCCAATTGTTATTAGTTACAGAAGACGACAGAGATACCTTTAATTTAAAGCAATAAAGATAATGTGAGGACGTTCATTCTGGGCATCATTGAAATTACACAACAATCGTTTGAATCAACAGACAGCATATTGCAATATTTAGATATTATGTGGAAAGGTATAGACCACCTTTTTGTTTTTTTTATTGCACTTGTCCTATTTGTGCATTTGAAATAAAAGACAAAGTAAAAATGACAACGAGTTGAGTATATTACCAAATGACTCTTCCGTGCAATCCTTGTGCATAAAAGCTAGTGAATGTGTTGACAACATAATGGCAACTAAATACATATTTTTAAAAATTATATAACAAACATATTAACCAACGGGCTCTCATTCAGTTACTGTGCCATTGTAGATGGGTGAGAGAAGATCGACACTTGCATAATATCCAAACACGACGATTAAATTTCAATGGAATCCTCAACAAGTGTTTCAGTGAGCTCCAGTGCATAAACCTTGACCTGATGACACAAAAACAGTTAAGCAGCAATTATGGGCTTACAAATAAATTAGGCCTGCAATCCTTTAAACCTGAGATATAAACGCACAATGCCCAGGCTTTGCCTTTATTACCAACAATGATGATTTCAAACATAAACACATACAAACAAAAGTACACCATTCAGCTAGTAATCCAAAATAAATATAAGGAGTATCATGTTAAGATATCCAATCTGTTGTGTTTTCAAATGAGCATTCTAACTGTTCCAAAATGCAACAAGGCAATAGGCTGTTTAGCGAAGAGATGTGTTACTTCTTGCCTTTTGGAAAAGCTGCAGGTACTTCTGCAACGGATGCTCCCCGTCGCTAGTGCACTGGGCCAGCACTTGCGATTAGTTGTCGGCCTGATTATACAGCCGGCCTGTCATGCTCCCCACGCGGTGTTATTAGCGGTCCATTTATCTGCTTGCTACCCACATTCCCAAGCTTCCCCAGGCACTGCCAAAACCTTTTTGGGCCAGATGTTTGGTGTGTAAAATTTGCACATAATCATTCCAGGCAAACCTCATCATGACCTGTGTTGTTTGCCTAGCTTGCATACACAGCTGGAATGGTTTGTTTTTATCTGTTGCTTTGAAAAACAAATTATTTCATTATATTTCTTTGCTTGAGTACTGCAATACCATATTACATTGAACTTGTTATTTAACTCCTGATACAATCCACCTAACTCATCATGATAAACCACTCAAAAATTTTCTAATTTCTTTAACAGTTAATTTGTTTAGCTGAACTGTAGTGAAATAATTATTACCCAATGCATGCGAAGCAAAAAATGGGTAAGCAATGATTCATGTCCATCCGTCTGTCTTATCAGTTTATGATCGAGAACAACTTGAATTTCAATTAATGTTTTATATTTTGAAGACAAATTGGAACATGAATAGGAAGACTTAGTCTTCGTTTTACCATACCTTGGCTCAGAATTCGTCCGACCACACAGTTGCAGAGACGAGTGAGATAATTATTTTTACGCTGCCTGCCTGCCTGCCTGGCAGTCAAACAAAATTGAATATCATTCCAAAAAGGAAACTTACTATTTTTTTTTTAAATGTTATAAATGACACAAACAACCTGTACAAATAATTAAGTTAACATGTTAGATTAGGGTGGTGGATTAGACACTGGGGAAAATGGTGGTAAAACAGGAATTTATTTATTTATACACATTTAAACCTCTAAACCTATTTTAAATTGAGTGATATACTTGAAGACTGTGAACACAAATCACATTCATAATACCTCCCAAGACTACACAATATCTACCAATATAAAACAGTGTGTATTTGTTGTTTGTGTTGTTGTTATGTATTGTCTGTCCCCCTTCATAAGACGATTTAAATAGGCTTTAAAGCCAATCTTTTAACATGACTGTGTTTCACTAGTCTATTTTTCAGGATAAAAAAAAAACTTGAAAAACATTTTTCATTAAAGAATAATTACGTATCGTCTTTTGGAAATGTAGATGGTTGACTTGCAACGGGCTTCAAAGGCGGTGTGCAGAAGCGTTTAAAAATAACAATAATACAAGGCCTAGGGAGGTGAAATTCACTGTACATGATGTGTAATGCACAGAGTAAAACGAGTGTTCATTTACATCCGTAGGAATGACTAATAAATAAAGAAGAGTAAAACAAACACCTGACGCTAGGCCGAGGCTTCAGACTTTTGCAGCCCATGAGGCATACCGCTCAAAATGAAAGTACCAGAAAATAAAGAAAATAGGGTAATATTTGTAGATGTAGTGTTTTTATAAAACGCTTCTTGCTACGAAATATATCTTCCTGCCTTTGAATTTTCAAATAAATAATTCCAACCCGTCATTTTTGACAGGCTTTATACTAGTACAATATATACATGAGGGTTTAGCAATGTGTTTCGGGTGAAGAAGAGGATGCCAATATTCCTCTTGTATGATGTTGATTGATGCTGTGTCTCTTTAATCATAAAGCCTCCATCTCCTAAATTGTGATTCAACATAGTCTTTATACAGTATTTCATGTATAAAGACTGCTTCAGTAGCACTAAACTCTCAGATTTTTTTTTAAACAATCTATAAAATCATTATTATATTGAATGAAGTAAGAACAGAGGAGGTCTTTCCGTTCGTTGGTTTCCCTTCATGGATTCACTCTATCCTGATGATTTTATCGAGGCAATGTTTCGGATTGTGTCAATGTGCTGAAATAAACGTGGGTTGGTGAACTATTTTCCACATTATTCACCTAATTAATGTGGGCCGTAAATGCAATAACCCCCTCAAACTCATCATCACCATCATCTCCATCAACTCATCTTGTTCATCGCCATCACATCATTGGATCAAGTTTATCAACATATATTAAAGTAAGTTTCATGATCTTTAAAACTCCAAGAAAATAAACTTATTTTATGTTCTTAATACATGAAAACAAGCCTGGTGTTGGCTTAACGTTGAGGTGGCTGGCTTAAGATCTTAGAGTTAAATAACACCAGGTGGGTGACTCAGCCCGTCATCCTTATGAGGTGGCAAAATGATACCAGCTTACTGGAAACAGGAGGCACTGCATGAGCAGCACAGCCACGTCCCCAGCATGATGCAACCAGCAAGCCATAGGCTGCTATAAAAAAAATACATGAAATAATACTTATTTTATGTTCTTAATAACTCTTTTATTCATGAAAAAATAAATACTACAAAAACAATGCACAAACAAAATCGATGCAGGTTGTTGTTATTCATCAGTGCAATAAACAATAAAAGTTTATTCATTGAAAAAGGCTGGACTTACAAGTTGGTAAAAACTGACGTTTCGGCAAGAAAATTTTTATTGTGCAAATATGTTAATTAGGGTACAGTTTGGACAAAATTTTAAGTTGAAGGTCCATAACCATATTTCCTCCATTACCCCTAAGTTTGCACATTGCAGACTTGCGGTTCATGGGATTTTCAAGAATGTAAACCTGCGATCGGCAAGGCCCCTTTTTATATACTTGAACACTGTTTAGCGCATCATATTCTATGAATGCTCCAGTTTCTCTCTGTTAATTCAGTCATTTTTTAGTAATGCGTGGTAGTTTTTTTTTTTTTAAATCTTTCACCAATTCTGAGATCACCTTGATGATATTGTGATGATGTGAATATTAAAAATACAAATTGTCACAATTACAATTAGAGCAAAGTCGATGCATGCCAATTCAAATCTCCATGCTTCCCACCGAAAGCAAACTTGAAAGATGGAAAAAAATTTCCACCAGAATGACCCAATGTCAAATTTTGAATTAAAAATTTTCCCCCTTTTTACCCTGTGTTTCCAAGTCCCCACCCCTGGGCATAAACCGGGGTCAATCTAAAAATAAAAATAAAATAAATCGCAACATATTCATGTGTCCCCCAATGTTAATTGCATCTAAAAAGTTTCGTTAAAAATGTTTAAAAACGTGCCGTAATTGCATTTTTCGGCGTTAGATTTTTAAAAGTAAAAATGTGTTAGAATTGCACTTGCTTTGGTCAAGATCTGGTGGGAAACTGCAATATGTGCATGATTTTCAGATAGTGTGCTCACATTTCATGTGCACTCGGGTCTTGTCACGTCACATGATAAACCGGACAACACACGATAACTTTAAGGTTATTGTTCAGCCATGTGTGACTGGGAAAGGATGCCACACTCTTATTAAATATATTTTGTTTTAAATTGTTGAATATCACGAAAAGATACATTCTGGAGAGTCAGGATGTGGTAGAAAATTGTCGACCTTGTTTTGATTTTTTTAAATATATAACTTGCTGGATTTCTAAAGAGGTGAACTTTGTCTGAAGTTTCATATTGTATAGCAAGTTGAGCATAAATAAAAATTATGAGCAAACTGTCTGATAACTCAGAATTGTTGCAACCTGAAGTGTTTAACATTGCATCAGCCGCGTCCCCTTATCAACAGCCATGAGAGCCTCATTTGGACATACAGCACAATAATTTTAGGCTGCTGATTATGCTTTTGATTGAGGAAAAAGAAGAGCATGTTTTTAATGATGTGTGTGTATTTGTTTGAAAAGAACAGAAAGCAATCACTCAATTATGTAAGCATAGTAGTAAAGTTTTCTGGATTAACGAACCAAGAACTTTGTATCCAACCTGCGTTAAATGAAATAATAAATGACAAATACATACAACATAATGCCAAAACAAAATTGCACTTTTCCAAGAGATTCTCAGAGATGCAGGTACATACAGTTAATTATGGAGTAAACGTGCAGGTACAGACACCCATAAGAGGTCATAAACTGATTGGTTCGATCTCGGCTTATTGGACATCTGTGGATTAATTAACGGCAAAGGAATAAAACAAATATGTATTTTTTTTAAATTACAAATTAGAGTGATTTGTAAATTGTTAACAGGATAATTGTTTAAGAGATTAAGAACTCCAAATCCACACATGGAAATCATTCTGAATATGATGACCATAAAATGTACTTCGAGAAACTCAAAGAACCGAAGAGTAAATAAACAATAGTATGAAAAAAAATTATGTTTTATAACAACAAGATAGCAATAATCAATAGAGAGAAGATACACACACGAAGAAAGTGTGGAATAACCAATTCCATACACTACAAAAATAACCACTGAGGTAGTGGTGAAATACAATAAATGGGAAATCTTCAATGAGAAGAAACATTACAATCTCTAGATGTAGATAATGTTTGAAAAGCACACATCATTACCCCAAGATTTTGAACAAAAAAAACAAAAACGGGGGATATTGTAATCAAAATCTGCTTCTGCCGGTCTTGCCTGTCTGTTCTGTCCGTCTGTCCGTCACACTACTTCTCCTAAATACAGTTGGGCAGGAATTCACCAAATATAGATTTATGATCACCACATGGCAAGAATGGCAGACAAGTATCATTTTTGGCCCTTCCTCCGTGGACGGAGTCAAAAGGTCAAATACCGAAAAATGCAATTGCGGGCACATTTTTAGATGCAAAAAGATACAGGAAGCAATTATTTTTTACTGATTTTCAAAAGAAATTATTTCATCGCATGACAGAATTTTATTTATTTTATTTACTGCAGCAAGGCTCACGAAGAGCAAGTATAACTGACAGTGGTACAAAAAAAAAGGAAATAACCAACAGGAAAGAGGAGAGAGGAGGGAGGAAACACTGAAATGAGTAAGACGGTTGGTTTCGGAAAGGTTAGTGGGGTAATATAGATCATGAGTCAGAATTGAGTTTGACAATGGATGGTGGTGCATTGCTTTGCTAGATCCTGGAGGAGAAAAAACAGCAGACTCTGGAATGTGGTTCCATAGATGGAAAACGAGGATAAGAGTTAAGATGTGCAGTGAGCCTGGATTTTGGAAGTTTAATCCAGGAGGAGGATACTGGAACAACACCTGCATCCTGTACTTGCTAGAGAGGGTTGAGACTGAGAGAGCAGAGGAGCAATTGTAGAGAATAGGCAAAGAAAACAGAAACATCGACCTATTCATGTAGACAGGTGAACAACGACCTTGTTGACTGGAGGAAGCTCAGATTTTTCAAAAAAAGACTGATTGAGGATGCCCATCTACAGCGAGCTTTGGAGTCAGCTTTGCTTTGTGGTTTGTCTAGAAAGATCATGGCTGATGGTGGCCTGAAGATCAAGAGACGGATCCTCCTCTCTTCCGTATGGCAAGAAATAATAGGTTGGGTTCATTTTAAACAATTACGAGATAGGTTTCCAGATTGAAGGACATGTTCCATTTATCAGACAAGAAGACAAGAGCCTAATGAGAGACAGATGTGTGTGTGTATATATATATATATATATAATTTTATTTTTTTCATAATATATATATGTTCCGTGTCCAGAGGTTAGCCCTACCTGGTCGGATAGCCGAACGATTTCCCTTGTAGGCTTACAGCTGCGATTCTCGGAGATTATGGCACGTGCGGAGGAGGGGGGGGATGGCAAGGATGCATAGCAGACGGAAGCCACACACAGGTTTATCGAACCCATGACAAATAGATAACACAAACAACTTAAATAAATAAGGGTTTAATAAAATGAATCAAATACTTACAATGTAATAATTGAAAAACGGGATAATAATGAAATGTGAAAACCTAAATCGAATTTTGATGCCCTCCACACAGACTTAAATCCTTCAGACAAAGGACAGAACAAATAAAAGAATAATCCTCCCTCTTTCTGCACTTAGCTCTGTGACCAAGTTGATTCTGAAGCTTGATGTCACCAAACAAGACACTGCACGGAAAACGCGCCAAAATGCGCTCCCATCCGCTCTCTGGGCAGAAACATACAGGAGGCAATTAAGGTGGTGTTACTCAACACCTGTCTCAAAAACCGCCATGCAGATCTTTTTCATGATTGCCCTTGCCGACCTGCTCCTCTACAGAATGGAGCCATCTTCTCCCGATAGCACAACATGAGGCTTCGTGAGCACGGTCTCACACAACCCAGCCAACAGTCACATGCCACGTCCTACCCATCACGCGAGCCAATCACCTCAGCACGAGCACGAGAATCATGCAGCCTTCTTTACCATGTCGAGGGAAGCCAGCCATAATGCCCTCTCTTCCAAGCACCGATCCTGCCTCACTCGCTTCTGTCCTACACGCTCCTCTCCATGTCCGACTCTGATCCTAACTGCCTTCTCCTCCTCTCCGACGTCACGCCCATTATCCTCCACTCCACGGGCATGGTTTGCTCATTTCATTCCTGAGTCAGGGTTTCGCCTGCTCAGAAATGTCCGGCTTGGTTGTTGTTTGTTTTAAGGATGCGATTCCTTTTTAATCCCCGTCTTGGAAATTCAAAGACATAGGAAAAGTCACGGGATAGGAAAGTTCTGAATCCCACCCCAATTAACACCCTCCCCCTCTGTGACCAGAGATGAGTTTCTGAAGCTTTGATGTTAACCGAAACCAAGTCACTGCATGGGAAACGTGCCCAAAATGGCGCCCATCTGCTCTCTGGGCAGGAAAACATACAGAGGCAATTCAGGCGGGTTACTCAACACCCCCCCCCCCCCCCCCACCCATGGTGAAACGTAAAACTTAAACTCACAGTTTCCCTACTAATTTACATCGAGATGTCTCCAACACGTCCACGGACCAAGTACTCTATACAATCCTATCTTTCCTATGAAATTCCTCCATCTACCCCACAAACAAACAATAATATATATATATATATATATATATATATATATTATATGTATTAGCCTGGTGTTGCGTAGTGGCTTAGGGTAGCGGCTTGGATCCAAAAGGTCCTGAGTTCAAGCCCCGTTGGCCGCCTGAATTAATACACACCAGGATTGACTTCAGCCTGTCATCCTCCAGAGTCGGCAAGTGAGTACCAGTGTACTCGGCCCGGGTATGCCCCGGTTAAAATAGGTGTACCATATCCCTGTGTCGTAAGAGGCACCAGGTTGATACAGGAAGGGCATCCGGCGTAAAACTGTGCCAAATCACTATGGATCATACGTATGATCCGCTGTGGCGACCCCTAACGGGAGCAGCCGAAGAAAGAAGAGAATATAATTATATATATTAGATATTATATATATATATATATATATATATATATAATTATTGTATGCAGTTGCACAATGATGGAGTACTGTATAACACTGATTGGAATTGTCTGCACAAAGGAATTGAGGCTTTCCAAAGCTCAGATAGGTCAATTAAAAAAGCCGGAAAACAAGACTGGCCCAAAACACTGCCTTGGGAACTACAGCCTCCATTGGGAGAGAGATGAGAGGTTTCCATTGGTGGCAACATGATGATGCATGAGTAGAGGAAGTCAGAAACCCAGAATGAATTGGCCTTCTATGTCACAGGCCAAGAGTTTGGCAAGCGAAGTAAATGCCAAACTCGAAAGCCTGAGATATGTCCAAGAAGATGGTCCTCACCTTGTTGAGATCGAAGGCCTTTTTCAAAAATCAAGAACGAAAACAACCAACAGATGCTTCAAGAAACTACAAACACAATGGAAATATTCAATCAGGAAATTACTTAGAAGAACTGCACCACCATTCTAGACATGTCCTATCCCTACCATTGTCTTTCCTTCCCCCATGAACCCGACACAACTCAACCCTCTTGCTTTCAGTTTGCAGTCCCCCTCCCTCCCCTTCTCTCTTCTTTTCATATTCGTGCATCCTTTGATTGTGCTCAATTGTTGTTGATGCTATGCTCGTTCATACCCCACATCACCTCACTCTTCCATGAGCCTCAAACTTAAAAGAAAATTAATCGTAACAAAAAAGGAGGATAATTGTCCCTTGCGTTTTTCTATATTCTCAAAAAACGATGCTCATTTTAACAGTCAATAAGGACTAAAACACCAACAGTACTTGAATGTTTGCATGCTCGAATCATGAGATTTCCTGGACCACTTCATAATGTGTAAATTCAAAATGAAACCAGAAAAAGGCAAAAAGGAAGCATCAAACAAAGAGTATTTATGCAAGAAAACACAGAAGAAAAACAAAATGGCATAAAGAATATGAAAAAGTGTTGTACACTTTATGTATAAATCAGCCGAGTAATATATATATAATATATATATATAATATATATATATAATATATAATATTATATTTTTTTTTAATCTCACTTTGTAAATGTGAATGAAAACCTGGATGGCAAGCACAAACATCATACTTTCCAATAAGCAATGTTCTCCCTTGTTGCCATACCTGATAGCAGTCTCTCTCTTCCCGATCCAAGGGTTTTTTCTACAAAAATCGCCTGTCCGCCGAATTCTGAACGGACCGATGGGGCTTGGGTCAACTCCTGCACCCTCGATGCTGTAGTAATTTCCTTGTACCTCCTGTCAGACATAACCTGTTTGATCATAAATATCTGTCAGGTAAGGGCTATGATGCTATATATTATAGGAGGATAACATGTAATCAGGCCCAAGCGTGAAACTGATCACACTTTCATGTTGATAGACACTTCCTGTGCGGGCGTAAAAATCAGAAACCGCCCAACCAGGTGTTTCTAATCTACAGGATGTGAACAGAATTCACCACTCCACCTGTAAAAGATCCCGCTGTCACGTTTGTGACTTTACGGCCTCATGGACCTTTGAGCCTCAACAAGCTGATTATAGTCATGCACCTTCAGGAAGACAGCTTTGGAACCATCATAATTAACAAACAAACATAAGAGTGATGATCAAAATAATCTATCATTTGCCAAGCATCTTCACAACATGCGTTTTAGCAAGAGTGCTTTGCAAGCAAATATTCCTCCCATGAGGATCAGAGGCACATGACAGCAGCTGATCTCAAACGAGTCTGATCTAATATGCCGTACCCACTCTTGTTTCTTCTTTGCACTCATGCACTCATATGTGTGTCGTCTCTCCCCGTCCCCTTTGATCATTTCCAGTCTGTGAACTTTGCTCTGTCATTAAGCTCTTCCACAGCATAGATTAAAATAGTATGCAAAAACCCATTAATTTATGATTACGCAACCAAGTTTTGTCCCCAGGGTTTCGTTCTGTTAGTTGGTCCAGGCTCATCTCTTGAGAGCATGACACTGAGTGGAAGTGTCCAGCTCACTTGCCTCTATCTTAAGTCAGTACTGAGTTATCATTTTTTATATATTCCCCCCCCCCCCAATTAAGAGTATTTGAATGTTGTATGATTTTGCTGTATTCTATGTTCTTATATCCATAACATTTTACAGAATATTGATTGGATATGTTCTAACTTAAGCATTTAGGCTAACAGCTCTTTACTGAGGTCCCTGCATCAATAGTGCCAGATGTTATTTGCAATCCTGTGGGTTCTAACGACACCGTGTTGCTGTTGTCATTCCGGTAAGTAGCTCAACCCATCATATATGTATTTGACAATTGTGCCCAGGGTTGGACTTGTTATCCCCCAAGGGAATGGAAGCACGCACGCGCGCACCACGCACGCACGCACGCACAGCACAGGCACAGGCACAGGCACAGGCCAGGCACACGCACACGCACACACACACAGTTATTTACTTCAGTCATCTTGTTTAGATAGTGTAGACCATGTCAGGATCGATAGCATTGTTGTTTTAAGCACATAAAAGGCCTTTCCTTTCACCCTTTCCATACCTACTCTATATCTTTATCTTTCATCTCTTCCTTTAACACCATTCACTTCAAGACAAACCTGCTCACAATCCATCACTCATTCTCTGCGCAGAATAACGCATGTTGGACAAAGTCGCTCAGATAGAAGTTGTTTTGACCTTTTGTGCGCCCGCCTTTTGACTGGTGAATATGGCAGGGCAAGGCCAAAAGACAAGCAGCCAGCGAGGGGGAGGCTAGGTATAAAACACAGAGCAAAACAAAATCTCTGTCTTCTCTGTCTCTCTGTCTCTCTGTCTCTCTGTCTCTCGTCTCGTCTCTCTCTCTCGTCTCTCGTCTCTCGTCTCTCGTCTCTCTTCTTTCTCTCGTCTCTGTCTCTCGTCTCTCGTCTCTCGTCTCTCGTCTCTCGCTCCTCTCTCGCATCTCGTCTCTCGTCTTCTCTCTCTCTCTTCTCTCTCTCTCTCTCTCCTCTCTCCTCTCCATGATAGCCTCAACCAGACATTTTGAAAGCTGTCTCCAAGTAATTTTCCACCTTTCACACCAGTTCACCAAACAGACTTTTCGCAACTACCACAATTTCTCGCCAACCTCACATCCTCCTCATTTCCACATTGCACGTCTCATTCGCCCCAACGCTTTTACCTCATGCCGCCCGCGTATATCACCTCGCGCCACCATGACACTTTACGCGCACCGCCCCGACGCTTTACATCGCGTCACCACGATGCTTTTACTCGCACTCCGCTCCAAATCCTTTACCTCATCTCTCCAGCAGCAGTAGAATGACCAGTTGCACCATGCTGCTCTTCAGGAAAGCACCCCGCTGCTCACACCTATGACGAGCCTCCTGAGTCCCACACACCGACGTGTGGTTGGGATGGATGAAAGAGGAGGAAGGAAACGTGAACCAGGTTAAGCATGGCTGTGTGTACGATCGCTCAACAGAAGTGGTCACCAGTTTGGTCTGCGCGTTTTAGATCCCCTTCTGTTTCTTTCATCACCTAATTTCTTTCTTCTTTGACTCTAAGGTCTGTCATTCTTTCCCTCCTTCATTATGTCCAGGATCCATTTTCGTCTGCAGACACTAAGTGAATTCCAAGGTTTCATGTACAGGCGTTAATGTAATGTTCCAAGTTTCCTGCGTCATTCTCGAATCCAAATAGAAAATGAGTTAATCGTTTATGTGTTGAACTCCTGTAATTTCATTATGAATTTCCTCACCATTTACAGGTCACGCCATTTTCTCTCCTTTGCGATTCTCATCATTCTTTAGTCATTCATCGCTCTTTCTTCCTTGCGTGTTATAAGTTATTGAAGATGTTTAATGTGTCCTGATTTATCCTACTTTTGTTGTTCCGAATGGCTCCTGTGGAAATGTTATGCATTGTTGCTTGCCAAATATATTTAGACCGCGCTGCCACAGCATATTCCCCAAAGCCTCTCTTAACTGCCACGTGAGTGATGAGCACAGATCCGGTCAGTAAGTTTGCAGTGTGTTTCGTTCCTCAACATGCCTCTCTTGTTGTTATTCCAAAGTGACGTCGGTAACTAATGATTTCATTGCTTTTGAAAGAGAATTAACCTAGTGCAAGTTATTACAATATTACATGAGAGGTGAGGAGGGGGGGGAGGAGTTTAGTTAATGCATACTTGGTGCCTTCTGATGAAAGTGGGGGTGAGGGAAGGGAGGGGGTGGGTTGGTGGGATGTGTATGTTTGAATCTTCATGTATTTCTAAGCTATCATGTATATTCAAAGCCAGCCCTATGAGCATTCTCACAAAGTTAATTAAATAACGTTTTCTGCCAGTGATGCTGAGATCCATTTGGCTGACTATGTTTCTGCCTTGTCCACATCCCATTTTTTTAATTTTTTTTGAATACAATGTCAAGGCTCGCATGAGAGCTAACATACAGAATGTACAACAACGGGAGCAGGAGACAAGAGGAGCAGGAGAAGGAAGGCAAAAAAGTGTGGAACAGAAACATGAGATCTGTGGAAAGGACGGCGATGGGGCGGGCTACATGGGGTAAACAAGATGGACAGCACATGGACTTTCAGATCCTTACAAGACAGGGACTTTCAGGAAGGAAAGCAGGGAATTTGAACGAGTTGGGTTTGGGGTGGACTAGCAGGCCGGTAGAAAAGATCATGGTCTTTAGAGGATGGGGGATGCATAAGAGATGGTTGGTGAACAAGCTGTTTCGAAAAACCTGGCGCCAGGGAAGAGTGCCGATTGAACAGCAGCAGCTGCAGGAGTTTGTTCCTAAAGGTCGGGGGATAAAGATGACATGAAAGAGTGAAATGGTGCATGCAGTGATTCTTTGATTTTATGGTCCGTTTTCACCAGAAGAGGGTTTGCTGGCAGACCTATGAGCCCTGTGGAATATGTGGGGGAAAATATCTCATGACAGAACGATGGGGGGTCGGATAGACCTGTCGAGATGAGGATAGGTAGCAAGACAGAAAGAGAACGCAAGCGAGCCTGCCTGCCGCGTGAGCAGAGGAGAGAGCCCAAAGACTCGAGCAGCGAGACATAGAGCACGCAGACAAGAGCAGCCTCATCACGGGAGATAGTGATCCTAAAGGCCTTGGTTTCCATGGCGTGAAGCCGAGAAAGGTGAGAGGCAGGAGCACCAGCCCAGAGTGGAGAACATTACTCCATCAGACTGTGGACAAAAGCTTTGTATGTGGTCAGGAGCTCAGGTGTGCCAAGGAAGGACTTTGCACAACGGAAAATGCCCAGTCGGCGACTGGCTTTGGAAGCCAGCTTGGAAATGTGGCTTTCCCAGGAAAGATCATGGCAGATAGTGAGACCCAGAAGCTTGAATGAAAGGACTTTTTCAAGAGGATTGTTGAGAAAGTAGAGAGGGGGGAGGGGGCGAGTTCCAGGCATTCCTTTCAGAGAGACTTTCAGATAGTGAGAGTGTGAGATTTATCAGGATTGAAAAACATGTTTGACATGTTGGACCAACTTGTGGTTTTATCCAGGTCTGCAGAGAGTGAAGAGGCTGCTGATTGCCGATATGATGGATGATGGATGGTATGGCAGAGGGTGGAGTCATCAGCAAAGAGATAAAGAGGATTTTTCAGTCAGAGAGATCATTGATGAAAACCAAAAAACCACATAACAGGGTCCAGAATGCTGCCTTAAGGAATTCCAGCCTGGAAAGGAAGAGGGACTGAGAGAACTCCATGAAGCGTCACATGTTGGGCCACACGTTGGCTGTGCCAGGAGAGGAAGTCTGCGAGCCATGAGTGGAGATGTTCTTGGATACCATGGAGATGTCTATTAATTTAATGTATCAAGTTACATATCTTCAATGTGCAGTACTTATCAAATTCGTACCATTAAAGTAAAGTAATTTTACTTCACATCAAGAGCCCTTTTAAATCAATTTCCACATTTCACAGATTAGCAATGAAGCCAATGATCTATCGAGAAGGTGCTGCAGGTTATTGTGGGCAAGTATTCTGGAAAAAAATTCTAAATTCCTGCCCTGCTGTGTCGGGGTAACTGACTAGCAGAATAGCCACAGCCCATCATTGATGCAACCAGCAGCCAGGTTCTTCAAACATGAGAAGAAGAAGAGACAGAAATGACCAAGCAACATTTCTTTTGGAAAAAGTAATTGCCTCTTTCATCTGTTTGAACCAGCCATGCACACAAGGTATTTTTGTGATTGCTTTCTCCATTTACATGTTGATGAATCAAGCACTCTTCCACAACAAGCAAAAACCATTCCTCCATCCATCCATCCATCAGGCCCATACTCTGTGCAGAGCATTGGTGCTGCCTAAACAGTCTCCTTGGCTATTGGGCACAATCCTGAGGGTCCCCTCCACACAGGATACCAGCATGCTGACACTCACTTTGCCGACCTCGGAAGGATGACAGCCGAGTTAACCCACCTGGTATTAATTCAACCGCCAAGTGGGATTTGAACTCAGCATCCAGGATCCAAGCCCACCACCTAACACTAACTAACACCAGGCAAGAAACTCAGGATCCTAGGATCCCAAGCCCACCACATAACATTACGCCAACACCAGGCATAAATCTCCTCACCAATCTTTTTATGGAACTCAGCCTTGACAAGGCCAAAGGCCACTCTATGTGAGAAGGGGGTGGGGGAGGAGGGGCCTTCACAAGGGCGTGTGAGAGAGAGAGAGAGAGAGAGAGAGAGAAGAGAGAGAGAGAGAGAGAGAGAGAGAGAGAGAGAGAGAGAGAGAGAAGAGAGAGAGAGACAGAGAGAGAGAGAGAGAAGAAGACATTTGATAACATTCCTCTTGAACGGCACTCGGTGAAGCGCATACCTCTGCCAGGCTGAACAGTTTACGTTTTGTATCCACTGATGGGCCAGATCTGGATCCGGACCAGAACCAAAATGTCATCAGCTTGTTCTTATCACCTACCAACTCATCCACCAACTTTTGTCCCAAACCATCCACCACACCTTTTGCCCCATCTCTCAATGGCGAAGAATCAGTTCAGAAATTTTAAAATAAATTAAAACAATTTTTAAAAAGTAAAAAAAAATTATTAAAATTACTTTTTGAGATATCCGGATCTGGATATTCACCAAAATCTAATCAATTCGTCCTTGTCACACACACCCAGCCTGTCCACCAAGTTTCATCCTAATCAATCCTTAACTTTTTGAGATATTGTTTTTGGCCCTATCTCTCAATGGTGAAGAATCACTGACGATATAAAAAAAATTTCGCATCCAGATATGGATCTGGATCTTCACCAAAATCGAATCAATTCATCCTTGACACGCACACACACAACCGCTCCGCCAAACTTCGTCTGAATCCGTCCATAACATTTTGAGATATCCTGCTCACAAACCGACAGGGGTGAAGACATAACCTCCGTCCTACCTTCGGTGGGCGGAGGTAAAGTTGTAGAAATATAGGTATATTGTACTCTACATACTGTACAGTATTGGGCTCAATTATAATTCAAACATCTCTCACCTGCAACAGAAAGTATGGTAACTTGCTTTGTGGTAGGTTTTCAGGTACACCGACTGAAGGGATGACCCATGATCGCTTGGTCCGATGCTGAACTGTGCAGCAATTATTCTGTGAAAAAAAGAAAACCCATGATAGGTTTTTTTCAGTTGAGTTGACCACTGCAAATGTATTCACATTACATGTTGCTTGATTATAATTATATTTGTGATTCAAGTAGCTCAAAGAACACAGCAGGATGCGCTGGACAGGCCACATAAAAGCGTTCTAGTCAAATGTGGCATCAAGTTGTTTGCATGTCAATATGCTCCAGAGATGTGCATGACCTGATTAATAAAATTTCCCAGTAAGGAAATGAAAATACAGGTATTTGCAATCAAGCTAGGCTTTAAATTAATCCTAACAATTAAGTGCAAGCTCATTTTTTTTTATTGGAAAATACAAGCATGCGTGCAAACAGTGCATCGCACTGATAATGGAATATATAAATTGCAAATACAGTATATCGCCATGGGAAAGTATAAACATTAGACGAAATTTGCAATTACACGGGGATGTATAGCGGTAGAAAAATAATTAAAATGCCACAAGGTCTTCTTCTTTCCATACGAGTCGCATAGTATGGGGCGGGCAGCCCGTAGAGCAATAATAAGATCGGACCAAGTCACAAAAGCGCCTGGGTATGCCTGACGTGCGACAAGAAGTGATTTATTAAACCGAATGCGAGACTTTTTCAGGATTTGATACCGGTTTTTGGGGCCAGATTAAACTGCTGAGCGTAAAAGTACAGATACAGTCCGGCGAACGGGAGGCGAGTTTCTGAATCAGCATTAATGGAACAACTTATTTATAAGGTTCATAGAGAAAGTTCAGAACTGAATTAAAGATTTGAAAGGTGAAATGCAAAAAAAAAACTTCAAGCTGCACAATAAGTTCAGTAAAAATTAAGCATTTTCGCTCTTTCGAAATGTCCTATTTTAAAACAATACCAAATCAGTGCAGATTAATTATTGCGGCTGGGTGAACTCTATTTCTCTGACGTAGCTCAAACTGGAATGGCACTCGAGAGAGCGCTTACCTCTGCCAGGTTGAATAGTTTACCTTTTGTTGCCCACTAATAGGATGGATCGACATCTGGACCAAAACCAAAATCGAATTAGCTTGATCTTGTCAACTACACAACTCATCCACAAAACTCCTGTGTTTCACAATCAGCCGCAATCTTTCTTAGGCAAACCACATTTCAAAGTTGGCCTCCAAAGCCAGTCGCTGACTGGGCATCCTCTGTTGGGTAAAGTCCCCTCCCTCCTCCCACAAATACATTTTTGCACGGTGTATATTTGGATAAGTTAGCTTAGTTGGTAACTTTTTTTTTGCTTGTTTGTTTGTTTTTTTACAGGGTCTTTCCTGGGCATATCTGAACTATCCACCTACAAGGCCTTCATTCATAGCTTGATGGAGTACTGCTACCCCTCCATTTGGCTGGCTCACCTGCCTCACACCTTGCTAAGCTTGACACCATGGAAACTTGGACCTTCAATATCATAAGAATCTCCCACAATGAAGCTTAGCTTATGAGCCAATCTCTTTCCCATTGCAGACAGGTCAGTGATTTATTTGTCTTTTACCACCTCCTTTTTGGTCTTGCACCATCTGCTCTTTCCATGCTTTGTCACCCCCACCCCTCACCCCAAATGTTTCTGCAGGGCTCTCAAGGTCCAACATCAACCCTTGTCCTTAACTTTTTGAGATATCCTGCTCACAGACAGACAAGTCTCACAAATCTAATATCTCACACTCTCACTATGTCTCTACAAAAGGACTGACTGGACCTCTCCCCCCCCCACCCCACCCATCTACTTTCTCAACAATCCTCTTGAAAAAGTCATTTCATTTAAGCATTCCTGCCTCACTATATGCAATGATCTTTCCTGAGAAAGCCACATTTCCAAGCTGGCCTCCAAAGCCAGTCGCCAACTGGGCATCCTCCGTTGTGCAAAGTCCTTCCTTGGCACACCTGAGCTCCTGACAACATACAAAGCTTTCAACCACAGCCTGATGGAGTACTGCTCTCCCCTCTAGGCTCTTTCTCCTGTTTCACACCAAGCTTGGCTTCACGCTGTGGCAACCAAGGCGTTTAGGATCATTGGTATCTCCCGCAATGAAGCTGAGTCTTGGGGTCTCTCACTCTCTCACCGCAGACAGGTCGGTGGTCTTTCTGTCTTCTACCGTCTCAGCTCCGGCCTTAGCCCCCCTTCACTGCTCTGTCTGTTTTCTGTCCCCCCACCCCCATATTTCACAGTTGATTGGAGGGTCAGCAATAGGGATAGTAACACCCCTGACATCCATCTCGACAGCTGGTGGATCAGCCTGGTACAGCTGCTCAAAGTAATTGGCTCAGCAGGCCTTCACTTTGGACTCCTTGTCAAGAGCCTACCTCCCTCCGCTCCAACTGCAGTACACCAAAGGACGGGCTTGGAGGAATGCAATGTATGAATTCCCCTGCAAGCAGGACAAGAATCACTTGACCACAGGTGATGCTCTACCCCTCACAGATTCCTCGCACATCGGCTCCTTGTGCACCCTTAGCGCACGTGCAGTTTCACGCCTCAGCTCCCTCAACACTCAACTCTGTCTTTAACCTTGGCTCTGCGACTCTGGTTATTGTGTCCAGTGTCCCTGAGACAAAATTCTTCTTCGCCTACGGTGAGTTCCAAGACATCCACCAGCAATATCAAGGATGGTGGTCTTGAAGGTACTTCACAACTCTTCGGGATTCCCAAAGCCCCCAAGCCCCCAAATCCTCACTCAGCCTGTTTCAACTCCTCAGCCACCCTCTCATCCTTGAGCTGCAACATCCAGCCTTGGCTGGGATGGTACCATTCTCCCAGATTTAAGCTGTAACTTCAGAGTTGCTACAACAAGCCTGTGGTCAGTATTGAGGAATTGAGCACTCCGGTAGACCCTGCAGTTCTGAATCATCCTCCCAACGAGGACATGGTCAATCTTCTTTGACACACCACCTGCGTTTGAATACCAAGTCCAGCGACGAGCCTGTGGGACTGAACCATGAACCAGCACCCTAATCCATGACTTCTTGCATAGTTAAGGAACTTGGTGCTATTCTGGTTCACAGTTCTACACTCATGGGGACCAACACATGTCTCATAACCATCCCTATCAGTTCCAGTCGATGCATTGAAATCCCCCAAGACGAGAAGAGCATCTCGCCTGGGGCACTGATCAATCACAGACTTCAGCGTGACATAGAATGCATCCTTCACGTGAGATCACTCCCTCAGTCGGAGCAGAAAAGACACAAGGGAAACGACACCCAAGGAGTGAGGAATCCTTAGTCTCATAATACACAGGTTGACCGTGTTACCTCAATTATCATTGGAGTCAGCTTCTTGGACACAGCTCCAGCAACTCCTTGGGCATTGTAACCATCGAGGATCAGACCAATATTAGGTGTAACCACCTGCCATGATCTCGCCGCAATCCGGTCTCCAACCCTCAGAGAGTGCTGCAATACCTATGTTCAAACGCTTGAGCTCAGATGATAACAGAGACAGGTGATCATCCATCTTAGAGATAGGACATTCCAGGCACCCACCCAAAGACCGCCTCATGTTAACCGAAGGAGACCACATCTGGTGGTTGACACCTCAGCACCACTCCGCCACACACCACCGCAATCTGACCCTGGGAGTTTACCCCATGGCTTTCCCCTACCATTAAGGAATGGGGGTCCCGAAGGCTTTGCCCCAATCCCGTCATCCGGTGAGCTGCCCTGCGGAGGCAGCAGCACAGGAGTACTCCCACGGAGGTGGGTTTGCAGATTTCCTTCATCTGTGGGTTTTGTGGAATGAAGGGTTTTGTGGTGGCCAGAGTGCAAATCCTGCCACCAACCTCCTTAAAAAAATAAGCAACCCAACTGCTGGAGGTGTCTGCAGACACAGTTGGGCACTAGAAATGGATGGCCGTTGGCTCATAAGGAGCTCCTCCGCCCTTTGACAACTTTGTTCTTCATCTGCATCCTGCTTCATCCTGTCCATATCTATATACACCCTCCTCACCAGAAAACCTGGTGGGGAGACGGTTTAGTCGCCGCCAACCCGACCATGAAACAGTTAGTACAGATGTACATGCTACCTATAGCAAGTCACAGTTCTAATCTGGCTTGACCTGACAATAATGTCACGGCTTGACCTGACAATAATGTCACGGCTTGACCTGACAAAATGTCATGGCTGATGACATATGTCACGCTGACCTGACAAAATGTCATGGCTTGACCTGACAATGTACGGCTTGACTACAGAAATGAAACGGTATCGGTCAAAAAACAAAAATGGCGGAAGTCAAAGTTGTATCAATCTTTTGAACACTCCTGTAAGTGCACATTGGCATTCTATTTGAGCATGCTGTTTGCCATTCTCTAGGTGATGGTTAAGGCGTACCCCTAGATCTCCCAATCATGCACGAATAATTTAAATTCACTTGCAACATATGTTCACATTTATTGTAAGCAAAGCGACATTTGGGGAGGGGGGGGGGGAGGATAGTTATAATATACTCAGAGGGGGGTGGTGGGGGGGGCTGTAATACACTTGTATGATCACAAAACGCGTCAGCAAATGTGGATACTCGTTCCAAGCTGCTTCGTTCTCAAGGAAAATGGAAACACAACACGTTGATCACAAAGAAACTTAAATTGAGAGGAGTAGAATAATATGGATGGTTAATTAATTACACCTTCCATCAACAAAAGGATGAGACTCAGTGGTGTAAATGGTTTGAGTGCCCACCCTGACTCTGGGTGGTCGGCAGTTCAAACACTGGAAAAGTTATACCAAAGACTTTTAATATGGTATGTGCTGCTTCCTTGCTTGATGCTCAGCATTTAAAAGGATATAGCATGGACAAACAATGCTGGGAAGGCAATGCCAAAAAAAGAAGAGGGAAGGCAATGCCAAACCACCCCAATGCCCAAAAAAAAACACAAGAGGCAACCCACCTCATGTAAACTCAAACGTGTAGGAGTGTCCAAATTTGACAATGGGTATGTGGATTGTTACAAAGTTAGAGCTTCAATGTGATTAATGTAGGAAGAAAAAATACTACATCATCTATTCGGACTTAGATTGCTTTTTCTTTTTTTTTTCCTTTCTGAATCCACACTGTGTTTAACATTTAATGCAAGTATTTATATAATCATTTATATTTCAAGTAAATATGGCATGTTGTCATTGTATCATTATTTGATGATTGCATTGTTCACAAGACATACATATTCGAAAGATTCTCGTTGAATTCTATAGAACATGAATACGTGTGTGTGTTGTGTCTGTGTCCGTGTGTGTGTCTGCGTTTCTGATGAATCAAGTGAATGCGTTTTCAGAATCTCATATTTTTTCAGATTTTAATGAGTTTTAAATAATATTTTCATAAAGACAAATCATTTTCTATTTTCATGGGAGGTGTGCAATGACATTGTGATTCATATAACGGTAAATGTATAGTGTGAAATTTGGCTACAAGGTGGTATTGTGTGTTTTCCATTGTACAGGGTTTTTCAAAAGTCTGGAATCATCGGAGATATTTTTAATTTCTCCTTTTTTATTGACAAAATCGAAGATTTTTCAAGTTTATTGGTCCGTCGATTTTGTTCTTCTGTCTGTCTGTCTCTTTGTTTGTTTGTCTCAGTCAATCGCCGACAGGTCACATTTTAAAACCGATCTTCACGAAACTTCACCAAGAAGTCTCAATGGAGAAACCCATTGATTTTGAGGTCAATTTTCTAAAATCGACATTTTTCATCCGATTGACTTGAAAGTTGAACAAGATTTGCAGATTGCGTCATTGAATTGGGAAACCAATTGTTTTTCAGATCAAAAGGTCAAAGGTCAACTCAAGCTCAAACTTCTAAATCATCAATATTCAACTGAAAAATCGTCCATTTACATCCTAGTAACTTGAAAGTTGAACAGGATTTGCATACTGTGTCACTGAATTGAGAAAGCAACTATTTTTGAAGTCAAACGGTCAAAGGTCAACTCAAGGTCAAACTTCTAAAATCATCAATTTCAAGCTGAAAAATAATCAATTTTCATCCGATAAGATTGTGAATTTTAATCTTAATGAAATGGACAATTTGATGTATCAGTGGCAACCTTTGAGAGGGGGGGGGGGGATTTTGCAAGTATCATGCTCTGCACGATATCTTTTTCTTGCTTGTCTGTTTGTTAGTCAATTGCCTACAGGTCACAATTTTAAAGCGATCTTCATGAAACTTCACCACGTGGTAGAGTTTGACATAAGCAAGAAGCCTATTGTTTGAGGTCAAAAGGTCAAAATCAACCAAAGGTCAACAAATTTGTCAAATCTCTAAAATCCTCAATTTTCATCTGATTGACTAGATATTTGAACAGAATTTTCATATCAACTTAATGAATTCAACCACCATTTATTTTTGAGGTCAACATTGGCCAAAAGGTCAGCATAGGCCAAAGGTCAGCAAGTTAGGTGGGATTTCTAAAATCCTCAATTTTCATCCGATTTACTTGAAGCTTTAAGAGAATTTATAATTCAGGTCATTGAATTGAACCAGCCAATTATTTTTGAGGTCAACATAGACCAAAAGGTCAACATAGGCCCAAGGTCAACAGCTAATGTGGTATTTCTAAAATCCTCAATTTTCATCCCATTGACTTGAAATTTGAAGAGGATTTGCATATCATGTCACTTAATTCAACCACCAATTATTTTTGAGGTCAACATTGGCCAAATTTCTAAAATTGTCAATTTTCATCTGATTGACTTGAAATTTGAAGAGGAGTTGCATATTTGGTCATTAAAATCAACCACCAATTATTGTTGAGGTCAAATTTATATTATGGATTTTGCAAGTATCGTGCTCTGCACGAAGTCTTTTTCTTGGTTTTTTTTGTTGTTGAGACAATGCCTTTGAGGTGGATAGGACGTCGTGGACCGATAGAATGGCTCCCACATAGTCTAGATTTAATGACACGACGTTTTTCTTCGGGGTCATCTAAAATCAGTGGTTTATATCACGAGATTGCATACCATTGAAGATCTAAAGAGTGAAATCAGAAATGAATGTGCTAAAATCGATGTGTCAATGTTAAGAAACGTTCAAATAATCATACATAGAATAGTTGATATGTGTCTGCATGTCAGTGGCTCACAATTTGACCAATTATTAGAATAAAATGTAATATAAATACCCCTATGATTCCAGACGTTTGAAACACCCTAGCTATATATAATGTGTTTAGAAAGTAATTTATGGAGTGTTTACTTCTAAAGATTGCCTGCAGAATCACAGGAGGAATGGATTCACTGCAATTACAAGTATATCCCACGAAATGGATACAACTTGGAAAAAGAACCCATCAGGACAATGACTAGCCAAGTTAAATAAATTTCTGGATCTTATTTTGGAGTTAAATAAATTGCTCTTTGAAGTGTTGGAAGCATAACAACATATTCATCCTTTTTGAACAGTATCTTACAATATTTAGTGAAACTAATGGGACTATGCCTAGTGTTGGCATAATGGTTAGGGTGGTGGGCTTGGAATCCTAGGATCCTGAGTTCAAATCCCCCTTGGCTGTTGAATTAATACCAGGTAGGGTTGACTGAGTCTGTCATCTTTCCGAGGTCGGCAAAATGAGTGCCAGCATGCTGGTATCCTGTGTCGGATTGGCGACCCGTCCAGGATTGTGCCCAATAGCCAAGGAGACTGCTTAGGCAGCACCAACGCTCTGCACAGGGTATGGTCCCAATGGATGGATGTATGGAATGGGACTGAGAAGGATAACTCATTGAGTTCCATCTACTCAGCTCTTAATTATCGAGTCTGGGTTTGATTCCCTACTGAATATAATTCAACTACAAGTTGTCATCCTGGTACTTTTCAGGTTAATGGTTGCATGATAGAATGTCATGTTTATTTCAGAGAATACTTTGAGCTTCTTGTGGTTTATTTCTGGTATCAATTGTTTGAGGACTTCAATGATATATCTTTCAAAAATAATGGGTAGTTCTGTGCCGAAATTCTGATAATCCAGGCAAATTCACTCAAAGTCACTTAGAGTGGCCTTCTTTGGGGGCAGTGCTCTCTCATTGGTGTTTTGACAGGAGGTTCACCAAATCCTCATCGATGAAAATATTTCACCTACCGGTATTTGAATTCAAAATGTTCATCGTTCTAAATGTGTGAGTTTTGATTTCTTACTCAATGGGTACTTCAGCAAGTAAAAGGCAACAGAGCAGGCAAGGTAACCCTAAATTCTATAAATAAACCATTTTGATTTTGTCTTGGACTCTTATCACTTCATGAATTACTTTGTACTCGACTTCAATTGGAAAAGTGAGTTTTGGAAATAGGCAATCTCAGTGAAATAGCTGTACACAATTTAAAATTGCAAGCAGCTAGTATAAAACTCAATAAAAAAACAAACAAACAAAGAAACAACTACTAACAATCACTGAACAATCTTAATTCCATGCACTGTTTGTTCCAAAAACAAAATCTCCTTTTCATTTACGCTAAAGTGTTGTTTCAGATTCGTCAAATGAACAACATTCACACCAAGGCAGATCAAACGCTAGATACTGTATACGAGAAGCCCGCACTCGCTCACGTGTAGATGCTGGCCACTCGCTCGACCCACCTTGGCAATGGCTAAGGCAGCAAGGAGGCATGCTGCGTAATAACACGATGCATGCATCGCGCTGCCAATCTGTGAAGAGGGCACTGGTAAAAAGCCAGAAACGTCACCAAGGTGAGTGGAGTGCAAGGAAGGATCGAGTAGAGGGACTGGCTGACTGACTGCTTGTACTATCCGGCCAGAACGGGAAGTTTTTGTAGGATTAAAAAACGAGTTGGAATGAATGAGAATAATGATTGTGAGAAGAAAAGAGAAGTGCAAGAAGCCCTGGCACATGAGTGAGCAGGGTCTTGGGGGAGTCTCGTTATATAATGAGGGTTGGACACTCTCTGGGAACAGACGGCAGCAGCTGAGGTTGAGATGAACGCTCGTACTCCAGCTGTGCCTCTTCAGAGACCTTCAATGTCAGAAAAGGAAGAAAATAGAATCTCCTGGTGCGATTTTTTACCCCCATGGATTCCACTTTCAACCGTCAGAATGGAGCAAATAAAGCCAATAAACTAGAGGGGGAGCACTCGGTAGAGTGCAAAAACTCCGCCGCCAATACTGCTAGGTCACTCAAGTGAACATAATATCCTATTCATTCGATTTGACGTCAACAGTGCTCACAGAGTTATAGTTTGCAACTTTCCCTTTTACATACTCAATTCATTCGTCATAACTAGATTCCTTGAGACAGAAATTGATTTTACGTGGGTATATCCACCTGAAGTTCCAAAATCAGCCGCAATTATAATTTTGGCATGTTTTTTGTTGGAAATCACTTATAACATGTAGAGATGCAAAAAAAAAAAAAAATCGAAATTTTGTTGAAAAAAAAGTTGCAAAATTTTCTGGTTTTTTTTCTCTAACAATTTTTTTTTGGGGGAGGGGGGGGGTTGGAAATCACTTAAAACATGTAGAAATGCAAAAAAAAAAAATTCAAATATTTTTTCAAAATGGCCGCCATAGCGGCCATATTGGACTTTGGACCTAGTCCAAAATCTAATGGCATGATCCTTGGACCATACCTAATCCCCCACCAAGTTTCGTCGAAATCCGTCGAGGAGTTTTTCCGTAATACTGTTCACAACAAACAAACAAACAAACAGACGGGTGAAAACAGTAACCTCCGTCCATCTTCGATGGCAGAGGTTAATAAGTATACTAGAAAGGCACTCTGTAAAGCGCATACCACCGCCACACAATGCCTGATCCAGAAGAACATATCGGGCCCAATAAATTTTTGAAATATCATGCTATACAGTACTATATCGTTTTTGGCCCGATCTCTCAATGGTGAAGAATCACTTGATAAATTAAATAACTATCGTATCCAGATCCGGATTTGGATTGTCACCAAAATCTAATCATTTCGTCCTTGCCACAACCCCAATCTGTCCACCACGTTTTGTCCGAATCAGTCTACAACTTTTTGAGATATCGTGCTATATGTCGTTTTTGGCCCCATCTCTCAATAGTGAAGAATCGCTTAAATAATTCCAGGAGCCGGATCCAGATCTTCACCAAAATCTAATCATTCCGTCCTTGTCACACGTCCAACCTGTCACAAAATTTCATCCAGATCCGCCCACAACTTTTTGAGATATCCTGCATGCAGCCAAACAGACAAACAAAGAAACAGACAGATGATGAAAACGTAATCTCCTTCCCTTCACCTTTGGTGCGGACAAAACATATATATATCAGATAATATAAATCCCGTATGTATATTAATAACATCTACACATGTACATATCAGGCCACATTTCACACTCGGTATATCACGCAACAAGAGCACAGTTATACTCAAAGATTCACAAGAACTGTTTTCCTTGTGCGTATGCTGGCAGCACTGCAATAATGGCAGGTACTGTGGGAGTCAAGAGCTGGAGAACTATTGAACAAAAAAACAATATCACGTACACGTTATTTTTCCACAAAGAATGTTGCTGTTTCACACTCCCCTCCCCCACTCCCCCTTTGGTTCTGTCAAATGCATTGAGAGAGTGATGAGTGCTCAGTCTTGTGCAATCAATGGGCATGTGCATATTTCCTTTGGGGAAGGCGAATTTCCCCCCATTTGAATGCCGGCTCAATGTGAGCAGCAGCACACGCAACAGCTGCTCTCTTAACCTCGACCATATTTCTTTATCTTTGCCACTGAAGGTGAAGGAGGTTATGTTTTCACCCCTCTCTGTCTGTTTGTTTGTTACTTGCAAAATCGAAGATTTTTCAAGTATATTGTTCAGTCGATTTTGTTATTCTGTCTGTTTGTCTATCTGTCTGTTTATCGCCTAAAGGTCACAATTTGAAACCGATCTTCATGAAACTTCGCCACATGGTAGAGTTTGTCATACAGAAGAAGCCTATTGTTTTTGAGGTCAAAAGGTCAAAAGGGCAACATAGGACAAAGGTCAACAACTTAGGTGAGATTTCTAAATTCCTCAATTTTTATCCGATTGACTTGAAATTTGAAGAGGATTTATATTTCGGGTCACTGAATTCAACCAGCCAATTATTTTTGAGGTTGACATGGACCAAAAGGTCAACATAGGTCAACCAAAAAGTCAGCCAGTCAGTGAGTCAGTGGTTAGAAAGAGCTTTAAATATAAAAAATGCATAGTCTCAACAGTCTCAAGCCCAAGAGAGAGATATTTTGTTTTCCATCTGTTGGGCATTAGTCTTCATTGCGTTGCTCATGCTTTGCACGAGTTCAATAACTGCCGCATTGTCACCTGCCCTGGCAGGACCGATCCGCTATTATCGGTCGCGGTTTCGCTGGGGCCCGGGAAGGGTTTTGACGGATGATGGGTGGGGGGTGTCATACACCGCGGCCGCCGCCGGCCCATTTCGGGCTCTGGTTCGTTTGGGGGGTAAACTGTTCCTGCACACCAATGTCCTGCTCGGGGTTCCATCCTGGGCCATGGATTCTACATTCAAACACATACACATTTCTACCCCGGCACCCGCTCCGCCTGAGACGCCATCTTATTCCACGTAAGGGGTCAATTTAATCGCTCGTAATTTAGAGGAATCGGTGGTCGCTCCTCTACCCCTGGGCCGATTCCCTGTGAATTTAGCTTGGAGACGGGAGGGATTTGAATCCCACTCCTGACACCAGTGTTGCGAATTCGCGCCGTCGGCGTGCGATCGGCCACGCGACTCGAACGCGACCGCCTCGCCCACCGGACGGACAATTCAGTCGTGACCCTCCCGGCTAAGCGGGATCCAGTCACGGGTGGGCCTTTCGACCTCACCACAATCGTGCCAATCGGCCACCCGCGTAGGATAGGGTTGTTCGCCAAACTCGACCTACCTAAGTACCCACGCGGATGGTAACCGGGCGATCGTACCTCGCCGCAGGTCGACTCCGGACACGAGCCGCTTGGGCGGCCGTTCCGTACTATCGGGATAACCGAGCGGTGTTATCGTCGACCTCGACGGTTCAGATTATTTACCGGGCGTTTTGCACCCACTACGAACCCTTTACGTGAAGCAGGATGGAGGTTCAATTAAAGAAAAGACGAAGCGAAACGGGAAAACAGTTCACACAATCCACATTTATTCCGTGGCACACGGAGCACACCTATAGCACGTATTTACAGCCACAATTAACGAATGCACATATATCACATAGAACAAAGAAATGCACATATAAAAGAAGTTAAAACCGACTACACGACACAACGGACCACTTATACAGTTACTACCTTACAAGACACGGCGCCACAACACGCATTCACACCGAAGCAAAGAAAAGACCCCTCACAGGCAAGGGAGTCAGACTGGGCCCGTGGGCCTAATGCGCGTGGAACCTGGATGAGCGGCCAGGTCCACGAGACCGAAGGGTCCTACCCGCGCCCTCGTGGCGAGCCGCAGAATGTCGCTGCACGGCGGTTCCGTGGGCACCTGCTGGTGTAAGTGGGAACGGGGCCCCTTGTCGCACTCTCTCAGCGCGGGGGAAAGGGGAATGTTGATGCTCTGGGGAGGGAGTATGGCTGGCTTGCTCGACTCAACGCGACCTCGTCGTC
The DNA here is from genome assembly GCA_035128595.1 of Eptatretus atami. Classification (NCBI taxonomy): domain Eukaryota; kingdom Metazoa; phylum Chordata; class Myxini; order Myxiniformes; family Myxinidae; genus Eptatretus; species Eptatretus atami. The sequence goes on along the minus strand of CM068960.1, from coordinate 36,546,317 downwards.
CCGAGCCTCCAGGTCCTCCTCAGCCGATCGCCCTCCGCTGCCGTTCGCCTCCGCAGCCATCTGCCCCACCTCTGCTTCGAGCTCCGTCTCCCGAATCTGCCCCACCGTATCGCCTGACTCACTGCTCCACCGACACTGCTCACCGATCTGCCCGAGCTCCGTCTCCAACGACCCAGCCCAACTGACTCTGCTCGAGCTCCGTCTCCAACGACCCAGCCCAACTGACTTGCTCGAGCTCCGTCTCCAACGACCCAGCCCAACTGACTTCCTGACTCACTGCGCTCGCCTTTTATCGGCTTCGGGAAACCACCATATGCAAATCTCGGATCCAAACGACCTCAGGGGCGGAGCCACGCTCGCCGATTGGACGGAGAAAAAGGGGGCGTGTATCATTCCTGATCCTCAAATTTGCATATGCCGTTTTTCGTCAGGCGCGTCTGGAGGCGGGGCCAAGCCGCCCCGCGCTTCCTGATTGGGTGGATCAGATGTGGGCGTGTATCATTCCTGATCCGAATTCTCCTCAGAAAACCCGCCATCTGCACTCGCGTTCGCGTGTCTCGCTGAAGACAGCTCGACGCTCGGCGCCCAAGGTGGTGCGGGAATGGCCGTAGAGAAGGTGGTGGAGGTTTTCGGCGGTGTTCGATGGCCATGGTGCTGTTTGGAATGGCGGTGATGTGAGGTTTGCGGTAGCGAGTGGTGAAGGTAGGTTTTTGCTGCTGGCGTTGTTGTTGTTGTATCAAAACAAAGGTAGAACAGAAAAAGCCCTAACTCAAAGGATCGCAGCCCGAATGAATCACATTATTCCTCTAAACAATGGGTTTGGGCTAACTACACATGTACTTAAGAAATATATCTCACCTACGGGACCTTTATGGTGTTTGCGAATTTCCAGAGCCGTAACAATATATATATAATATATATAATATATATATATATATATATATATATATATATATATATATATATATATATATATACTGTTTCATTCTC
>CM068960.1:36519690-36531896 GCA_035128595.1 Eptatretus atami | reverse complement strand
TTTGACCTCAAGATGACCTTTGACCTCAAAATTAATCGGCTTCTCAATTGAGACTACCTTTCCAACTTGAAGTTTCATGAAGATCGGTTTTAAATTGTGACCTGTAGGCGATTGACAGACAAACGAACAGACAAACAGACAGAAATAAACACTACAGACCATTATACTTGGCGCCAAAATTTATTTGCCAAGTTATTACAAAATCGACTGAAATCTTCGATTTTGCAAGTCACAAAGACAAACAAACGGACCCAAATGCAATACCCTCTCCTTTGGCGAGGGTAATAACACAGCGTGGGATGTTTTGCATTCCGCGGCAAGGTTTGCAACGACATGGCGGTGATGTATGTTTCGAATTTGCACATTTGGAAAACGGAAGTGACGTCATAGGGAACGGAAGTGACTGTTGGTTTAGTCTGTGTGGTCGGTTCGTGAATGGAGATGGCGCTTGAGGGAAAATGGCCGTGCTGTGATTGACTTGCAAATAAAATCTGTGATTAGACCATTACCATTTACAAGGAGAATCATTGCTGCATGCAACAGATGCCTTTTGATTTACAAAGTGGGGGGTGTTTTGAATTTCCATGTTTGCAGCGTCTGTTTTAAGTCTGGCCTCCTACATCGGAGTTCTTGGTCACATCGGCAGTGAACTAGAGGGGCTAATTAATTAATCTATATTCTTTGTTTTAATATTTTTTGTTGCAAATCGCTCATTAGCAATGGTATAGGTGGTAAACAGGGGGAGATAAATAATGAATCCTTACTATAATTCACAGATCGATGTTTGTGTGTTTGTTTGTCGCGCTACTCCTGCAGTTCTGACCTGATTACATCCAGACTTGTTAGATAGGATTAGCATGAACCCGATTAATGCATAGGGGTGTTTTTATCTTTGCTGATGGTCTTGGGTTGGGGTGTGGTGAGGTGGGGGGACACAAATTTTCTATGTAAATGTGTATCGTGTAGCGCCGCCTGCAGATGGGTGTGGGTATTACAAGTCTCCACCATTTGCAGTGCAGTATTCCTGTCCCCACGTTTTCCAGTGCAGTGAGTGTTTTTTGGAAATGATAAGGATGTGTTTTTGCTTCATGCACGTAACCCGGGTTATTTTTTTTTGCCTACACAGAGCTGTCAGTTGCCTAGACACCGCCCAAATAAAGGTGCTCGTCAGAAGAACGTGTTGCATGCTTGAACAAGATCGCCCGTAGGTGGGTACTCTGATAGTACCTACACACGAGCCACCGCCTGTCGTGGGGAATGGGTGGGAGTCGAGAGGGAGGAGGGGTGGGCGAGAAGGTGAGGGAGGGAGGGAGGGGGTGGGCGAGGGAGGAGGGAGGGGGTGGGCGAGAGGGAGAGGCGGAGGGGGGTGGCGAGATGGGATGGAGGGAGGGAGGGGGTGGGCGAGATGGAGGGAGGGGGGTGGGCGAGAGGGAGGGAGGGAGAGGGTGGGCGAATGGGATGGAGGGAGGGAGGGGGTGGGCGAGATGGAGGGGGGGTGGCGAGAGGAGGGAGGAGGGTGTGGGCGAGAGGGAGGAGGGAGGGGTGGGCGGAGGGAGGGAGGAGGGTGGCGGAGGAGGGAGGGAGGAGGGGTGGGCGAGAGGGAGGGAGGGAGGGGTGGGGAGGGAGGGGGTGGGCTAGAGGGAGGAGGAGTGGGCTAGAAGGAGGGGGGGGTTCGGCGAGAGGCAGGGGATGGTGGTATGAGAGATGGGAGTGGGTGGGAGGAGGAAGGAGAAGGAGGAAAGGGCCCAGTGTTGCTCGGCTATGCCTGGTACGTTTGCTACTCGTAACTAAGAGGTGTGTGGGTGCATGTGGTAATTTTTAGAACACCTGAACTTTAGCCAGGTGAGCTTGCTTATGCGATGGAGTAGTTGTCCATAGGTGAGCGAGTCAGCGAGTCCGTAAACACCTCAGTCATTATGCTTGAACCAAACACACGATTTTGATGAAACTTGGCCGCAAGCTTCATATCTGATGCCTAACGAAGGTTAATGAAAAATACCCGTAGACCCACCCAAAGAATGTATCAAAATCTGCATTTAAAGGGGTCTATGGGGGTTTTTTTGATCCCCCCCCAAAAAAAGCGTATTTGCTCTCTTCTCTAAAACTACACATGATTTTGATAAAACTTGACTACAACCTTCATCATCCAAGATGTACCAAAGCTTAATGTCTGCATAAAAATCTGTGCTCATCAAGGGGGTCAACTGGGTGGGGGGGGGGGGGGGGCAGGTTTGACGCACCCCAAAAATAGGTATTTGCTCTCTTCTCGGAAACTACGTGCACAATTTCGATGAAACTTGACCACTACCTTCATCACCCTTGATGTACCAAAGTTTGTTGATGGCATTAAAAAAAATTCAGGGTCTAAGCGGGTCGAAGGGGGGTTTGAGTGATTGTTGCTCCTGATTCAGGGGAGCTTCAGGACAGGCGGTCCTATTTTTCTCAGAGATGGCCAAATGCATCTTCATCAAACTTTCAAAGGTTCATCTCTGAGTGCCAGAGAGTGTTTTAGGCCCCAAAAATTGAGAATTTTTTTTTTTAAATCCCTTAATTTGTAACTATGTGATAGGTAATATTAAATGATCCCTGACCCCTTTCATTAGTGAGTGGAGGTGAATGTTTAGGCCCCCACAAAAATAGTAAAAAAAACAATTTATTTATTCAAAATGCCAACAGGATTAAAACAGCATCCGGCAATTCCGTGTACCCCACTACCCCTGTTAGTACTGTATATAGGATTGCACAATAATGTTAAGTATTCTAAAGGTGAGAGACTATTGTGGGTATGTCAGAGCATAATTCCAAATTTGCATGTGTATAATTCCACAGTAAGCATGCCATCACAGCTCGACTTCTTGTTTTAAATTTGACAAACTTAATTGGCAATTTTTTGCATCAATTCCATTCCATGTTATTGCCACCCCTCAGGCCTTGGTGGATGAGCAATCCTGTTCCTTTCGTCTTGCACAACCTGTTCTCTCAATTGACTCTGCCTATCTCAGCAAAAAAAAATAAAAAGAACATTAATAATCAACTTTGTAGACTTACATTCAAGACTGTGATATTTAACCCGGGATTTGCAATTTCAGCAAAGGTTTGGCCTGAAGCCACACTTGCAAAATGTGTTCTGGGATAGTTTATGCAGTATCTATGGGAATGCACAAAATATATTCAGAGATATTTTAAGAGAATCATGGGATGTCTTAAACATTTCGTTCTCTGCATTCACCACGCATTGTATTCATTGCACGCACCTCTCTGTTGAATCTTCCTGACAGATATGATGCGTGTACCTCATATACGTGTATATATATATATATATCACAAAATTTGCTGCTGACCAAAATATTCTGCTCATCTGAGTGATGGGATACTTGTTTTTCTGCAGTCTCGCAACATTAACTGACTTCTCGGCAACACATTACCTTTCTCTTTATTAACATCTTAAAGGTTTTAGCTGTTGACATATTGCACCAATAACCACAATAATAACATTTAGCACATATTGTTACTGGTAAAACCTCGAAGTAAAAAACGGTCTCTTTTTCTTTGTATTGCTGATTCAACCAATATTTTTGCATTGAATCTCCTAACCAATCACCCGGCATTAATTTTGTATCTCAACAAAGCTAAGTTTGCAATTGTGGTTTAATAATGGTAGTTGTGACTTAAAAAAAAAAAAGACAGGATAAAACGATCACCATCCTCTGATTTTATTTTCATTATACTTGCGTCTTACGCTGTTGCTACAGCAATGGGTAGTTTATTTTAACCAAAAAAGGTGTTTGCAGTGACTGTTATACCCAAATTTGTAAGTGAGGCACTTTGACATTATGCTTGCCCTTCTACAATGAGAAAGCATAACGTCAGTGCGAGCTCACTGATGCAACTTCATCATACCAGTCTGCCTTTAGGGTATCCTCCTAAAATAAATGTTTTCCAGAGGGAAATAAAAAGTGGGCTAAAAATTTATTTCCCAACAAACTGAACCCATTGCCCCCACCCCACCTCCCAACTGTCCTCTTGACCCTCCACAACATGCCCCTCTACTCTTTTTCGTTGGTATAAATTTAAAAAGGCAGAAAATATGCCACTGGGAATTGGTTGCAGGGGATGGAGTGGGGAGAGAAATGAGCAATAGGGGAAAGAAAAGGTAATGGATTGCTGTTACAGTCCATTAGTTGCTGTTAATAACATTATTTAAAAACATAATTATTTAAAAAGTAGATTACAAAATGCCAAATAAGGAGGGGGCAATAACCGCCTGGCTGCATCATTGCAGAGGTGTGGCTTTGCCACTTTAGATCAAGTCAGGAATTCAGAATTTGTGTGTGTTCTGGCATGCAGTTGCTTGCTTTTTCTCAAGGTACTTTAACCTCCAGTATAACGACCAGAAGAGTTAACTGTTCATCAACGATCAAGGTACTTTAACCTGGGATCTTTAACATCCATCAACTGGAGAGTTCATAGAACACATGACCCACAAGGTGCGCTGTCTTGAAAAACAACAACATAGGCGGGGTCGACGAGCAGATAATTTGGTTGGTCGTGATGCCATAAAATGCCGTAATATTTTGGCCAAGCACTGCTAAATGGAAGGGTTTTGAAAGTGCAAAAAGGGCGATTTGTGTTCTCCAGTGTTCAAGTATGTATGTAATTACTGTATAATGAAATAAAAAAAAAACATTTTAGAGTTCATCGAAAACTTTTTTTCTCCGGAAGTCATCTTTCACACCACCTTATTTTAACCCTTAAAAGGTAACCTGAGATTCTAGGAACACCAAGCCCAACATATATTTTCAAAAAAAAGTTTTTGTTTTTTTTAAAACATTTTTCCAAAAAAAATTAAAAAGTTATTAATAGTAGATTCATCTAGTTTTAGTCTTAAAATATTGCAAAGGGCTTCAATTTGATATGAACATAATGTTATTGCAATAAAATTCGAACATAACATTTTTTTCTAAAAAGAAAAATTCCTTTGGGTGGGGGAGATCCTAAAGACCCCAGGTTGCCCAGATGTTACTGTGGCATGAAGGTTGTCCATTAAAGGTTAACATGTTACATTAGTTATCCATGCCTATTTGTGTCCTTTATGACATCCTTAAAAACAGTGAGTTTCCTGCTTGGAATGATTTTCAATTTTGTTCGACCCCAGTCAAGCAGAAAGAGTGAAACTATTATCACACTCCTCTCTGTGCATGTGTGGTAGGGACTAATTCAGAGCCAACGTACGATTAAACGAGAAACTTGTCTTCTTATTCATGTTCCGATTCGTGTTCAAAATATAACATTCGATTTAAATCAGCCGCTCCTCAATCATAAGCTGACGATCATAACCTGACAATCATAAACTGAACAGGCAGACGGATGGAGGGACATGAACCAATTGCTTAACCCCGCTTTTTGCTTGGCATATATGGGGTAATGACCCAACAACATGCTGACAGATGGGTCCTCTGACCTGAGGTCCTTATGATGAATTTTTATTTATTCATATATGCAGCACAAGGCTGTGCAGTCGCATCATTGGCTGAGGGTGTGGCTGTACTGCTGATGCAATGCCCTCTGCTGGTGAGGGCAGGAACTTGGAATTTGTTCATGGTGCCGGTGATAGCTTGCCTACTCTTCGTGAATCGAAGGATACCATGGGATCTTTAACATCCACCAACGAATGCAGGCAGACGGGACGCCCGTTTAACATCCATTCGAGGGACGCCACACACATTGACGAATCACCCTGCCTGTGAAACACCCGAATGACTGTTTATAGCTGAGTCTGGATTCAAACTCAGGCTATAGACAACTTAGAGGCGAGTGTACATATGTCTAGGCCATCCTGTCAGCCCCTTATGATGAATGATGCACACATCGAGTTGTAGCCTGACAAACAAAATACCTGGGTGATATTTTATAGCTGGGTCGGGATTTCAACACAGGCTAAACAGCTCGAGTGTGAGTGCGCACACCTTAAGGATATCCTGCCAGCCCTGTTTACAAGAATTCTGTACAGACCGTAAAACTATTTTCCAGATTATAATCAACATTGAAGTTGTCAAAGGTAATCATTGATTAAGGGCGTTGATTACAAATTCTGTATGCAAGTCAAAAGATAAACATTTTTCTATTATCTTCTACCTTGAAATTTGAAACATTTTCATCCTTATTTAAGGATAATTGAGCTTGCAGTGCTTTTTCAAAACCCATTGTAAGTGAGGAATAAAAGTAATATAGAAAAAGGTTAAATGTATGCACACTTAGCTTACTGTACGCTCTAATGATATAAAAGCAAATACAACTCTGATTACATGTCAAAATAACCAAGGTCTATTCTAAGTTATTTCACAATCTCCTATTATACTTCATAACCTTGACGTGCTTTCACATAAACGATAAATTATAATCCGGTTCCCTATAATTCAAGTCAAACTCCTAATTATACAATGCAGACAAGCTCTTGGAAGTGACATTTTAATCTTCCTTTACATTTTGCCCTGTAGGCATAAGTCCAACAGGAAATTAGAAGGCTCCAGATTTCAGAGCAAGATTACTTTTAACTCAAAGTCTCACTGCTGGTGAAATGTCTTTCACAACTTTAGAAAATCAGGTGCACTTCTAAACCTCCTATCATTTTCACAACTTCTTCCCGAAAATAAGCCTTCCACTTACTGCCTGATACCATCAGATCTTGAAAGCCAATGAGTGGAGCTGGTGAGAACTTTGAAGAGACCTCCATGGAGAGCTTTATGTTGTCAGCTGAAAGACTAACATATCTCAGTAGTTAGAGTTATCATGTCATATCTCTAGTCTATGATTTGTTCCCCAGCCTAGAGTCAAATTGTCATTCTGGTGAAATCCCAGAAAGGGGCACTGCATCTCAGAGTTCACCATGCTTTGGATGGGGGACATAAATCTGAGTATCCCAACTATTAAACCCAAATACATTTAGGTTGTGAATATAAAAGTATGCACCATATCTCTCAAAAGGAGGGGGCCATTGGGTACTGATAACTACATAATAAATGGGCTTTATAAAATTCATGACATAAGAAACACCTGCTCCCTACAGGAATGGCAAGGAAGAGGATACAACCACCAAGTTTCAATGCGCACCCCGAGTACAACTTCCTCGTTTCGATGCATTTAATTCCACAAACAGACAGCCAGACACACGTTTCAACATACGTTTCAACACATTCACCCCACATTTATGATGACTATAGTTTTCATTGTTTCTAACAAAGAGAATTGGCATATTTTAGAATGATATGTACAACTTCCAGGAGATTATTTTTTTGTTGTCGTTTTTTTAAACAATAACTTCCAGTTTTCAAGTTGTTCTGGCTAGTGCTGCAGGAGTGCATGATAATTCACCCACTTTAAGAAAAAGTAAAAACTTTATTTGGAGGTGGCCATCCTAACTTAGTAGAACATTCCTTGCACACCCAGAGTACAACCACCATTTTTGGTTCACGAAAAAAATAAGTGACCACTATATTCGTTATTGTTGTGTGTTTGTTGGGTAGTCGATAAAGTCGAAAAAAAAAAATTTTTTTTTTTTGATCTAACCTTATTTTCACTTTTTCCGTCGATACGTTTGTCTATCTGTATGTCTGTATGTATGTCTGTCTGTTCGGTCCAGTGCTCCGTTAATGCAATGGCGATTTCGATGAAACTTGGTGGGTAGGTTCATACCATGACCTAGTTGTGTGCAAATGAGAACCGTTGCTATGGACACCACCGTTGCCTAGCAACGGGACTTTTAAATTTTTGAAAAGTCATAAAAAATTATTTTTTCGAAAATCAAAATCGGGCCATGAGCGACTGTGGGCAGTACATTCAGCCATAGTGTCAAAAATTTCCAGCGAATCCTATGAAAACTGTCGGAGAAGATAGACTTTGAATGAACCCTGGTCGAAAACAATAAAAAAACGAAGTTCATTATATCTCAGAGACTATGAGTCAGATATACATGAAACTGGTATGGTAGGTTCATGGTATGTCCTAGTTATGTGTGAGAAAGAACCGTTGCTATGGACCCCTCCGTTGCCAGCAACGGCCGAAAAACCTCTAAATGTGGGGGTATTTTAACGAAAAAACAATCTGCAGCATTAACCCTTGAAGCTAGAATCATGAATTTTTTTTGTGCTTAATCCTCAGGTCATTCCCCATCGAACGGGCCCATCGCGTCAGGTTCTATTGGGTAGGCGACTACCCATGTCCGCCTACCGGCTTGTCTGTATGTATGTCTGTCTGTTCGGTCCAGTGCTCCGTTAATACAATGGCGATTTCGATGAAACTTGGTGGGTAGGTTCATACCATGACCTAGTTGTGTGCAAATGAGAACCGTTGCTATGGACACGACCGTTGCCTAGCAACGGGACTTTTAAATTTTTGAAAAATCATAAAAAAATTATTTTTTCGAAAATCAAAAATCGGGCCATGAGCGACTGTGGCAGTACATTCAGCCATATTGTCAAAAATTTCCAGCCGGATCCTATGAAAACTGTCGGAGAAGATAGACTTTGAATGAACCTGGTCGAAAACAATAAAAAAAACGAAGATAGTTATATCTCAGAGACTATGAGTCAGATATACATGAAACTGGTATGTCCTAGTTATGTGTGAGAAAGAACCGTTGCTATGGACCCCTCCGTTGCTAGCAAGGGCCGAAAAACCTCTAAATGTGGGGGTATTTTAACGAAAAAACAATCTGCAGCATTAACCCTTGAAGCTGGAATCATGAATTTTCTTGTGCTTAATCATCAGGTCATTCCCCATCGAACGGGCCCTCGCCTCAGGTTCTATTGGGTAGGCGATACCCATGTCCGCCTACCGGCTTGTCTGTCTGTCTGTCTGTCTGTCTGTCCCGAGCGTAGCTCCGTGGTTTTGATACGATCCTGACAAAATTTTGGTGGGTGGTTTACATCATGATCTAGTTGTGTTTTCCTGAGAATGGGCATGGTGCGAACCATTATGGGCGGAGCCACGCCCAAAAAACGTGTGTTGTTAGGGGGTAGCCGATTTCAATTTGCATCTTCTCCTAGGGGTTTTGTCGAATCTGGAAGGGTTTCGGTATTTGGTTAGCCCAATGGCACCTGCATAGCCCCACGGAGCTCGATTTTTCATTTTCGTCCCAAGGTCAAGGTCACAAGGTCACGAACTTAGAAAATTTCGAATTTTGACATAAAAATCATACGACCGCCCAAACTTTGAGAGCTAGGATGACAATATTTTTTATGCATAATCTTGAGGTCATTCCCCACCTAAAGTCTTGAAACCATTTTGCTCCATCTCGAACACCTTGCCCGTGGCGCCCCCTTCAAGCTTGTTTTTACGCTGATTTCATCAAAGTATGGATAATCCGAGGAATGTGAAATGCCATATAGCCTATATGACGTTATATTGTCCCTGGAATGTTCAGAGGAAGTTTTGCACCAAAGGTCATAATCCTTGACCTTTGACCTTTAAAGTTCACAAAGGTCAAATTTTCAAAGTTGTGGGAATCGAACCGGGTTTTCGACCTTCTTCGACGAACGATAACTCTAATAAGCTATAGCACGTATCCTTGTTCCTTATTTTAATGTCCACAACATTGTTTTGTGACCTTTAAAGGTTATGCAAAGGTCAAATTTTAAAGTTGTTGAACGAAACCGGGTTTTCGACATTTTGCAGCTAATAACCTGTCACTCGTACCACATCATGTTGATCGTTTTTATATACTTGGTCAAAATTATCACATTGTCTCATCCTTGACTTCTGAAACAATCTACATTGTCAAATACCGCTCGTGAACCATCGTCGTCTTCAGACTTGTTCAACTTATTTTGTCCAATGTTTTAGGAGTGCATAAGATACAGAGCACGTATGTAATTTGGCCAAATAGTTTTTGACTATATATCATTTTTCATGCAGAAATTATATAATATCGGTACTGTAAACCACTGGGACTTGAAATACAATCTCACACCGATTGACGAACGGGAGTGGCATTACAAGATACACATTTACATAGAGAATTTGTCATTCCCCACCCCCCACTCCTGAACCTTCATGACTGAATTTTTTAACACCGAAAACTTTCCCAGGCATACCCCAAGTGCAACCATCAGATTTCAACTCATTCCATCCAGCAGAGTGCATATCAACACACACACACACAACACACACACACACAACACACACACACACACACACACACACACACACACACATTGTATAGGGTACCTGGCATTGGCGGTGCTGTTCTAATCCTGTTGGCACTTTGAAGAAATCAAATTTTGAGGGTTTTTTGTGGGGGCCGAAAACACAACTACACCAACTAAGTTTTTGGAGTTTGGGATCATTTAATATTACATTTCACATCGCTACAAAGGCTTAGGCAGAAAAAAGTTTTGGATTTTTCTTTTTGAATCCCCAAAAATCCAACTTTTTCTCAAAAATCCCACCCCCCCCAAACAAAGACACTCCACAGCAGGCACTCCGCTGATGAACCTCTGAAGGTTTGACAAAATCCGTTGGCCATCTCTGAGAAAAATTGCGACACACCACACACACACCAACACACACCTATCTCTATATCTATATATATATAAATGATTATAAAAGGCTGAATATTTTGCTGTTGGTAAGAAGATAACTAAATTGATAGATTAAGTTGAGGTGTGGATACTGCATGGACATGATGGGCTCACCTGATCTTCCTGTTGACTTGTACAGTCTATCCACTGTCTCGGAGATTCTTTCATAGTCTCAGGTTGTGGTACTTGGGACATGTTTAGGGAACCAGAAAAGGCATGGTGTGCATCGAATCAGTGGTCAGAGCTTGGTTTATATTATATACGTCACTGAAGTCAACACAGAAAAATGTTATCCTTGCAATGCTGCAAGAAGAAATAATTATAGGGCCTCCATATTTACACCTATGTTGCATTACAGGAGCGGATTCAATGAGTTGAATGATAGGTAAAGTTTATGATCTCTTTTTCAAAGTTGTTGAGGGGAAAATAAAAATATTTTGTGATGGATCTCAAGAGAACATTATCTCAGGATCTATCCGAGAACCAGACTCATGGGCATCTGGCCTTCTGAAAGAACATACTGCAGACAACACATTGGTAACACCAGGGGTGTGGTAATGCACCCTCCTTTGTACATATGGCACTAAGGTGGCAGCCCCCACCAAGCTGAAAATGTCTGCGCTGGCCTGCCAAGCTCATTTGTGTGCCAACAAAAGCAGCTATCAAAATAAATGGACATAATTCAACGGCTTTTCGACATGGGCAAGCTCTCGACCTCTGATTAAGTTCATCAACTTGTATCGCATCCCACAGCTCTCACAAGGAACTTTGATGTAGGAGGAGGCCATTTGGCCCGTCATGCCTACGCTAATCCAACCCCGGTATGCATCACCCATCCACACACAAGCTACCTCCAGGTCCTGATAATATCCCTGTACCCCATCTATCTCCAATGCTTCTCGCTAAATATCTAATTCCAAATTAAACCTATCTACTCTTTCTGTTGACACTACCTTTCTAGCGAGACTATTCTATGCATTAATGACAACGGCACTTGGTAGAGCACATATCACTGCCAGGCTGAACAGCTTACGTTTTGTATCCCACCGATAGGCTGGACCTGCATCCGGACCTTAACAAAAATCCAATTGGCTTGTTCTTGACACCTACCCAACTCATCCACCAAGTTTTGTCAAAACTCATCCACAACTTTTTGAAATATAATGCTATATATATATTTTTTTTACCCCATCTCTCAATGGTGCAGAATCACTTGAAAAATTTCCCGTATTCAGATCTGGAGATGGACCTTCACCAAAATCAAATAATTTCTTCCTTGTCACACATCCAACCTGTCCACCAGGTTTTGGCCGTATCCGTCCATAACTTTTTGAGATATCATGCTCTAAATCGTTTTTGGTCGGATCACACTTTTTGGTAAAGAATCACTTAAAAAATTATAGTATCCAGATTCGGATATTCACCAAAATCTAATCAATTCATCCTTGTCACACGCCCAACCTGTCCACCGAATTTCATCCTAATCTGTTCACGTTTTGAGATATCCTGTTCACAGACAGACGGGTGAAAACATAACCTCTCTACACCTTCAGTGGCAGAGGTAAAACTCTGGCTGAAAGACCCTTGCCTTAATACTGTCCCAACTCTCACCTTCTTTACTCTCAGGCT